>OZ010583.1:45013539-45068539 GCA_963932145.1 Acanthosepion lycidas
TATTGCATTTGATATATTCTTGAACATGATTACATTACAAAATTTGTATTTTATATGAATAATACTTTATGAAAATTGAGATGTAGTAGAGTAGTTGGGGCTAGAACATAGATTCAGAGTAGTATCATAAATTCAGGGTTTGCGGGGATCATCAAACCCTTGCACTGGCCCTGCATATATACATACATACATACATCTATCTATCTATATATCTATCTATCTATCTCTCTCTCTCTCTCTCTATATATATATATATATATATATATATATATATATAGAGAGAGAGAGAGAATAGATAGATAGATGGATAGATATTAAATTAAAAACAGAATTTTGTCCTTTTTCTATCATTTATCAAGGTCAGTCTTTTTATATCTATCAATCTATCTATCTATCCCAATCTGTTCATTTATCCAGGTCAGTCTGTATCTATCTATCTATCTATCTATCTATCTATCTATCTATCTATCTATCTATCGTTCTATCACAGTCTTTCCATTTATCAAGGTTTTCTTTCTTTGCATCTATCTATCTATCTATCTATCTATCTATCTATCTATCTATCTATATAATGTATGTGTGTGTGTTTGTATGCTTGATTATAAAAAGTGCTTTTTCAAAATCTGAAAAATGTCTTAACCGATAACAGAAAGTGTGACTTAGAAATCTGAAATTACTTTGAAATAATGAAAGATATCTTCCAAAAGCCAAGTAAAGTATTAAAAAACAGGAAATTTTTTTATTAAAAACAAAGAAAAGAGTGCTTCACTGTTATGTAATATCAGTCTTCCTATATGGCAGATACAGATGAAGAAGAGACTTAAGGCAACAGAAATGTGTTCCCAAAAAGAAGGGATGCTGAGAACAACGTGGTGGACTGAACAACTAAGAAGTTTAGGGGAAAATGGAAACAAAAGGGACACTTACACACTTGACATATTTTTTGGATATATAATGAGGAAAGAAAGCTTAGAGAATTTGACATTCACAGACATATTGAAATCCGTAGGAAATGAGTCAAACAGCAAGTAACCTAACCTTAGAAAGAGAGTGAGAAAGATAATAAACAGACAAATATTCCTAAGTGCTACAAATAGAAAGTTGTGGAGAGCCATGATTGCCCACGTCCTGAAGGGACACACTACACAGAAGAATATAGAATTAAAAAGTAAATTTTTAAATACTTGGAATATTTTTCATGTGATGTCATCTGTGCCGGCAATCACCATGAATCATTGCTTTTTACTACTTTCATCATTTCTACAGATTGTCTTAAATCATTTTCTCATTCACTGCCAGAGTAAGAAGTCTCAGGATAAAGAACTCTCAAGCAGTCAAAGTTAGAGAGTTCTTCATGTCAAATTAAGATTGTCTAATTCAGCAAACCTTACAGTTTAATATAGATTACTGGAAATCTCCAAACTGCTTCAGGATTCTCATCATTATTCCTGTAGGGCCAGATTACACAGTGCCCTAGGCCAACCCAACAATGTACACTCACTTCCCCTTGCCAATAAGTTTTGATGAGATAATTACACCAAATTATGGTAGATTATTCAGATGACTGCAATATGCCAATTGGCACTCCCTAAGCAATTCCTTTTATAAGGAATTTAGCACCTGAGGCAATTTATTGCCCCAGGCAATCTGCTAGTTCATCTAGTGCACAGTGCTTGTTCTGTAGTTTTGTCACATGAAATCACAGTCTTTATTTCGATTTAAATTTGGCCTTGTCTTTTTCCTTGGGAATAAATATAATTCTTCTATCCATAGATTTTGTTTCTTCCTCCTAATGTTCTTTTCTTTCACAACTAAAATACCACAAAATAATCTCATGTAATTTTTATGCTGCAAAACAAGGTAGTAAAGGAAAGCAAGAAGAAAGGACTAACTGTCAATTTTTAGAAGACAGTAGTCAACATCAAACAAATACAGAAATTTAAATCTTGACTTGGCATCTTGACTTCAGTCACTTTCTTACCGACATGACATAGCTTTCCTCTGTCTTTTCTACAAATATTCTCATGCTTTGACAATTTTTTTTCCCTCTTAGCCAGACTACATGAGTTGAAGCATGCTAATAGATTGTTATCTAAGTCCCACCCTTTTACTGTTGAATAAGGTAACTGTAACCACCACTTCTACTTCAGCCGTTTCTTTTCTCACACTTCCCAACTGTGGTACTCCCTTCCATTTCCTTCTTTCGCTGATATCTTAAATTTAAGTTCAATGTCAGTTGCCATTTTCTATCTTCTTGAACCCAGTACAGCTTTTATCCTTTCCTCAGTCCCTATTATAACCAGACTTTTCTCTCACATTCACTCTCAGTAACCCCCTGCATACTAGTGGAATTCCCATATTGCTTGTGATGAAATGATTAAAAAAAATATATAGGAAGCATTTTAACAGGGAATGGTAAATGTGACATTAAAATCTAAATGTTCATTAAGGTAGGGAAAGATGTCTTCCAGAATCTAAGCAAATTATTAAGAAGCAGGAAACTTATTAGAAACAAAGAAAAGAATGCTGGAGTGTTATGTAACACAAGTCCTGGACAATCTTCTCGTAGTTTAGGAGAAGACTTGAGGCAGTGGAAATGTAGTTTCTAAAAAAGAATATTGAAAATACCTGAACATGTGAGCAACAAGTAAGTTTTAAGAAAAATGGAAACAAAAAGGACACTTATATTCAACATCAGAAACAGACAGCTGAAATTTCTAGGGCACAATGAGAAAACAAGGATTAGAGAACATATCAATAGTAAAAAGGGATAAGGGAAGACTGTGAGTTAACTATCTGAAGAAATTGTATGAATACATGTTGGGACAAGTGGCAGAAGTCTTGGTAAAGAGACTAACTTTGTTAACATCTACAAGGAATAGGAGGTTGTGGAGACTCATGATTGCACATGAGAAATTGAAGAAAAATTAGAAAAACAAAATTGATGAAAACAACCTTTTTTCTAATCATGTCATCCCAAGCAAGGTAATAATGCCACTAGAACACAAGGGGCTACTGAATGTGAAAGAAAATGAGAAGACCTTAGTGAGGAGAAAGGACAATAAAAGAACGATTCAGAAAGATTGAAGATGGTAACTAATGTTGCATTTAAGATTTTCAAGATTGTAGGTGGCAGGAAAGCAAGAAACCAGCTGAGAATTCCACAAATGAGAAGTATGAGATATTCTCTTGCAGAAAGACTGAAGATGATGGGAAAAACGTTTGTTGTAACTAACATGTGTTTTAGTCACCTGATTATGGTGAAAGTTTGGAAGGAAACTCCCATCAAGACTAAAAAGAGCAATTAAAAACAGTGGACTTGAGAAGTTGAATCTATACATAAAGTTCTGTGACTCCTGTAGTTTGTGCATCTGTCTGTCACAACCTCTAAAATAGCCAAACATTGACCGATCAAAACTGAACTTTGGGGAGAAGTGCAAACATGTAAGTGGGTACAAAGTACAGTTGGTTTTACTAGGATGCATAGCTTAGTACAATAAATTTTCATTAATCTTTTGGGGAAAATTAAAAGTTTTATTATTTAACATGGAAAATACTCCCATTAACAATTTAATGATTAAAATAACAAATACTTATTTAATAAAAATGCAATATTGTTTTTTGCACATCTCTTTAAATTTTTATATCTACAAGAATCCAGTTACCAGCGAGAGCTATAAACAAATTGCAAGGCCAAACCCTTCAAAATGTTGGAATTTGGGTCCAGAAGGAAGTATTTATTGATGGCCAATTGTATATTGCATGCTCAAGATTAAGAAATCCTAAGAATCCTGTTGTTAAAATGGAAAAAAATAAATTTTCTTAAAAAATATTGTTTACTATGAAGACCTATAAAATTAAAGTAAAAAATTATTAGACTGCAAAGTAGGGGTTTTGACAAAGTATTTTTCCACACAAATCTGCTTATTCAAATTTCATCTAGTGATTCACAAAATTGAACAAAATGTAGAGTTTGGAAATCTTAACGACAAAATGTTAGCAATAACTTAAATAATACAAAATACTGTGAAGATTTCAACACATATCAGTGTGTTGCAAAAACAATTCTAGTTTCAGGAAAAAATAAGAAAAGAAAATGCTTTAAGAAAAAGATTTTTTTTAAATTTCAACTAACAGTAACAATAGCTGTTTGACCAATGAATGTTAAATGTTTCCTCTTCCAAATCTTTTTGCACTAATGCATGTGTCCCCCAGGGCTCTATCCTTGGACCTACTTTGTTCTTAATTTTCATCAATGGTCTTCCTGAGGGCATCATTTCTTGACTTGACAAGGATGATGACACAACCATTTACTCCTGTTTTGATAATATGTCTGATCAGTTCGATAAGGTCAAATGGGCAGTTGATCTCAAGAATGATCTATGGACAAAGAATGGCTTGTTAATTTTAATGCCTTCAAAATGAAACTTCTCTCTATCAATCAACTAAAACACCCCTTCCTGCCTCCTATCAGCATGGCTGATACTAACCTCACCAACTTACATTCTCAGCTGACATGAAGTGAAATGATTATATTGAATCCATTGTTAGGTCTGCTGCTAAGAAAGTTGGTTCACTATGTCATGCAAGACAATTTTTCTCTCTTGAATCTATCTTACATATTTATAAATTCACCATTTGTCCATGCCTTGAATATTGTTGCCGCACATGGTCCAAATTAGAGATTCTTGACAAAATCCAAAGAAGAATCAGCAATATTATTGGTCTTGATCTGACATATAAACTTCAGTTACTTTCTCACAGCCATAATGCATCTTTTCTGTGCCTTTTCTATAAATACTTTTATAGTAATTGTTCAGCTGAACTCTTCATTATGGTACCTAGACTTTATAAATTTAAGCGCAGTACTAGATTTGCAACAAGGTCTCATCAATTCACAGTTGAATTGGCTAGATATAACTAAGTTCTATGTTAACAGTTTCTTTACTCACACTTCTAGCTTGTTAAACATTTTTCCCTGCTCCATGTTTTCCAGCCCACTTTGATATTCAAAGATTTAAATGCAATGTCAATCACTATCTACTGTTCTCTTGATTACTCTTCTATTGTTCTTGTTCCTTAATAATGTTTCTCTCTTTTCTTATTTTTTCATACTCAGTAACCCCTTGTGTTTTAGTGGGAGCCACTGCCTTGCACAGGGTGATGAAATTTCTAAAAAAATATTGCCATATTTGGCCCAGTTCAAAACAAATTTCT
This sequence comes from Acanthosepion lycidas, assembly GCA_963932145.1. Lineage (NCBI taxonomy): Eukaryota > Metazoa > Mollusca > Cephalopoda > Sepiida > Sepiidae > Acanthosepion > Acanthosepion lycidas. The sequence goes on from OZ010583.1 coordinate 45,018,757, forward strand.
TTTTGCGTATTTGATTTCACAATTTGTGAAATCCTAGGAAAATAGGAAAAGATGCCTCTTTTATATTATTTACATTTAGACTTTGTTGTTATTAACACAATGTTTTAGCTTCCGTGCTCTCCGGCCTTCTTCTGGTATTTGATCCAGGTTAACTTCCTGAGAATTTTGAACTGAACTCTTTATTTAATCTATGGGGTTAAATTGTTCTCATTTCACTGACCATATCACAGGATATCTTGCTTTGTTCAATGGTGCTCAGTTATTGCTTTTTTTTAACCGAGTCAAAATCTGTGCTATCCAGATAAGGAATTAACTTCGCTGTATCACCAAATTCGCAAAGCAGTATTTTAATCTATAAGGTTCTGTGGGTAATGCTGAGTATAGTACTTTGAGATTTAACCCTAATGTTCTTCTTTCCTGCCTGCTGCTGCTGTTACACTTGACTGCAACCATTGTGTTTTCTCTTACTGCTGCTACTGCTGCTGAAGCCTTGCTATCATTTCTCTTTATTTTATTTCTATGCTAGGCCTACTGAGCTTAGCATATGTGATGATTCCTTCAGACAACCATTTCTCCAGTGTTGTTCATTTTTATAGTATTTTTACTTCATTTTATATGCCATCATACACTGTAGGTAAACATGTTTCCACAAATCTTTATAATTTATTGATCTCAAGATTGTTCACTTAACTCTCGAATTAAGTCATCCTACACTATGATTAGAGATATTGAGTTTCCTTTTCATGAAAATTGCTGCCATTGATTTTCCTTTACACTGGCTCAATTGTCAATGGATAGAAATAGAAGATGCATGTCATGAACCATAACTGACAGATTAATTTTAAGTTGGTCAAAATGCACGCTATTATGAATCAGTGCTTAAAAATATTCATTTGCTTCAATGGTTTCTTGAATGAAGCTGTACGCATGGCGGGGAATACTGTGTATTTAAAACTTTGCATTCAAAATTAGCAACATTTAATGAAATCACATTTTTAACTCTGAAACAGTAAATGTCGTATTTTCATGTGAGGAATGGCATATCTAGCAAAATGCACAGAGTAAATATTAAAATCAATAAATACTCCCTATTTCATGAAAAGTGTGTAACTTCGTTCAGAGTAAATTTGTTTGTTTATAACTGCTTTTTAGCTTTTGTGAGGAAATATCTATCCTGTAATTTAAAATGTAATGAGACATTATATATTTATTGGTCATGCAGGCTTATCTCCTCTATTTGTAAGTCGGTATTCCATTGATATTATAACAGGAGATATAACTTAAAGACAATAATGATAATATGCTATATATTAGGTTGGTGCAAAAATAATGACGTAATAATGTCGTTTTTTGTCATTAAAAAATACGTCAAAAAACGACATTATTACGTCATTATTTTTGCACCAACCTAATATTACTATAATAAAAGGATATTTTATTAGTAAGTGAGAGAGATCAGGCTGCTATTACACTGCTTTTTATTTAGTTTGTTTTGTCTTTGTTTTCTTTGTTTATTTTTTAATCTCAATGAATTGTAAAGCAATATTACAAATGACAATATAATTAATTGTATAGAAAAAAAATCTGCGATTATTTAATCATAAAATCGATTAAATGCAAAAATGACTTAGATATTACTATAATTTTTTGTTCGCCCAAATAAAATAGTTCTATATTTAAAATACAAAAATTTAAATATCTGGAAAGTCTTTTAACAAAGGACAGAAAGTGAGGGTCTGAAATATGAAGGTGCATTTGGATAGCAAAAATGCCTTCCAAAAGCTAAGCAGAGTATTAAGAAGCAGAAAAATCTCTTTAGAAACAAAGAAAAAAGTACTGAACTGTCATGTAATATCAATCCTCCTATATGGTAGTGAATGCTGGACAATCTACTCAAAGATGAAAAAGAGACTTGAAGGAATTTTTTTTTACTAAAAGAAGCAGAGAATAACATGGACAAAACATGTGAGCAACAATAGAGTTTTAGATAAAATGGAAATAAAAACAATATCTATACTTAATATCTTGAAGAGAACATTGAAATTTCTAGGGCACATAATGTTGAAAGAGGGCTTGGAAAATTTGATTCTCACAGTTCATATTGAAGGCAAGAGGGACAGAAGAAAACAGTGCATAACCTACCAAGCAAATTTGAGTAGATGGCAGAGCAAGGTTTAGGAGAGATAATAAAAAGACAAAAAGATCTACAAGGAAATTGTGGAGAGTCATGATCATATATATTTTGAAAGGACACAACATATATTTTTTTATACAGTTTTAATCACTATTTCCTTTGTTTTTTATTTCAGGTTTTGACTATGTGACCGGTGACCTTCCTTGGGTTTCTGCTGTGTTCTAGAATCTTGAAAACCTTACTCTGCAGGATCAAACCCATCTCTCCTATACTTGTCACAAGTTTTTGCATCTCTATCTTCCTGGGATAATCTTCTCCAGCATCCATATTTACCTTGTAATTACTCCTTGCTTGATTAGTGGTATCTACATTGCTACTAATATTGGTATTCAATTTGTTTAATTGGTCATTGGAGCAGAAGATATGGATAGATTTCTTCAGCCTTCCTATATACTACTGTCTCCTCTCTGTTTGCATGGCTGGCTATGAAAACAGACTGACAGAGTGCATCCATGTCTTCTGCTTGGATGACCCAATAAGTAAACAGAGTATCAATATTAGTAGCATGACAGTACTACTAATCAGGCATGGAAGAATCTCAAGGTAAGCACAGGGCTTGAAAGAAGATATATTTAACAAATCTGTTACTTACAAAAGCATTACTAATTATTTTACTATAGAAATGCATTGTTCAGAAATTAATGCAAGCATTACTAATAGAATATAGCTATGATATATATAATCTAAATATATTACTAATTATTTTACTATAGAAATGCATTGAAAATCAAAAAGGAAAGGATTTTCTATGGTCAGGAATTAATGCAAGCATACCAGAATATAGCTGTGGTATATATAATCTAAATTTATTGTTAATTATTTTAACATAGAAATGCATTGACAATCAGAGAGAAAAGTGTTGTTATGGGTCTGGAATTATATGTCCCTGACATATAGAGCTATTATATGTTTAATAAAAGAAAGAAAATCTATTAAAATTTAAAAGTAAAAATTATTATCAAATGGAATTGAAAACCTGACTGTCCTTAATCATCAAACATGGAGAATAGTTTTGAGAAATGCTAGTAGAAGGTTGCATTAAAAACGATTCCACTTAGACATAAACTACAAAATATAAGTTGCCATGGAATTCTTAATAATATTAGTATTAATTTTGAAAAACTAGAAAACCTTGAAGTTAACGATATAAGTCATTTCTGAATGAGAAAAATAGCCATATCATATCAAAACTTATCCGAACAATACCATATTGAATTTTCATTGACTGAATATTGCCAGGATTTTATTATCTATTTCCATTCTACAGTGTTTATTAATGGCTGGTCAGTGACAATCTGGTTGGTTATAATGAAAAGCAACTAAAATTAAGATGAAAGAAATACGTGTCAAAAATAAATAATGGTCGATAATGTTTCATTTAATAAAAAATAAAGATACTGCTAGTAATGGTCAACACCATAAGTTTACACAAAAAACAATGGCATAAAAGATACTATAAGTTTTTATAAAAGATAATAACAAATGTAGCACTGAGCAATAGGGGAAAAATAAAAGAATTTAAGTGTTAGATTTGATCTTCTGCTACCAATAAAAGTTCTAGTAGTGCAAATGATAAAGCATTTACTGAATGTAAGTAGGCTTTTCAAGTCAAAATGAATGTGAGTTTGTCTTATTCTTTATTTACGATCTATACTGTTTATTCACTGGCACAGTCATTTCTGAATGAGAAAGATAGAAATCAAATCTTTAATATCATCTCAAAACTTATCTGAACAATAGTATATTGAATTTTTATTGGCTGAATATTGCCAGGGTTTCATTCTTTATTTCCATTCTGCATTGTTTATTAATGGTTGGACTGTGACAATCTGGTTGGTTATGATGAAAAGCATCTAAAATTAAGACAAAAGAAATACAAATCAAAATTAATATTATCTGACAATGTTGCATTTAAAAAAATTAGAGATAATATTTCTAATAATAACAATGTATATCTGTTGTAATGCTTGTATAAACTCATAGTTTCTGGTTAATAATATTGCCAGGAAACAAAAGATTAGTGGAGGAAAGGTTTAATAACATGAGACATAGATTAATGCAATAATAGCGAATATTGTAGTTCAGTTTGGCAATGCATATGACTCAACACTATGCCTTGCAATGCATATTGCGACACTGTTGCTATGTGAAGACATTCTGCTCATAGTGTTCAAATATTATTGTAGAGAAGGTTGGTCATCTTTCAACATAACAATACCAAAACAAACTTTACTTCTTCAGTATTGGTGAAACTGGCCTTTTAAATCATTAGTGATGTTAGTGAATGTATGGTGTGGTGCATTGGATAAAAGTTTGGAATGAGAAATCAGAGCGCTGAGTTCAAATTCCAATCGTGTTTGCTACTTTCACATATGCTTAGTTGGAAAAGGGGTGAATCCATCTCTTCTGTGCACAGCTATGGGTTAAATAGCAGGACTGACTGGGTCCTATAGTCATGGTTGGTAACCAGTCTACTGCAGAAAGAAATGGCAACTTGCTGCAGGAAAATCTTTTGCCTTGTCAGTCATGAATTGAAAGAGATATGATTGACCAAGTGTTTATCAATCATGTATAGCACTTAAGTGACTGAGTTGTTTTAGACAAGAATAGGTCTTCTCACCAGACTTTAGAGCAAAGCTATTCTAAGAGAAATAGAAGTTGGACCAAAATTTATTATTAGTGGACAAAATCTTAATGACATTAAGATATGTAGATGAGCCATGTTGAGGGCATAGACAAAAAAAAAAAAAACTGCAGAAATTCCTGGACAAGGTAGTACAGGAAAATGGAAAGAAAGGACTATCAACTGTAAAATGCCAAAATATATGGTTGTTAGCAAGATGAAGAGAATGAATTGGAGATATCAAAATCAAGTCTGTAGGAAAATTTAATTATTGTGGCAATAAACACAAAATGTAATACCAAAATCTGAAGGTACATTGAAATAGCAAAAATTACCTTTCAGAAGCTAAGCAAAGTATTAAGAAACAGGAAAATTTCCTCAGAAACCAAGAAAAGAGTGCTGAACTGCTATGTAATAGCAATTCTTCTATATATAAGTGAATGCTGGACAATTTCCTCCGAGATGAAGAGGATATTTGAGGCAGCAGTGATGTGGTTCTACAGAAGGATACTGGGAATACCATAGATCAAACATGTAGACAATGAGAAAGTTTTAGGGAAAACAGAATAAAATACTTACAATCAGAAAGAGGCATTTTAAATTTCTATAACACATAATGAAGAAAGAAGGCTTGAAGAATTTGACACTCACAGACAAGAGAGGGCATAGAGAAACAGTAAGTAACCTTATTTACAAACTTGTGTAAATAAAGCACAGAACAAGGAGTGGAAGGGAGAGTAAAAAGATGAACTTTACTTTGAGCTACAAAGGATAGGAAGTTGGAAAGAGCTGTGATTGACTTTGTATTAAAGGGACACAGCACTTAAAAGAAGAACTATTGATATAAGTGAACTATGCAACAAGACTTTGGCGAAAACATTATGAAAATTCTAAGATTATCAGCAATTGTCTTGGAAGCATCATTCTATTTTTCAAAATATTGATTTTCATTTATAAACAAATTACCAATATGAACCAAAATCTCTTTATCAATACGTATGAAAGAACTTATTCTGTCTCAATGCCAGGATGTACTGAAAACTAATTTTCAGAAATTAATTTCATTGGAAATAAATCTTTCATTCAACTGATATTGATTTATATAATAAATAAATAAAAAAGAAAATGTCTTGTTTATGACATTTCTTGTGAAAATATAATGAAAATGGCCAAAAACAGAAATTATATTATTCTTGTTTCCTCCTTATAAAAGTTATAAAATCATGTAAATGTTGTTGAAATTACTTTGTATTAATGAAATCAAATTTCCAAATACAATATAGACAAAGTTTGTTTTTATTCCTCATGATCAATTTAAAATTTTTCATTATGGACAATTTATAATTTTTTATTATAATCAATTTATAATTTTTTATTATGATCAATTTATAATTTTTCCTTGTGATCAATTTAAAACTTTTCATTATGGACAATTTATAATTTTTCATTATGATCAATTTAAAATTTTTCATTATGATCATTTTAAAATTTTTCATTATGGACAATTTATAATTTTTTATTATAATCAATTTATAATTTTTTATTATGATCAATTTATAATTTTTCCTTGTGATCAATTTAAAACTTTTTATTATGGACAATTTATAATTTTTCATTATGATCAATTTATAATTTTTCATTATGATCATTTTAAAATTTTTCATTATGGACAATTTATAATTTTTCATTGTAATAAATTTATAATTTTTTTATGATCAATTAAAATTTTTTTATTATGCTCGATTTAAAATTTTTCATGATGATCAATTTATAATTTCCATTATGATCAGTTGATTAACCCTTTCTTTTCAGTTTGTTTTCTGTGTCTGCCCTCAAATACTGTATCATCTGCATATCTTACATTGTTAAGATTGTATTTGCCAGTAATAGATCCTCTTAAGAATTCTAGATCTCTCAGGACCACCTCACTGTAATGTTTGAATAAGTTTGGTGTGAAAATTACTGTCGGTAGTAATTTAGAACATATATGAGGGTCAAACTATGAGCATACAGATGGAACATTAATTGAGCAAGTGTACAAAAATAGAAAGGGTTATTTGGCAAAGATGGACCATCTCACCAGACTTATTTAACCTTTAAGGTGAGGTGATCCTAAAAACTAGAAGTCTTACCAGGATTTATTATTGATGGCCACAATCTTGAGAAGATATGATATGCAGATGAAACTGTTTTGATAGCAGACATAGAAAGAAAAATGCAGGAACTCCTACTCAATGTAATAAAGGAAAGCCAGAAGAAAAGACTAACTATCAATTGTAAGAAGACAGAATATATGGCTGTTAACAAGAAATAGTTGAAATCTTTGGGACACATAATGAGGAAAAAGGATTTTGACACTCACAGGACATACTGAAGACAAGAGGGAGAGAGGGAAACATTGAGTAAGCTTGTGTAAATGGCTGGCAGAACAGTGACTGGGAATGATAGTAAAAAGATAAACATTGCTAACAGCACAGAATAGGAACTTGTGAAGAGCAATGATTGCATATGTTAAATAATAGTTTCAGATTATTATTTTTTAGTGTTAGTGTATTTTGGCTTAGACTTTCTGAGGCTGGCCTTTAAAGTCACATGGTAGACAAAACAGAGGAAGTCGTTTTTGATTGGTTAAAACTAGCATGTGAATGTCAGAGAGGTAGAAAGTGATTTCAGGGAGTTAAGTTTTACATGTTATACACAGTAGACATGGTTATTTCATGTCTCAGGGAACTTGCTCCTCAGTGGTTACTTAAAGATGTACACATCGACATGTTTAATAAAATAGATAAGTTTAAAAATCTCTATTGTTGAAGTTCTCTTTCTTCTCTGGACTCCAAAACATTTTGGCACCTGGCCAGGTGAAGACAAGTGAGAGAAGAAGGGAACATTATGAGTGAATCAAGGTCATTCCCCCAAGACCAACCCCCACAAAAGGGCTATGTTACACTTATGTCCTGAAGTGACATGGTCCTTAAAAGATGAAGATACCTGCTTTCATTCCTGACCACTGACAATTTATTTTAATTTTCAATGCATTTTGACAGTAAAATCACTTACAATGCATATCTATGGTAAAATTATTTGCAAGATTATTGTGAGATTAAATTCATTAGCAATGCATCGTTGACAAAATTAACCTGGCCATAGGCCTTGAGAAGGACGTTCAGTCTGTGGTTGACAGGGCAAGAAATGCCTTGTAAACTTTAATGTCTCTAAAACAAAACTGCTCTCAGTTACCCACAATAGAGAACCTTCCCTGCCTTCCATCAAGACAGCTGATACCCAACTTCATGAGAATGCATCTGCACCTGCTTCATCTCATGTCATTGTTCCACTGACCTGAATTGGAACAACTACATTGAATCTATAGCTTCATCTACTGCAAGGAAAGTTGGTTCTCTGTGTCATGCCAGAAGGTTTTTCTCACCTGAGTCCATCCTTCAAATCTACAAATCAACCATTCGTCCTTGCATGGAATACTGTTGCCAAATATGGTTTGGTGATCTCACTATTCATTGTGAGGTCTCCAACAAACTCCAGTGACAGATATGCAACATGGTTGGTCCTGATCTGGGGTTAATCTGTTTATTAAATATTTTCAATTGTAATTGTACAATTGGAATTATTTAATATATGGATTAACATCTTGAAAAGTGGACATGTTACAATAAAACTTTAAAGTTGGGGAAAATTACTGTTAAGTAATTCTTTTGTATATCTAAATTTATCATTGCTCTATTCTTATAATTTTGAGAACTATAGCCTGTCTGAAGTTATTATGCAAATCAAATAAACATCAATAACTCAAAAAGCTCTGAACCAATATTCGTCAAATTTAAACTTGTCAATTAGTAAAATATTTAACTAAATTTTCTGCCATTTTTAATTGTTACTTTTTGAGATATTGGGAATTTACAAAAATGGACTGACTGAAAATAATACGCAGATTAAACTAATATTAGCTTAAGATCTCTGAAATCTAATAAAAACAATTTTTTTCTTTTTGTCCATAATATATTTTGAAATATGGGGAAAGGGAAGGATTCTAACAACTGCTGAAAAACAGAAAATAACAAAGTTATTGAGTGAGGGAATGTCCATTTAGGTGATATCAAAGGAGCTTTGCAGAGATCATTGAACGATAAGGAAGGCTATTGAAAATATAAGTAAGTTGAGAACTCAGATCAAATGAAAAGGCTTTAAGAACTTTGCTCCCTTGAGATAAATGTATACTAAAGCAAGTTATAGCAAAACAGCCACTTTTGACCAGTGCTCAGATTTTTGAAAAGGCTGGAATTGAGGGAGTCAAGAAGGACAAAAGGTAGAATACATTGGATCTGTAAAGAATCTCTGAGGCAAACTCCTCTCGCCAAAGCAAATACATGAAAATTGCCTTTTCAAAAGTAATTTTCATGGACTAATCTTGAGTGACATTTGAGGGACCTGATGGATGGGGCAAAGGATGAATTTTATTCAATTCAGACATTCCTGTGTCTAAAAGAAGGTAACAAGGATGAGGCACTATTATTATATGGACTGGAATTGTAGACCAAACCATTATTAGATCATTCAAAATCAATGAAGGAATTAAACTCAACAGAGCTAACTATTGCAATTTTATGAACAAGACTTTCTTTGCATGGTACAAATTCCAGTCTTGCAGTTTCAAAGTGAAGTGTGTATTTATGTATGACAAGCTTCTTCTCATATATCTAAGCTTACCTGTGAATTCTTTGAGGATAAACGATTTATAGGAGAGAATATAATCGAATGGCTACCATCAAGTTCTGATTTGAATCCAATCAAAAAATCTATGGTCAATTGTGAAGATGAAATTATATGAAGGTGGCAAACAATATAGCGGCAAAGCAGACCTATAGGAAGCAATTAAAACTAATTTATTAACTTTAGTCAATCTATTTTCAAAATTACAAATTAATTGAGATTAAACTAATATTAACTTAAGATCTCTGAAATCTAATGAAAACTATTTTTTTTTTTTTTTTTTTGTCCGTAATATATGTTGAAATATGGGGGAAGGGAAGGATCTAACAACTGCTGAAAAACAGAAAATAACAAAGTTATTGAGTGAGGGAATGTCCGCACTGGAGATATCAAAGGGACTTTGCAGAGGTCATCAAACGATAAAGAAGGCTGTAGAAAATATAAGTTTAGAACTCAAAGCAAAGGAAAAAGCTTGACAAAGCTGGTTGATTGTTAAGATTAAATTATATGAAGGTGGCAAGCAATATGATATCAAAGCAGACATATGGGAAGCAATTAAAACTACCATATCAAAAATTGAACCTACTGAAGTAAAAAGTTAACAAAATCAATGGATAATAGATTACTGGCTGTTATTGAGAAGAAGGGTCACTATATTAAAATGTAAAGGACTCAAAGTCTTATATGTGTTTGTTATTTGTTCTATTATAGATGTTAATCAATTATTGATGATTTTATTAGCTTTTTATTGAAGTAAAATGTAATTATTTGATTTTACCTAATAACTTCAGTTTTTTAGAAGACATCAAATAACTTCTATAAAATATATTGATACTATCTAAAATTTTAACTCAGGCTTTGTTTTGACATCTAAATTGATTGTTTAAAATTTAACAATTTTTTTATAAATCAAATTTGAATTATTGATGTTTATATGATTTGCTTAATAACTTCAGAGATGGTGAATATGAAAATATCTGCTTCACTTTTAAATCTTAAATTTTCAAATTTATATTATTACTTTTAATCAATTCACTTCAGGTAAGGCAATAATGCCACTAGGATGCACGGAGCTGCTGGAAGAAAAAGAAACGGAAAAGGCTTTAAAAGGAACCAGAAACCACAATAATAGTATAAATTTCAGAGTTTATACAGAGATGTTTGATGTATAGAATTGAATTAGAATTTAGAAGGAATGGGACACCCAGTCCTAAAGATGAAACAATGGATAAGCCATAAAACTATATAAAAAAAATATTCTGTAATAAAATTTCTCAAGAAATCTTATTAAAGGAAAAATTCTATAATAAGAGTTCTCGAATATTTAGGGCAGTAGATGAAAATAAATAAAAATACTGTTTAATAAATAAATGGAGTGTTTACTCAAATATGAGTATCCATTAAAAAATAACATGTAAAGTGATAAAATCTGTTGGCTTAATAAATGAAAAATCCATTACTTCTTTAGAAATTACTTTGTCTATGTTCATATATGAAAATGAGCAGATATGAACTTTTGAGAATTTAGGAGGGTTTGTGTTTATGACGGATTTAATGATAGTTTCTATTGCAAAGGAGGATGTGGGCTCAAATCCCACTGAAAAATCTTATTTTTTTTTTAATAAAATTTCCTGAATATTCAGGACATAAGCTGAAAATAAGCAAATATATTCTACTCAAATATTGGTATGCACTAAAAATAATGTTTATAGTGATAAATGAATAAAAAATCCACTATATATATATATATATATATATATATATATATATATATATATATATATATATATATATATATTATAAATTAACTTATTTAAAATATGGGTTCTTTGCTACACAGTAATAACCATGTTTCAAAAACTGAAGCTAAAACTTCAAATTTAATTATATAATTAATTATATAATTTAATTTGAAGTTTTTAGCTTCAGTTTTTGAAAGATGTTTATTACTGTGTAGCGAAGAAACCATATTTTAAATAAGTTAATTTATAATATTTATGTTCTGTAAATTTACATTGAGCACTGTTTTGTAAAAATAAAAAATATCAATAAGAACACCGGATTATATATCTTACTGTTCTTTCTTTTTAGTTATATATATATATATATATATATATATATATATATATATATATAATAGCTGGCCACTTGTATACAAGGATACCTGTCTACTAGGGTGGCTAGCCAATCCCTATTGCAGACGCTCACTCAGGCACATTTTGTTTGCTCAACACCCACAGAGCCCACCTGTGGTTTATACTGCAACTATACTGAGCAGGCCTTAGTTACAGTTTCTCGGTGAGAGCGTGTTATCTAGCATGATCAACTTTTTGAACAAGACAAGCAACGTTCAAGCCTGTGGCCATTGTGACTTGTGGCGTTGTGCTAGCACAGCTATCAACACCCCACCAGAGTTCTGTCTACCCAATTTCACCCACAAGGCTTGGGTCAACCCGTGGTAGGGTTTTCAGGCACTTTCCAAATGTGCCACATGCTATGATCGACCTCGATCCAGTCTGATAACATCAGGAAGTCGCCTTTCTGACAAATCAACCACGATGAGATTCAAACCCAGGTCTCATGGTCAGAAAGCGAACATTCTAACCACTCCCATAAGATATATATATATATCTATATATATATATATATATGTATGTATGTATGGGTGTATGTAGAATGTACAATTGTATCCAAAATAATAGTGAGGATGGTGAGACAAAGTTGAAAAGCTTACAAATGACACATTTTGCCAATATCTGTTGTTCTTGGCTTCTTCAGGTTAGACTGTGTATAGAAATTTTGGATACAAAAGGAAAATAAGAATTACACCACTAGAACCATGAAAGCAACAATAATGGCTAGTATAATATATTAATATATATTTTAACCTTGCATAATCTGGCAACCCTGAATCTGACCTCAACAAAAATTGTTACACGTGCCTGACTTTTCTAGGTCTTTTGAATGAGTTATGAATCATTGAAGTTGGACCAGTGGGAGTGGGGGACATGTTTGGACACACACACACAAGCACACACTCATACACTGTACTTTATATATAAGATACACACACACATATATACATACAGTGTAACCTGTATATAAGAGACCCGGATATAAGAGAAACCCGGATATAAGATCGATTTTCACTGGTCCCAAATTAGAGCCATACTTACCTAAACAAAATAGATGAAAGCCGGATATAAGAGAAACCCGGATATAAGAGAAAGCCGGATATAAGAGATTTCTTATCTGGTCCTGACAACTCTCTTATATCCAGGTTAAACTGTATATATATATATATATATATATATATATATATATATTACGAAATGGACAAACTCCGACAATTTATTTATTAAAGACATTTTTATAAAGTTTATAACGTTAAACATAAAAATGTCTTTATATATATATATATATATATATATATATATATATATTAAAGATATTGATGTTTGTCAATCAGAAAAAAATTTTTTGCTTGGGCTTTTTCTAATTTGTGGGCCACAAAGTTTATACATGATATGATGGGGTGCAGTGGGGTGCCTCGTTTGTTTGTTTGTTTGTTTGTTTGTTTTATATATATATATTAAAGCTGTTGGTGTTTTAAATCAGAAATTGTTTTTATATGCATATATTAGAGTGTATATATTAGGGGTACCTCTTTTGTTTGTTTTATATGAATATATATTAGACCTGTTGGTGTTTGTTGGATACAAACATATGAATGTATACTTAAGTATATTGTGTGAGTTATTCATTAAAAACACACTAAAAGATTAATTTTTATCATTATTTTTCTTTTTTCCTGGCATAATTTTTTGGCAAGTAGTGTGCTTTAAAATCTCATTAAACATACTAATGTAAATGCTAATTGTAGATTGAGACAACAATTATTTTTTCTCTTTTTCTTCATCACATTTTTATAATAACTTTTGTCGAAACTAAATTATAGACAGTAGAAATCATTGCTGTTATCTTTGCCAATAACAGGGATTGACAAAAACTAAAAAAAAAAGAAAAGAAAGAAAAATGAAAAAAAAATGAAAATTCAGGAGTAAAATCATCCTTTCGAAGATAATGCAGTTTGAATCATCTTTAAGAGAGGGTGAACAGAAAAGAGAGAGATAGAGAGAGTGAGAGTTGTAAAACATAAGCCCCTTTCAATTAATATGGTAATTGCAGATATTATATTTGTTTTTATAGGTAATAGGAAAAAATTAAAAATAAATTTTGCTTGTAAAAACCTGGGAAAGTTTGAAGTACTTTGCAAAGTCATTAGATAAAAATGGGTTATACATTCGGTGATTGCAGAATAAAACAAAAATTGAAAGTTAGTGACTTTGGGGATTGCTGCTTTCTAAATTTAATAATTTCAATTTCATAAGTTGAGTTTACCTAATATATATATATATATATAAATAAACAAACCAATCCAAATAAAGATAATCAATTAAAAACTGTTCCCGCCAAAATAATACTTAGAATGAACTACAACAATCAACCCCAAAACTGAACAAATAGTTTTAATTAAATTCCCAAACCAAAACAAAACTGTTAAATAAGTGATATAAACAAATTTTTACTACGTTAATAAATAAATAAATAAATAAAATACGAAACAAAAATAAAAACAAGCAATATAATTTGACCTAAATAGATAAACAAACGACTTCCGGTGAAATAACCGCCATAATAGAATACCCACAATGCACCACTAACCCGTATATATATAAATAGCCGAGAAAAATAACAGCACACGTGGCTTGACGATTGCATATAGCATGAAACAGACTGTCGCCTCTAAGTGTTGACTTCTATGTTCACTTTTATATTTATATATATATATATATATATATATATATATATATATATATATATATATATATATATATATATATATATATATTTAGGGAATATATCTGCATTCAAACATGTTTCATTGAATAATATAGACATATTATGTCTATTTTTATAATAATTCTCTCTAGTTCTTTAATCAGTTTCTTGGTGCAAGATGAAATTCATCAAGGAAGGTATCCTAGTTTTTTCCTGACCAAGTACTTTTGATCTACTCAGTGGGGAATTAGAAAGACAGTCATAATGTAAATGTGATTGTAGTGATGGTGATTTTTAAAAACATACATGAACATGTTTTCTTATAATAATTCATAAATTTTAAATTTATCGTTGTACTTATGTAATCTTTGTAAAACAAACATCCCAATATAAGGGAAGTAATCAAAAATTGGTGGAAATGCAAAATGACATTAGATGTTGGTTAAATGCACTTCAAAATCTTGCTGCTACACTCGTAATAAATTTTGTTTAGTGTTGGTTGGTTGCTTATGATATAGAGGGTCCTGAGAAATGGAAATTATTTTCATGGTGGAGTATATTGGTGTTGTCAGCATGTATTTTCCTGTATTGTGAAACTGGATAGGAATGTGATTTTAAATGCTGTGTAATAGAATTTGTATCTGAAAAATGAAGTGTGAGACATCTTGATAATGTTGTGGCCATCAAACCAACATATGTGCTTAATTTTTTATCAGTGATACAATCTCCCAAGGGACATTTAAAGTGATATACAATGTTCGTCTTTTCCAAAACACTAGTCGATGGAGAAGAGTTATTATATATGGTTAAGGTGGTTGTGATAAATTTAGTATAACATGTAATTAGCTTTATTTTTTACTGGGATCAGTGTGGAATATATTAGTACATGTGGGATTTTTTATGATTTTTTTTTTATCTCATAGTAATTCACACCTGAGGATAATCGCAGAGGAGATCAAAAGTACTTGGATGAGAAAAAACTATGGCACCTTCCTTGATGAATTTCATCTTAACATCAAGAAACTGATTAGAGAACTAGAAAGGATTATTATAAAAATAAATAGACATCATATGTTTATCTTATTCAATAATATATATATATATATATATATATATATATATATATATATATATATATTTATTGAGGAAATTGTAAGACAAAATGGAAAAATGTTTATTTGTGACACTTTTCATTGGACTGGGTTTGTTGATGTCATTGTGATTACACATGTGCATGAATGACAGATGCTGGTAGTTTCAAAACTTTTTGAAATAATTTTTGCAACATAGCCAGATTTATCTATATACTTTTTCTATTTATTTCCATCATCTTTCTTTTTAAGTATTCCACATTCTGATAACAGAAAATAATGAAATGTTGTAAGAACCTGGACATAAATTTACTGTGGCTAGACCAGCAATTAAAGTGCTTTTTTGATATTTCGTCTCAGTGAATTATTTTCTCTTTTAAGTAGAGTAGCATTTTTTTATCTTAAAAGTGATCAGCTTTGCTACAGTGAATAACCAATGCATTTTGTTAGAAAACAACACACAGAACACATTAGTTGTTCACTGTAACAAAACTGACTACAAAAAGAAAAAGAATAAAGATGAATTTGGCTAGATTGCAAAAAATCTTTTTGAACAATTATTCAAAAGTCCGCTAAAGTCTAATGGATGAAATGTGTCACAAGTAAACTTTTCCACTTTATTTATTTCCAAAAATTATTTTTAAAAATTTGAAACTGCCAGCATATCTTGTTCATGCACATGTGTAGTCACAACAATGTCAACAAACAGTTTGATGAAGTTGTAACTGATGAAACATGTCAGAAAATTTTTTCTTACAATTTCCTTAATACTGTTCTTGATATATAAAAATATATATTGTTATTTCATATATACATATATATGAGAGCAACTATTTTGTGGTTGAATTTTCTATAATTTTTCTGTAATGAAACTCTTTCTTCTAGATTGTAGCTGAAGATAATGTATGGGAGGTAATTTCTTGAATATTAAATAAAAGAGTGGATGGATTAAGGATTTACTGTGTGGATTTTTCACTCACTAAGAATAATTATCCTGGCTTATATATTTCAAACTGATAGATAGATAGATAGATAGATAGATAGATAGGAGGTCAGATAAGTTCAAATCAGAATGATAATATAATACAAAGACTAAGAGAAAGATACAATGAAATTTATGAACTTTAATGACATATCAACACTTGTTGGGATTTTTCAGTGTTGAAATCTGTTTTTATTATACTTGAGTCAAAATGTAAACATTGCTTTAGTTTATACTGGAATCAGATAATAGACAATGGTCATGTTTTGACTTGAGATAAAAGATAAATATTAGTCAGGTGTATACTAAAAGTAAAAATTAAACATGAGTTTATACTTGATATTTTCAAGCATCCCTCTGGAATATGGTCTTTCATTAGGGGAGCTATTATGCACAAGATGGCATATATATGATTAATTAATTAATTAAATATGGAGTAAATAGGGAAATGTGTATAAATTTTACATATTTCACTAACTTTATTGTAGTTTAATTAGAAATTCTCTTTTTTAACTGATTAACTCAAATGATATATCATTGATTCTTTCAAAAAATGGTTTCAAGATTGCTAAATGTCTTATCTGAAAACATAAATTAGTAGTTTTTTAGATATTAAATATTTTATGGGATGAACAATTATGCTTTTACACCTGGTATTATACGTGTATATATATATATATATATATATATATATACATATATATATATATATATATATATAGTATGAACATAGGAATCAACACTGCATGTGGAATGTCAGTTTCATTTTTCAATATGATCTTTAAACCATATCTACTGGTATATATATATGTATGTATTTGAGTCTATATGTGTAATTGCATGCAAGTGAACATTTGTGTTGCTAAACTGATAAAAAGTTAGATTTCTCAGTATTTTTTTTGCCAGCTTGGTTTCAGTTACAAATCATTATACTTTTAAATGGCCACTACTCTTTACACTAGTGTCAAACACAACCATGTACGATGGCCTCATAAATATCTGCATCAGCAGAGGAATCTACTTAGTCCCAGCAGTGAAGATGGCATCATCATCTGAAAAATTTTGACCACATAGACAAACTTCATTGGTTTATACCTACACTTACACACAAATATCCTTGATAAAAGCATAAATCCATCTCCACCCTCCAGCTATGGGTTAAATAGTAATATCTGGAAAAATCAGTTATTCTCTAAGAATTGTTAATGCTATATTCACTTACAAAAAATTATTATTCTAACAATACAACATATAATTTCAGTTTTAAATAACCTACAAAATGTTAATAAATTGTAAAAATCAAATCAGTCAATCAATCTATCAGTCTGAATGTATGAAAGTCAGATGCCAAATTGACTATATAGGACGTATGATATGACAGGCCAGATTAAATTTGCAACATGACCCCTGGTCTTCAGACTAGTACAGGGCTTGTCATTCTTGTACAAAAGGTTATCATCTTTGGACTAAATCTGTAAATTCAGACCATCATCAGCATTATGATAAAATATTCAGGATGGGTATTTAACCTGGTTTTTTCAAAAGCGAATGCAGACCATTTCACCTTCTGATGATTGCAACTTGAATTTGTAATGGTCAGAGTTGATGCTTTGTCTGAAAAGATTTCCATGAAAATTGTGAAAGATCATGCCTTTCTTATCCCAAAAGACAATATATATCCTTTTGCCTTTTGATGGCTGTCTCTTGAGTTATTTCTTTGAAGAGAAATTTGCATATCATCATTTCATGCACTGTCATTTGGAATCCAGCTCGTAGTGGGGCCATCATGTCTTATCAACAGTGATGATGCAGTCCATTAACCAGTTCAAGAGGAAGTCATTGTGCCAGCATTCTGGTGAACAAATTCATTTGCACACATTCATTGAAGACCATTGTTAGTATCAACAAAATAATCATGAATATATATCTATTGTCATTGAAAGGGATCAAAGATCATTGAAGCTGTTTAAATGTAATCAGATCCAGAAGGCATACTTCAGGATTATTTAGTAGATATTCATAAACCCTTAATTATTTCAGATCATTGCTATAAATTAAAAAAAAAACAGTGTTATCATCTGAGACAATTAAATACAAACACTTTTAATGAAAGAGCAATGAAGCTATTTAATTAAAATTGTGACTAAGGCAAAAGCTAAATTAATTTTGACTGAACAACAATAGACAGCAAAGATATGCATATGAACACACACATATACATGCATATATATGTATGTGCATGTGTGTGTGTATCTGTGTGTGGTGCATGTGTCTATGAATTATTTTTATATACTGTCTATAGTTTTCAGGAAAGTTATTATCATCCCATGAGTAATTCAGTTTGTTGAACACATTCTTTGTGCTATTTTTTATTAAAGACATATCTAGCACTGATTGGTATGAGGGGTGCTGAAAAACTCTTATATACATATATATATATATATATATATATATATATATATATATATATATATATAGGAGAGCCAAGTTCAAATTCCAGTTGAATCCATTACATTCACTTATGTGCTAATACCCTTGGAAAAGGTATTTATTAATCCTCTTCTTCTCCCTCCAGCTATGGATAAATAGTAGGACAGACTGGGTTCTATAACCTTGGATGGCAACTGGTCTAGGAGAAGGACAACTCTGAAAAATATTGTCTATAAAGATAAGCTTTTTCAATTCTCACCAATCTAGCTTACCTCCATTTGCTGTCCACATGGATATCAAATATAATGCGAAGAGAAAATAATATTATAATCAAGATGTTGACATTCCACACTACTTCAAACAAAAGGCAAGGAAGGAAACCTCCATCAATATGTGAAAGAGCAATAGCAGATACTTGGGTTTGAAAAACCTATTTTACTTTAGTTAGCGTTACTGTTCTGTCTTAGTCTATTTGCTACAGTTATTGAGAACTTTTTGTTATTGCATTGGTTGGTTTCTGTTTTTCTTTGCTGTTTATGTTTCCTTATCTTTCTTTATTCATTTTTTTTATTTGTTGCTTGTTTCATTTTTTCTTTTCTTGTCTCAAAGTTTTTATTTGGCAGACTTTGTGTTGGTATAATTATATTTGGAAACTTTACCAATCATATATATATATATATATATATATATATGTATGTATGTTGAAATATGTGCATATGTATATGAAAGGGTAAAAAATAATCGTAAAAAATATGAAACAAAATGTGATGTTTGGTTATTTTGTTTGATTTCGCAAAATAGTCTGGGCAGAGGACATTTAGCACTGCCTTGTTTATAAATAATAATAATAATAATAATAGTAATAATATACTGATGCAGTTGTAGGTCAACTGCAGTTGAGGCTATTGAGTCACTATAAACTCAATCAACATGTTGAAGGCTGTATAGTATATGCTTCATCAGGAATACATATGGTTATAATACAGTTTTCCTTCTCCTAGACTGGTTGCCATCCAAGGCTACAAAGACTAGTCTCCCCTATTTAACACATAGCTGGAGAGGTAAGAGATGGATATTTGTTAGAAAATGAATATAACAAACTTGAAATTTGAACTCAGCTCTCTGATTTCTCATTCTAAGCCACTATCCATTACACAACCCCTACATCATATATATATATATATATATATATATATATACAACCCCTATATCATATATATATATATATATATATATATATATATATATATATATATATGTTTGTGTGTATTCATTTGTGTGTATATGTGTGTCTTTATACTCTAACATATTTGCACACTTGTGAAACATGTACGGATAAATTTGCGCACATAGATAAACACACACTTTTTACAGGATCACATTAGGATCTGTGAGCTTATGATTTAGATCAGTTTAGGATACATAATGAGGAAAGAGGGTGTTATAACAACATCAATAATGTTAATTATGATGATGATGATTGTAAGCACTTCCAGTCCCACTAGGAAATGCTGGGAGCTAAATGAATCTCGGGGCAGTTTGAATAAAGTTAAGTTTACCACGTCTTGTGTGGTTTTTGTGTTTCTTCAACTTTCCAATGGCCAGTCTTATATAACTTTTCTTCCCACTCTAAGTGCAGTGGAACAGAGGGCCTGGAGAATCTGACACTCACAGTACATATTGAAGGCAAGAGAAACAGGGGAAAAGCAGTGAGTAATCTACCTAACAAATTTGTGTAAATGGATGACAGAACTAGGATTAAGGGTGATAATGGAAAGTCAAAACTTTCAAAGAGCTACAAAGGATAGAAAATTGTGGAGATGTCTATGTTCTGAAGGGACACAGAATCTGGAAGAAGAAAAAAAATTGGAGTTGTAATCAAGCATTCTAATGGCTGAAAAAGACCATGCTTGCAGTTTCCATCATGTTAACCATCAATATCTTATTCTATCCATTTTCATCCCCTAAAAGTTTCAGCCTTTTTCTCTATGCATCACAAAAAACAGGTGTTCTTCTTTGTTTCCGTTCCTACATGTGTTCTTCTTTGTTTCCGTTCCTACATGTGTTCTTCTTTGTTTCCGTTCCTACATGTTTTCTTCTCTCTGAACTTTCTTCCATATTCTTAGTAACTTTTCTTTTTCTTTTTTCTTTTTTTTGGCTTATTTGTTTTCTATATTATATTTTGTTTCATTTTCTACTCAATCTTTTCCTCCTTCTTTCCATCCTGGGTATGACGATAAACTACATCTGCTTCCTGGGTAGGACAACAAACTACATCCAACTGCAAGGCTCTGATCAGGAGGTTTTGAGGTGCATAAAACCACCTCTTAATTGTTGGTGTTCCTACATCCACCCTGACCCAGATTGGTAGCACAAGTTAGGGTCTCAGCTATGGGCAAATAGTTAACTCCAAACCCATCCACATCCTGGTAAAATAGGTTTTAATACCAGCAATGAATTTTTTGAGGAAAAATTATTATCAGCAATACATTTTTGAAGAAAATAAATATTACTAGTAATACATTTTTGAAGAACAAAATATTAATAGCAATACATTTTTGTAATTAATTATTATCAGCAATACATTATTACCAGCAATACATTTTTGAAGGAAAAAATATAACCAGAAATGCATTTTTGAAGAAAAAATATTACCAGCAATACATTTTTTGGAAAAATATTACCAGCAATACATTTTTGGGAAAAATATTACCAGCAATACATTTTTGGGAAAAATATTACCAGCAATACATTATTGGGAAAAATATTACCAGCAATACATTTTTGGGAAAAATATTACCAGCAATACATTTTTGGGAAAAATATTACCAGCAATACATTTTTGGAAAAAAAATTACCAGCAATACATTTTTGGGAAAAATATTACCAGCAATACATTTTTGGGAAAAAAATTACCAGCAATACATTTTTGGGAAAAATATTACCAGCGATAAAAATCTTGTTGGCATTAAATAACCCAATGAGGTTGATATTCTATAAAACAAACCAAACCAAACCAAACTTTCTTCTTTCTTTCATATCTTTCCTTTCTTTTATTTCTGGTTTCTCTTCACATTTCTTTTTTCCTTCAGTCCTGCACCTGGCCATTTCTCATAAATCTTTTTTCTTTTTATCAACCCTGAGATTTCTTACATCATCAACTTAAATACATTGGTTCACTCATAAAAATGGCAAAAGATTTTAAGGAAATAATTTTTGTACATTATCATTCTTTAGATCTTCTTTAGACTGCAATGTGTAAGAATTGAAAAATATTGATTTTTAATGATTTAGGAAGGGAGTCCTGTCATTAATAACAATACAGTGTCAAATCACTCACTGACTTTTACAGAGTTGTTAGACTTTGCTGTTTTCCTCATGAAAGCAAACGTTTTTTGGTCAGGAGTTACTAAAAGAATTCTTCTAAATAAAGAACAAACCAATATAAACATTTTTAATTAAGGAACAAAAATTTACATAAATTAATCAAATATTTCCGTTTATTCTCTATTTAATATAATAATTATTAACCCCAAATGTTTTTACGCGTAAAAGAATTCCATAAAAAATAATTTTTTAAAAGTTGAAAAAAAATAAAGAATTTCAGAAAATTTTAAACAAGCACATTTCTAAATAACTGCTAAGTCTAATAAATCTGTAAAAATCAGGGATCGATTTTTCACCATTTTGATTTTATGAACAGGGACCCTTTTCTAAATTGATGAAAAATGAATATTTTTAAAAATCCTGACAAGTATTTTAGCCTGAGAGAAATTTAAAGAATCTTAATGTGCAAAAATCTTTTCCCTACCAAATTTTTCCTTATTTTTTATGAGTGGACCGGTCTATTTAGGTAGTGTGCATCATTTTTCAGAGGCACAGTGGAGTAATGGATAGCGGCTCGGATTAAGGAATCGGAGAGCTGTGTTTGAATTCCGGTCAAATCCATTACATTCACTTACATGCTAATACCCTTGGGAAAGGTATGAATCCTTTTCTTCTCCTCCCAGCTATGAGTAAATAGCAGGACAGAACAGGTTCTATAGCTGAATGACAACTGGTCTGCCGCAGAAAGTAATGGCAACCTACTGTGGGAAAAAATCTGCCTCGTTAGTCATGTATCGAAAGATACGTGATTGCCTAAGTGTGTATCCCGCATGGCACATAACTGAACTGCATTATTTTTACCCCTCCAATCATCTTTTTATTTCTTTTTTTTTATGTTTGATCTTTTATTTATATTTTTATCTTTCCTTTCTTTATCCAATTTTTTATTTATTTCTTCATGTAAAAGACTGACCAATTCTTTCCACAAATGGAAAACGATTTGAAAGATTGTTCTGTCCCTCTCTGAGTCTAAAATGGCTGATGCCTGGAAATAGCTGGGTTTAGTCTTCTTGACAATGGACTTTCATCAATTTCTCCATCTTTGTGTCCCTTTTGCTCTTTGTGGATATCTTTTGGGAAACGGTTTTTGAAGTTGTCATTTATCTAAAAGATTCATTGAACAAGTTTTGCTTTCAGATTTTTTGAAGTGGAAATAAAGGGTAAGAAAGAAAAGAATGTAGAAATGTGTTTTTAGATGGTTGAGAAGTAAATTTGTGCAATGCAGTGAATATCAGACATTTTTGGGACAAGTTGATAAGGATTTCCTAAAGAAAAGGGAAAAAAATCAAAGAGATACACAGAAAAGAAAATGAAAATGAAAATTATGAAGAAAAAATGAGAGGAAAGTTTTTCATGAAAAAAGAAATTAGGAATGAATTAAGAATAATTGCAACAGAAAACAGAAAAGAAGAAAAATAAGATGAAGAAAAAGAAGAAAAAGGGAAAAAATAAAAAAAGGAAAAAATAAAAAAAAGAGTAGGAAATGGGAATGTAAAGTTCACATGTCAAGGAAAATAAAAAATGAGAAAGAAAATGAAAACATGAAAGGAAAAGAAAAATGATAACAAACAAAAAGAAGAATATTATTTGTAATATGATAAGTGAAAAAAAAGAATGAAAAAAAGTTCAGGAAAAAAAAGAATAACTTATAAAAGCAAAAGTAAAAAAAAATTAAAGGCAAAATGAGGAAAGTAAAAAGAGAAATCCAATAAATATTGAAAAAAATACTAAAAAAGGAAAAGAAAAATTATTAGGTAGGAAGACAAATAATGGTTATGAAAAAAGAAAGAATGAATGAATAGGAAGACAAAAGATCGTTATGAAGAAAGAAAGAAAGAATATAAAGACAAATGATAATTATGAAGAAAGAAAGAAAGAAAGAAAGAAAGAGAGAAAGAAAGAAAAAGAAAGAATGATTAGGAAGACAAATGATAATTATGAAAAAAGAAAGAAAGAAAGAAAAAGAAAGAATGATTAGGAAGACAAATGATAATTATGAAAAAAGAAAGAAAGAAAGAAAAAGAAAGAATGATTAGGAAGACAAATTATGGTATGAAGAAAGAAAGAAAGAAAGAAAGAAAGAAAGAAAGAAAGAAGGAATATGAAGACAAATGATAATTATGAAGAAAGAAAGAAAGAAAGAAAGAGAGAAAGAAAGAAAGAATTATTAGATAATTATGAAAAAGAAAGAAAGAAAAAGAAAGAATGATTAGGAAGACAAATTATGGTTATGAAGAAAGAAAGAAAGAAAGAAAGAAAGAAAGAAGGAAGGAATATGAAGACAAATGATAATTATGAAGAAAGAAAGAAAGAAAGAAAGAAAAAAGAAAGAAAGAGAGAAAGAAAGAAAGAGAGAAAGAAAGAAAGAATGATTAGGAAGACAAATTATGGTTATGAAGAAAGAAAGAAAGAAAGAAAGAAAGAAAGAAGGAATATGAAGACAAATGATGATTATGAAGAAAAAAAGAAAGAAGAAAGAAAAGAAAGAATGAATAAATGACTGTTAAGCAAGAAGACAAATGAAATAAAAAGAAAAATGATGATTGAGAAAGAAAGAAAATCTGTGAAGCATGATAAAAATGAGAAAATAGTTAAAGATGTTTAAGAAAAAAAGCAAGAAAGAATAAAAAGACTGTTAAAATTGGAAGACAAATGACAGTTTAAAAAAATGCAAAATGATGAAAATATATTGCATGAAAAGAAAATAAGGAATAAAATAAAAAGTATATGAAAAAAGCTGAGTCAACATAAACTCATTGACATTATTTGCAAATATTCTTTCCATAAAGAAATTCTCATCAAATAGAAATGTCTATTTTGTGAACGTTTTTGTGTTTAGCAATCCAACAAAATAATTTTGTCATTGATTTTACTTAAATTTTAGAATTCTTTATTTTAGACTTATAGAAAACAGTCAAATTATTTATTTTTCTAAAGATTATTGTCGGAAGAATATATAATGTTATTGGAAATTGGATTTTTGGACAATTCATCTTTGTGAGAGAAAATAATCTTGGAATTGAAGACACACCCTAGTACAGAATGTAATTTTGGGACTCCAAATCATTTATATATCATTTGACTTTTGTATCAGTCAACTTCAAGAAAGTAATTTGACCCTATTTTATGGTATGTAAATTACATTCAAGAAAGTCTCACTGCTGTTGATGTATATATATGTTTTCAAAATATACTTATATGCCTTTATAAAACTTACATTGCCTATGTATATATGTTTTTATTTGTTTTTTTTAATCATTTCAAGGCAATAATTCTGCTAAGAAACAAAAGGTTAGTGAAAGTGGAAGAAAATGGGATGCCATTATTGAGGAGAAAGGATAACATTGTGTAACAAGATTTTTGTCCTTGGGTAACAGCTATTATTTCCTATTTGCTTATGTCTAGAAAGTATAAAATATGGCTAATATTTTCTTCAAACTTTGCTTTTAAGATCAGCATAATGATATTTCTGAAATTTATCTATGCTGATTGGAAAAAATGGTGAATGTGAACATTCTTATTCACACAAAGTAGAACAAAACGACATATTATTCAAAAGTAGCATTTATTTATTATAGGATTACACAAGAGAGACCACAACAAAAATTAGAAGTACTTTTTCATGATTTACACTTACACTGTGAATATAGACACCCCCCCATCATGTTTTTGCTATATAATCCTTGGTAGCAGCATCCAAAGTCCAGTATATCCTGGTGAAAAATGTTTGACTTGCTCCTCTGAGTACACACCACTGTTCTCTTTAAATTTATCAAGATGTGTGTCAAGGATATGGACTTTGAGGTACATCCTGCAGGCCATTCTCTCATAGTTCTTCATCAGGGTCTCAACAAGCTCTATGTAGTTTTCGACCTTGTGATTTTCCAGGAAGCACCGAACCACTATCACAAATTAGTTCCATGTTGCTTTCTCAATGCTCGTGAGCTTCTTGGGGAATTCCTTGGACTCTATGATTTTCCTTATTTGTGGTCCAAATTTTGAATTTTGCAACAGACAGCTTAGGGAATGAGTCTTGAAGATACTTGAAGGCTTCCATTATCTTATCTAGAGCCGTGACAAATTGTTTCATAAGGCCCAATTTTAAGTGCATTGGAGGAAACAATACTTTCTGGGGTCTAACGGTTGCTCCCATATGATGTTGTTCCTCCCCTCATTAAACTTGGTCTGCTGTGGCCAGTCCAACCTGTGGTAGTATGCTGTGGTGTGCCTGCTGTTCCAAAGGCAAAGATAATACAGAAACTTATAAAGCTGCTTTGGAAACCCTTTCAGCAAGGCCACCATTTTGAAGTTTCCGATAATCTCCCAACTACACTCTTCATATTTCAAGGCATCTTGACACTGTTGTATTCCTCTTTGAACTGCATTGAGTGAACCATGGATACAAGTCCCTGTTAAAAGGCTCACGGATGAGCTGTGATTGAAGAGGGCCCACTTGTTGGGGCTGCATGTGATTTCAATTGACTTGAACAGTGCGGTTACATTGTGGTAGAAGCAAAGCCCATGTTGACATGTGGAAAAGCTTGAAAAAAACTGGTGACACTTTCTCGAACCTGCAACTAAAAATTTCCACTGCTTGAGGCTTGATGTCAAAAGCTCAGCATTGGACTTTGTGAGCCCAAGATCTCTGATCAGGTCATTGAAATCTTTTTGGTTGGAGTAGTATGGGTTTCTTTTCTCAGTTGCACCTCTGTAATCTGGATCAATGACTTCATCCTTTCTGTGTGGAGGAAAGTATGCTCGACATTTCAGATCTGATTGTAGATTCAAATTTGAATGCCTTAACAAACTTGCAAAACTTGTGAACATTTAATGATTTTGATATTTAGGACTTTTGGTTTGGAAGCTTGTGTTTTACCATTCTTTCAAATAGGAAACACTTGGCCTCCTTGAAAATCAGTATCTGAATTCATAGGTGGACTCCAATACCAACCACTGATGAGAAATATGCAGCTAACTCTACCACAAGGCAAGTCCTTTCATATTAAGTCTACAGAGGATAAGATGTACAAACATAGATTTAAAAAGATTAAGCTATGCCAAAGAAAGAAACTACAGTGCCTGAAAAATTACAAGTTGAATAATCATGGACACTCCAAATTGTACTGGGAAAATTGAATCCTTTTGTAAATTTCATCTTTTCAAAACATTTTGTTGAATCCAAGAAATTGGTATCAGGAAAAAATAGTATGGCTGGCTGCTCATTTTTGAGTAAACCTGTATGCTAAGGTGAAAAATTTCTGTTCCTTTAACTGTCCCAGAACCAACTTCCGGTTTATACTACAACTATTAGGTTGGTGCAAAAATAATGTCGGTTTTTAACGTTAAAAATACGTCAAAAACCGACATTATTTTTGCACCAACCTAATATAAGTTGGCATTCATTACAGTTTCTAGGAGAGACCACATAATCTGGTCTAATCACCAGTTTGGACATGGTCAGTATGCTCAAGCTCTTGGTCAGAATGTCTTGCAACTACATGTTACTAAAAACATTGATGGCTTTCAAACAGTTCAATCAATACAATTTCACTCACAAGTCTTGGATCAAACTGTTGTATGGTTTTCAGGCACATTCCAATGGTACCACACCCTGTGATTTTCTCTCCAGGTTGATATTATATAGAAGTCAATTAATTGACAAATCAACTATGCTGTGATTCAAACTCAGGTTCCATGCTCGGAATGCTAATTTTCTTACCACTCAGCTAACAGAAAAAATAAGAAGTTAATTCATATCCAATCAGATCAATCAAAACTGACAGATGTAATTATAC
Source organism: Acanthosepion lycidas (assembly GCA_963932145.1). Lineage (NCBI taxonomy): Eukaryota > Metazoa > Mollusca > Cephalopoda > Sepiida > Sepiidae > Acanthosepion > Acanthosepion lycidas. The sequence goes on from OZ010583.1 coordinate 45,046,826, forward strand.
TCCCACCCATATAACTAGGCAACTTGAAACTATACACAGTTCAACAAAACCTTTTTTCCTAAGCAAATAAAACCACATGGTCCTGACAATACCACACACACACACACAAACATGCATACATATATATATATATATATATATATATATATATATATATATATTAATCACTTTAAATATTATTATTAGTGGATACTTGTATTTGAGTAGGTGGTCCATTTATATATTAAACATTATATTTATTTATTTTCACTGACTGGCCTGAAATTTCAAGAAATTTAATTAAAGAAAAATTTGCATTCTTTGGCTGCAATCGAGCCTGCATCCCTAAGGGTAGAAAGAGCCACTGTTTAGCTTGATGCACCTATACCACATTGGCAATGAAGAGACAGATCATCAGGTGAAGCCAAATTTTATGCCTAAGTGTGCTTCACTAAATGGATAGCAGAACAGGTTTTAAGAGAAAAAACAGAAAGACAAATATTTATTAATAGCTACAAGGGACAGGAAGTTGTGAAGAGCCATGATCACAAAAGTCATGAGGAAACATGGCACATAAAGAAAAAGAATTTTGGAGAGGAAGATTTGGGATAATCTCATTTGTATTATAAACAATCTTTGAGCACCATATCATTTTTACCTTGCCCTGCACGAGATTTGTCTAGATGCATTCAGAACAAATCTTGTGCAGATGTGATGTAACTTGGCAATGATTCAGAGGTTACTTTACTATGCATGCATGAGCAGACACTCTCCCATAGGTTTACTCACCTGACAGGAACATTTACTGTGGTTGATTTATTGATTTGTTTTCTACGGTTTATCAACTCTTTACAGGTTATTTAAAGCTAAAAAACAATTTTAGATTATAAGGATTTTTCTTTTTGATTGGTTTGGTTTGTTTCATGGTATCTCAATCTTAATGTGTTATTTAATGGCGACAAAATTTTTATTGGTGGTAATATTTTTTTTTCAAAAATGTATTGCTGGTAATAATTTTTTTACAGAGTATTTCAGGTATTAAAACCTATTTTTATACTTTCATAGTGCTTTGACCCCAGTTTGGGAGTTAACTATTTGCTCATAGCTGGGGCCCTAACAGGTGCACCACGTTGGGTCAGGGTGGACCTGGGAACACCAGCAATTAAGAGGTGGTTCCACGCTCTTCAAAATCTCCTGATCAGAGACCTTGCTGTTGGATGTAATTTATCGTCTTACCCACAACATTTCTTTTTGAAGATAATAATGATTTAGTAATACAAGGGTTACTAATTAACCCATAGTTAGAGGGAGAAGAGGTGGATTCATACCTTTCTCAAGGCTATTTGCACATAAGTGAATATAACAAACCCAACTGGAATTGGAATTTGGCTATGATAATTTCAAGCTATTATCCATTACACCACCTGCACATCCAAGCTTACAGCACCAGGTGTTACCAAGCAGTCACCAATTTAGGTACTAACCAGGCATGATGTTGCTTAACTTCAGGGATTGTATGGGAACTGGTTTTCTATGCTATATGGCTGCACATATGGATTGTGTTACACTCTTGTTCCCAATGGCCTAATAGGTAAACGCTTCATATCTCTAACAGTTTTTGACGAGACCCAAGCTTCTAGGCACCTCTACAGTCATGACTGTCTAGATTTGTCACTCCTTGATTTCTGGTTATTGCTTTTGAAAAGGAGAGGATTTCAGACAATCAATGAGATCAATATGAAGGTAATGAGGTAACTGATACCAATCCAAAAAGAGGACTTTACAGTTTTTAAAAGTATCTGAAATCCCAAACAGAGTACCTTGAATGGTACTAATGCAGTGCGACCTTAGCCTATTTTTAGATAACATTAAATGACTAGATGCTTTCTTATCTTCATTCTTATTTCTGTAGCCATGGGTGTCCAGGTCGTGCAATGTTTAGTAGCTCAGAATGTGAGATTGAATCGTAACCATTAGGGTTGTAGGTGTATCACATCTACTGCAGCCATAGCAGCAGAGGTGTTCCATGGGCAAGAGAGCCTGATGAAGCCTGGTTTGAATTCAGAGTTGTTCCTTCTCTTAGACTGGTTGCCAACCAAAACTATAGAGCCCAATCAGTTCTGCTATTTTTACCCATAGCTGGGAGGCAAAAAATAGATTCATACCTTTCCCAAGAGTGTTAGCATATAAGTGAATGTCAGGAACTATACTAGAATTTGAACTCAGCTCTTTGATTCCTCAATCCAAGCTACTATTTATCACTCCATCCTTCCCTCTGAGTTAAATAGCAGTGCGGACTGGTCTCTCTAGAGTTGGCTAGCAGATGAAGAACTTGGATTCAAAACCTAGCCACCTGACACTGTACGAAGATCATTAGACGTGATGAAGATATAATGTCATTAAGGCAAAAACAATAGACTTCAACAACTATGGATGATCCCACTGGAGTGCAATTATTCATAATTTTTTAATACCAACAGACATTTGGTGCAGGGAAGAATGGATGGATTTCTATAGTCACTTTAGATATTGATATGCATACAATGAAACAGTGATCTTGTTTCAAAATAATTTTATTTAAACCTGCATGGCACTTTTAATACTCTACCTGTTAAGTGTCAGACAATATTAATTTACAATTTTTGTCTGAATTTCTGGGATGTGGAGTTATCATTATTTACACTATTTATATTCGGACTATTATATCGAGGACAAAGGGTAGACATCAGCCACTGCGGAATGAAGTATAAATTCTAGACCAGGAAGAACAGTGGAGAGTTAGATGTCTGAATGAACCAGCGCATATGCTAGGCTATGAGGATCCCCTTAGTAGGTCTAGCATAGAAATAAATACAATATGGGGGCCACTAATAAAGAAAGAAAGACAAATGTGTGTAAGTTTGCAAAAGCAGCAATCAAAACATGACAGCAGCAGCATTTACAGCCTAATCAGCAGCTAAGTTTAGGTTTAATACCCTAACATTACTCCAGCAAATTGTCCTATGGGTCAATGACCTAGTGGTTAAAAGTGTTGCTTTGTGAATTTGGTGACATGGTGGTTGTGAGATCCATCCCTGGATTGGGCAGTATGTAATTGTACTCAGTGGAAATGGGTTAGCAATAGTATTAAATAAAATAAGAACTAGATATGAGTCTATAACCCTAGATTAAATAAAGAGTTTAGAATTCCCTGGAGGTTACCCAGTTTGATATACACCTGAGGAAGCCCAAAACACATAAAGGCCAAAATGGTATGATAAAAACAACAAAGATGAGGAGAATAATCCAAATATAAACAGTGTAAATAATGTTATTAGGTTGGTGCAAAAATAATGTCGTTTTCTCACATGGTAACATATGTGAGAAAACGACATTATTTTTGCGCCAACATAATAATTTATAACATGTCCTTTTTTAAAATCTGCACCTTGTCTTCATTTTTTCCTCTACACAGAGGCTAAAATTTTCAGTAATACTGTTTAGTCTCTGGAGAATCCCCACTTGGCCTACATATCAGCCAAAGAAAATAATGTTGCCTCTGAAGGTGTTAAGTAAAAGTGTCTAAGCATCTGTCATGCTTTATTAATCAAGTGTCTACTGTCTGTGAATTGCTGATTTACGCTGTTGTAATTTACAAGCAAATGACAAATGATTTTCACCAAGCAGTCCTCAATACTGTCTATAGTTTATTACACAGTTTGCTTGTGATATTACTTTTATTTAAGTCTGTTAATTATCTATTATATTCATACCTGCAGCACTCAGCTCAACAATCTATCAACCTATCTATATATCTATCTCAGCCTGTTCATAACTATCACTCTCAGTCTTTTGAGGCTTATTTATATCTATCCATCTATCTATGCTTATTCAGATCTCTCTATTTATCTAGGCTTATACAGATCTATCTATATATCTATCTAGGTTTATTCAGATTTATCAATCTAGGCTTATTCATACCTATTTATCTATCTATCTATATCGAGGCCTATCCGTATTTATTAATTGAGTCCTATTCAAATCTATCTCTTGAGGCCTATTCAGATCTATATATCTATCTCTCAGGGTTTATTAAAATTGGTGTCACCCTATGCAAGGCAGTAAAGCCACTAAAACACAAGGGACTACAGAGTGTGGAAGAATTATGAACAGAAATATTAATAATGAGTGGAAATAGAAAAGCGTAATCAGGAAGACAGTAGATAGTGATTGACATTACATTTAAATTTTTGCAGGTAAAGTTGGCTGGAAAACATAGAGCCAGAAGAGAGAGGCAACCTTATGGTAGGTGGAAAAGTGACTGAAGTCAAGCTACCAGATCAGGACCAATAATATTGCTGATTCTTTTTTGGATCTTATCAAGAGGCATAAAATAAATAGCAGTAGCACTGGACGATATGTGGCAGCAATATTCTAAGCATGAATGGTAGATTTATACACATGTAAGAGAGATTCTGGAGAGAAACATTACCTCACATGACACAGTGAACCAATTTTCTTAGCAGCTGACCTAGCAATGGATTCGATATAGTCATTCCACTTCATAGAAGCTAAGAACAATAGTGTGAGAAGGTGCAACAAGTCACTTTCCTGGAAGTTAGCATCAGCCAACTGATGGAAGGTAGAGAAGTGTCTCTCAAACGATTAATGGAGAGAAGTTTATTTTTGGAGGTGTTAAAATTAATAAACCATCTTTTGCCACAGTTAATGATGGACTTGAGGTCATTTTGACCTTGTTGGAGTGATCAGCCTTATTATTGAGACAGGAGTAAATGGTTAGGACATCATGGATACCAAGTTGAGAGCTGATGCCATCAGGAACGTTATTAATGAAAATTAAAAACAGAGTAAAACCATGGATGGAGCCTTGAAAGACCTTGTTTTGTTTACTGCCTTGTGTAGGAATCCCTGCAGATTTCTTTCTGTCATTTCTATTAACACGGCCTCATTCAAGATATAAATTCAAGAGTACATCTAGTTTTCTTAGGACCACCTCGATGTATAGGTTAAATAAATCTGGTCATATGGTGCATTCTTGTCTTACATCCATGTGATGAATATAAAAAGGTGCAGATTTTATAACTTTCAAACCAACAAAGGTGGCAATGACACTGATTAGGATAGAAGAAAAAGAAGAAAAATAGATGAGAACTACTACAAAGAGGAGGTGAAGAAAAAGAAGTACGAGAAGAAGGTGCAATGAGTCACTCTCCTGGAGGTCAACATCAGCCATGCTGATGGAAGGCAGAGAGGGGTCTCTCAGATGATTATTAGATATAAATTTCGTTTTGGAGGAGTTAAAATTAACATGCCCCAGTTAACAACAGACTGAAGGTCGTTTATGACTTCAGCCGCCAATTTGACCTTATCAAACTGATTAAACTTACCATCGAGACAGGAGTAAATGGTTGGGACATCAGCATAGATAACAAGTTGAGAGATGATGCCATCAGGAAGATCGTTAATGAAAATTAAAAACAGAGTAAGACTGTGGATGGAGCCAGGGGGAAAACACACATTATTATGAAAGGAACAACACTGGTCATTCAGGATAATTTTCATTTCATGATTTGATAGGAAAGACTAGATCAGTTCAAAAATGTGTCCAGAGACACCATAACCTTTCAACTTGTGGAGAAAACCTGTATACCAGACCCTGTCAAAGGCTTTTGAGATGACCAATACTGCATCCTGGGTTTTGGTATTTTTATCTAGAGCATGATAGACTCTTCCCACAGTTATAATCAGTGTACATCATCAGTTGACTTCGAGAAACGAAAGTCATGTTGTTTGTCTGAGAAAAGGCCCTGTGATGTGAGATTAGAACCAATTCAGCATTGATTAGGGCCTCTAGGAGTTTCCAAAAAAAAAGGTAGAAGGTTGATAGTTGGAAGGATCGGATGGTTCAGCAAAGTTCTTAAAAAGTTGAACAACAGATGATGACTTCCAGCAGGCAGGAAAGCAGGAAGCAGCAAGGCATTTACTACACAATTTAAAGACAACAGGAAGTAGTTCAGGAGCACACTTCTTATCAACTATTACAGGGACACCATCAGATCCACATGCTTTGTGGGGATCAAGGTTAGAGATGATACCAGAAAACATGAAAGGGGTTATGTGCTTATCACTCAACAGAGAATCAGTTCTAAGTGGGAAGTTAGGCAGGGATACTCCAGATGAATCCAAAGTAGAGTTTGAGGAGAATTTATTGAGCAAAGTATTCAGCTTCATCAGCATGGGATGATAAAACTTCAAATCGATTGAAGAGGTGGGGAATAGAGACCTTGTACTTATTTAGTACCCTATTATAGAGATGCCAGTAATCACGAAAACCAAAGTTTTTAGAGGCAACATGGTGCCTCATCCTCTCAGGAAACAGGGATTTAGGTCCTTCAAGGACTTGCTTACATTTATTACAAGCAGTAACAAATAGGCACCTGCTATGATGAGTGCAGTCATTCTGGTATATCCGGAAATAGTGGCTCCTGTGCGCTATGGTTGCTGAGCATGCTGGTGTGAACCATGGAGAGGATTATGGTTTCATCTGGTATTTCCAAGAAGGGATGAAAGTGTCCATGCTGGCTTTAATCCAAGAAGAAACATTAGTAGTTCAATTGGGAAATTAAAGATGTCAGTCCAAGAGACGTCCCAGTCAGTATACTTATGAATAGGGGGTTCCTGTTTAATAAATGATTGGAATGAAATATCAGTAGCTACCGCAGAGTGGTCCAAGTTACCAAAAGGGCAGTGTTGTGAAGCTCAAAAAGAGCAAGGATCTATCTACACCTATCCATATCTATTTATCTCCTGAGGACTGTTCATAACAAACTATCTATCAAGGCCTGTTTATAACAATATATTTATCGAGTTCTGTTCATAACAATCTATCTATTGAGGCCTGTTTATAACAATATATCTATTTACCAATTATAATTTTTTCATATCCCAATCAGTATAGATATTTTCTTATTCTTTCTATATCTAGATGCTGGAAAAATAGTTGCTTCTTTGTACCACTTCTGAAAGTAGCCGACTCCTCCTGCCATGATTTATCTATACAAGAGTAAGATCAGACCAAAATATATATATTGCTGCCATCCCTGAGCTTCTCACTTCTCACTTTTCTTTATCAATTACTAAGCCTTTTGTAATTACACCTTTACACAAAATAAAAATCACATTTTAATGTAATCAATACTTGACTAACAATCAAGATTAGTAAATAACATTATTGCTGTGTTCATTCTTATCGGTATTACTGTACCTTGTCTACCAGTATGCCCGCTCGGTATCATTCTACTCAGGACTAGAAAAGGAATACACATAAGACCACTTTCTCTTTTTATTGCTCAGTGATGTAGCGACAAGAATAGGACTTGTTTCAACCAAGAAAAATTCCTTTACTGTGATAATATGAATAGTTAATTTCAAACAATCCATATAGATATCATACACACAAACACACACACATGCATAGATAATGCCTAACTACACAAATGTTTTCTTGAATTATCTGTACATATGTAAATATATTTTTTTCTTTTATGGTCTATGCTATTCTTAACAGAAAAATATAAGTATAAAATCCTCTATTTCATTTGAAAATGTTGAATTCATTTACACTGAAAATTTTCCACCTCAGCTGTAATAAGTAGTGACTCCTCCCCCTCTGTAAACATGCAATGTGACCCTTGCTTTCCACTGATCATCCCACATTGCAATCCAATTCTCAATCTTGTCAGTGTTTGCTGAAAGTTGGGGAAGATTGTGAAGCGTACTTACAAGTTAACACGATGAAAGAAATGCAACATCAAGAAATAGGAATACATACCATGTTTCCCATATTATAGGTAGGTGTTTTATCGAGGGGTTCCTCTGTTCATCAGTGTGAGTAGGTAGGGGATACTTGGCAAAACATCTGCTACGTCAGTTCTTCCTTCTACCAACTTCTCACTCATCTACTCATCCCAATGTCGTGACTGGCAATACAAAATAGAGGCTTCAGAACTCTGCAGTGGACATATCCATCTCCTGCAGATGGACCAGAGCTCTCCCTGATCCAAAGCATGGCTATTAATATAGACCAGCACCCGGATAAGCATTATTTCTGGTTTTGTTATCATTTGATCCCCAAAAATCCCTTTGCTTCCCACTACTGCTGGTCTATCAAACAGAAACATTTGAAATTGAGATAAAATCACACTTTCCCTTTTTCTGTTGGTGTCCAGGATATCACACCACTACAAACTGTTGGCCAATAGTAACCTTGTCCAATACAATTTGATACATTACTATCATCTTAAAACATTTCCAATGAAACTAACTTCCCCCTGCCTGTTTACAGAAATGTGCAAAGGTGTATCAATAAGCTTAACATATCCTGAATTCTGATCTGAAATTTTTTCAGTTAATTTGGCTTATAAAGGAATATTTGTTTTGCGGTTCTTAAACATATGGCATTTTGCATATGTGAGTTAGTCAGGGATCAAAATGTATAATCTGATCTTCCTAATGGTAACAGTAATATTAGCCATTTCCTTATATGGAAATATTTGGCATTCATTAATCAAACAGCCAGTGCTACTTTCAGTTGAAATTTATAAAACCTTTCTTTTAAAAGAGTTTTCATGAAAATGGGTTTCTCAAATCTATAAATTGCTCTTTTTATTGTTGTTCTCTTTATTGAAATGCACTAAAATTACACACCAGTCCATGGAGAAATTGCTCAGCATCAAGCTGGTTCATGGTATTAAAAAGGTTAGAGACCACAGGTGTAAACTATTAAATGTTATTGCTCTTTCCATATTGATGGAGGTTTCCTTCTTAACCTTTTATTTCAAGTAGCATGGAATATCATCATCTTGATTATGTTAATATTTCCCCTTTGAGTTACATGTGCTATCCATATTAGCAGCTATTGGCATCAAGGTCTTACCATTTTTCTGTTGAAACAGCTAGATGTTGGCATAACTCTAATGGTTTTTTTCTCTTGCACTTTTTGCTTGTGGAATTCTTTTCCCGTTTCTTGCTTTTCTGTAAACTATGATTTTCAAAATTTAAATGACATGTCAATCATGATCTTTTGTCTTTTTTAATCCCATTCTTTTATTGTCCTTTTTTCTCATTTTCTTTTATACTCAGTAGTGACTTTATTGACTTACTTGGGGTGAAAATGTTTTTTTTAAATTTGGTGAATCAAGTTCAAATTCCAACCAAGTTTCTTGCATTTACTTTCACATAAATGCCCATGGGAAAGACATGCATTTATATAATCTTCTCCCATCTATGGGTTAAATAGCAGATTAAACTGCAGCCTTTAGCCTTGGGTGACAAACAGTCTAGGAAAAGGACAACTCTGAATTCAAAACCATGAAGAAGACAGCAAGAAACCATACAAAACATTCATGGCAATTCCTAGATGAAAAGAAACAGAATATGTGGAGTCCTAAACGGTCATGGAATTAAACAGAAAGGGAATTATTATTCAAAGATTCAAATTTCTTTGAAAATGAGTACTTCCATAGCTACAATTGGAAAAGTGAATTTCAACCCTACCTTTCACTTAAAAAGCATTCCCAAGGCTAGATTTAAAATGAAACTAAACAAATAAAAAAAGACATTTAAAAAAACAAAAAAAACAGAAACAATTCTAGATTTTCTTTTCCACCACTCCATTTCCTGAACACTGAGCCTAACCCATGAATGAATTCCATCATTATATGTGAAATATAATTTAGGAGGGAAGAAAAGAGAGTGAGGAAGAAAGAATTGAGAAAATAAGCAGTAAGAAGCAGAAAGAGAAAAAGAAGAAATAGAAAGAAATGAAAAGAAAGAGAGTAGAGAAATCAAAATGGGAGTGAAAAGTGAACAGGAGTAAAGGAAATAGGAAGGTGATGGAAATACAAGAGAGAGATGGAAATTAGCATAATATGGAGGAGGAGAGAAATGTATAGAGCTGCAAAGAAAAGTGAAAGGGGGAAAATAAAAAATAAAGTAGGAGGAGAAAAAGACAATTATTATAAGGTCTTAACGATGACAATTAAAAATGGAGGAGCAATAGTACTAAAAATCATTAAAAAATAATTTCAAACATATATTGCTGACCATTAATATCTATCCGTATCTATCTACCTATATAAGCTTGTAATCATAAAGATATGTGTATTGATGTCTATAAATGGGTACCCTATTTCATTAATTAACAAAGGAACTCAGTGAATAAATAGAATCCTCTTTTTAAAATGTCAAGCCCTACCAGTTGACCCTAGGAATTGGGATTGCAAAGATGGTGGTATAGAGGGATAGTAATCCTCTTCTGTTTAATTTGAAATCCTGGCAGATGATTATGTAAGTGTATTTTTTGTACTACTTATTGTAATTTGATGATACTTTAGTGAAGGAATGTTTTAATGTGCAGGATTCAAATGATGGATGTTGGGAACAGAGGGTAAGTAGTCAATTTAAAGGGTGAGGTGAAGAAAAGATAAAAAGAAAAAAGGTAGATAACAAATAAAAAAAATGCTAGAAAGAAAAATGAACAATAGAATGAAAAAATAATATAGAAAACAGAAATGAACAGAAAAGTGAAAAAGTGAAAAAGAAGGTGAAAATTGAAAGAAAAAAGAGAAAAGAAAAAAATGAAGAAAGGGGTAAAGAATAAATAAATGAAATAAATAAATTAAAGGAAAAATAAAATATAGTTGAAATTAATAAAGGACAGAGGGAAGGAAGGAGAAAGGAAAGAAGAAAAGACGGAAGAAAACAAGGAGAGAAGGAAAGACAAAAGAAGACAGAAGGAAGGAAGGAAGGCTGAAAAACAAAAAAAGAAAGAAAGAAAGATAAGAAGAAAAGATGGAAGTAAGAATTGAAAAAAGAAATTACAGAAGAAAGATAAAAGGATGGAAAAAAAAGGAAAGATGAAGGCAAGAAAGGACTGAAGAAAGGAAAAATGACAAGAATGAGAAAAAGAGGGAAGACAGAACAGAAGAAAGGAAAGATGAAAAGAAGGCAGAAAGGACGAAAGAAAAGATGAGATAAAGAACAAAAAGAAGAAAGAAGAAAGAAAAAAGAAGAAAAAACAGAAAAAGCAAAGATAATAGACAGAAGAAAAAAGGAAAGATGAGAAAATAGAAGTAAGAAAAAAAAAAGAAATAAGGAAAGAAGAAAGAAAAAATAAAAAGAAGGAAATAAGAAACAATGAAAGAAAAGAACAAAGGACATTCATACATGCCTTGAATATTCTGCCATATCTGCTCTGGTGCTTCTGCTACATATTTAGATATTCTTGATAAACTACAAAGAAGAATCAGCAATATTATTGGTCTGGACCTGGCATCTTTCACATCATCAAAACATAACTTCCCTGTGTAATGGTAATTATTCTGATGAGCTTTCCTCTTTGGCACTAAGATTTTATGAATTTAAAATTTAAACAAAGTAATAAATTGGCAGCAAGATCTCATTATTTTGCAGTTGAAATGGCTAAATATAACTATAAGTCTTATGTAAACAGTCTCTTCTATCACACTTGTCACATGTGGAACTTTTTTCTGGCTTCTGGCTTTTTAGTCAACTATGATTGTCAAAAATTTAAATGTAATATTAGTTGTTATCTTCTGGTTTCTTAATTCCTATTCTTTTATTGTTCTCACCCCTTAGCAATATTTTCTTTCCTCATATTATTCCACATTCAGTAACACCTTGTGTTTTAGTGGCCTTATTGCCTTCTTGTTGTAGTAAAGAAAAGACTGTCGACTTATAGTAGCAACTGCAATAGATTTCTTCTGTTTCTTGACCGCAACACTTGTAGCCAAATCGCAGTTCAAACGATAGTCTGTCGTAACAGTCCAACAAGCAAAGTAGAAACAACAAAATGGGGTCACACGTCCTACTTTCACTTCTCACGAGCAAAAATGCTTGTTCAGCTCCCCAGCTCAGAACATCTTCTGCCTTTATAAGTGAAAAACAATGGCTTTGGTTCATCGAGAGATCTTTCTGATTGGTCTTGCCATTCAAGGGAGGGGAGAACATTAGCATAGATTCTAGTCATTGAAGTAGATTTTTGCTAACTACTTTTTGGTGATTTTTCTTCAGCAGATCACACAGAGAACATGAGCTTTTGTTTTTCGGGGTAATTGATTATCTCTTTCACTACACTTCTATTTGCTAGCTTAATAATAATAATAATAATAAATAAATAAATAAACTTGTTTATTTTTGTTTGTTTGTTTCAATAGATCCTACACAAACTGTTCTAGTATTGACTTTGGGTATCGGTACAAGTAGAGCCCAACAATAATATTCAACTTTTAAATAATACCTTGTCTTTATTTAATAAAGTTCTTTTCTGATTTCCGTCCTTTAGTAAATAAGGTACTGGATTAGCTTTTGGTGTTGCTGCCTAATCAACTATTAGCTTCACTTTAAAAGCTTTCAATCAGCCTATCTCATCATTAAACACTGAATGAAATTCAACCAGTAATACCTTTTATTTCAATGGAACTTCTTCCTAAGTCAAAGGAAACAGGACACTTCAATCTAATTTCACTTTGGGCCCAAGAATATGAGAACTTTCTGTGACTACCTCAATTGCTACAGATGTTTGAGGGTTTAATCTAATGTCATTGTCCTATCACAAAACAAATGCTGTTAAAGTTTTTTATCATCCCCCACCCCTACCAACAGTGTAAAGGTTTAACACCATAAAGTTTTCATTTGAAATTCCAACATATATAACCTGAAGAAGGCCATAGTGTATAACAGCCGAAACATTGTGAATTTGGCAATAAAGATGAGGGCAACAGTCTGAACAATGTAAATAACATAAATAGAAATTCCCATGTTAAAGTAACATCTGAGAAATGTCCAGCTTAATAGAAAATGCTCTGACTTCAAGAAACATGGACTACTTATATTCTTATGACATGCAGTTACCAAACCAAGTGCAGTCTTTAAAAAACTGAGAGCAGATAAGTCTGTCAGTCAAAGTGCAGATAACAAATCAGTTTGTAATGTAAGAAAGTTAAATAGGCAAAGAGGAAAATATGCAAAATAAAGAAAAAAAACAAAAAATATTTGAAAGAAAAAAAACTGTGAAAGGTAAAAAGTAAGAAATGTGTCGGAAAAAAAAAGAAATGTCCAAAAGGAAAGGAAAGTTTGAAAGAAAGAAATAAAGAAAGAAAGGAAAATATGCAAAATAAGGAAAGAAGAAATGAAAAAGAAAAACAGAATGAAAGAAAATAAAGAGAATAAGGAAGAAAGAAAATAAATGAAAAAATATGCAGAAGGAAGGAAGGTGTGAAAAAAAGAAAGAAAGAAAGAAAGAAAGGAAAACATGCAAAATAAGGAAAGGAAAACATGCAAAATAAGGAAAGGAAAAGTGCAAAAGAAAAAGGAGCGAAAGAAAGTAAAGAGAAAAAGGAAGAAACAAAATAAATGAAAAAATATGCAGAAGGAAGAAAGGTGTGAAAAAAGAAAGAAAGATCTGAAAGAATGAAAGAAAGAAAGAAACAAACGAAAGAAAGAAAGAAAGAAAGGAAAATATACAAAAGTAAAGAACAAATAAAGAAAAAAGAAAGGTTCTAAAGAAAGAATGAAATGCAAAAGAAAGAAAAGATGTAAAAAGAAAATTGCAAAAGAAAGAAAGAAGCAAAGGAATGAAAAAAACAAAGGTTGTAGGGTAAAAGAACGAAAGAAAAAATATGAGAGATTGAAAAAAATCTTGATAAAGTAGATGAAAACAAGAGCAAAAAAGTAAAACCATTTATTGGCTAAAAAAATCTGTTATTAAATAAGCTTCTGATAAGAAGTGAATGAAAGAGCAAAATGTCAAGGGTGAAGTTAAAATCCAAAATTACAAAAGGAAGACAAAGAAGGAAAATATCCCTCAGCCTGGCATGGTATGTAGTAGTGTGAGATGTGGAGCATTTAGACTTTGATTGACTCTCAAAGTAGAAAAAAAGAGGAAAATTGTTGTGAATTTATAGTTGTTAAAAAATTCAAATGTAATTTATTAAAGAGGATAATAATGTAAAGCGTATTTTAATTTCTGTTTTTCATATAATCTTCTTTCTTTTCTTTCCCTATTCTCCATTTCTCTCCCTTTTCTGTGCATCCTCAATTTTTCTCCTTTTTTCTTTCATAACTCTCTCACTACACACACACACAGCACTCTCTATCTCACACTCTCAATTTACATGTACACACATACAGCCCCCACCATACATATATATATATATATATATATATATATATATATATATATATATATATATTGTTTCCCTCTGTCCCTTTTCCCTTCAGTACATCCTGTGAGTGTTCAATTTTCCAAATCTTCTTTTCTTATTATGTGTCCTAGAAATGTCAACTGTAACATTCTCATTATAGGTCAGAGTGTCCTTTTTCCCCATTTTCCTTAAAACTTCCATGTTGCTCCTTTTCCATCCATGATATTCTCACCATCATTCTGTAGAACCACATCTCTATTGCACAAAGTCTCCTCTTCATCTGAAAGAAAATCGTGTTCATTACCATACAGGAGGACTGATATTACATAGCAGTTGAGCACTGTTTTCTCTGTGAGTCAAAATCTTTTTTTCTTTTCTTCTCGCATAAACATTCCTATACTTTATTACAAAAAACAATTTTTGTAAATAGTATATTCAGAAATTATTTAACATTAGACTCCTACTGGTTAGGGATTATAGTAGTATAAGTAAAACTGACTTTAAACTGGAAATGTAGTTGAAGTTTCCCCTTTATTTATTTATTTATTTGCAAATAATTATATTATTTCTATAAATAACAATAGACTTCATTTTAAATTTACAAGTACACTTAATTTCCAAAGCAATATTGCCCCATCAGTCTCTTTAGTATTATTAACAAACTATTATCAACAAGTAGGCAGTTGATAACCTCACCAAAAACAACCACCTGAGTGACAACCAGCATGGGTTTCACAGGTTTAGGTCCACTGAATATTTTAACAGTTATTACCTACAGAATCAGATAAGAGCTGAATGATAGTTTTGTCACCTGAGCAATTGCCTTACATATCTTAATGGCTTTTGAAAAGGTATTTGCTACACAAGTTCTCCAGTTATGGAATTTCTTGAAAGAGTTTACACAATCAAGTCCTTTGTTAAAGGTAGGTCCGTGTGTATTGCCAGTCATCCTACCAACTCTGCTTTTTATTAACAATCTGCATAGGGACATTTTCAGATGATTAATAAACATCTATGCAGATGATATCACAGTTTATGGATGCACTGCCAAAAATCAAGAGGAACAGAGCCTTGCAGATCTCTTCCCTGACCAAGTTCTAAAAGTCAAGTGAGGGAAAAACTTCCTTGTAACTTTCACTCTCTCAAAAACTAAGCCAGTATCATTTCATAATCACCATTCAGACCTTTTCTGCATTGACAATGAATGTTTGCATTCTTAATGAGGCTCAACAATTTTAATGTCTGTTGGGACACAAGTTCACCCCAGACCACAAGTTGAACTCATATATGGGATCCATTGCTAAAGATGCTTTATCACTTTAGGAAGTAGCTGACTCCATCTGTCATACTTTATTGTTATATGATTACAGATTAGACTAAAAAAGGAGTATTACTGCCATATCTGGTTTAGAACTACTTTAGAGTTATTGTCATAATATGGATAGCATGATTTTTGAAAGTTTTGCTCTCTATCCATTCAAAATTCCTGACCTGGCATCTTAGCTTCAGTTACTTCAGCCACCACCATAACATAGCTTCACTCTGCCTCATCTAGAAATACTTTCATGGTCATTGTCCAGATGCACTTTTCTCTATGGGACCTAGACTTTATAAATTTAAACACAGCACTAGACTGGCAGAAAGGTCCCTTAATTTTACAGTCAAAACAGATAGCTGTAACTGTAAGTTCTATGTTAAGAGTTTCTACTTTCTCACTTCTTACTTGTGCAACTCTCTTCCAGCTTCTTGCTTTCCAGTCAACAATGATCTTCAAAAATTTAAATGCAATATCAATCATTATCTTCTGGCTTCTTAATTCTTGTTCTTGTATTGTTCTCTCTCATTAATAGTATTTTTTTCTCATATTCTCTAACACTCAGTAACCCCTTTTGCCTTGCTTGGGGTGAAATGATTGAAAAAAACTATTGGAGTGCCAGCTGCATATGAGTAGAGGTTTATCACTTATTTCCTGTTTAGGATTGGGTTTCCGGTTCGTCTTTTTTATTTTCATTCTCCTTCAATCCCAGTAGACCCTTGCATCTTAGTGGCATTATTGCCTTGATTGGGGTGAACTGATTAAAACAAAGAAAATAACTAAAAATGCAATATGCAAATATGTAAAGTCTTCAGAAACATCAACTAAAAATTGCATTGAACTTTTGATAACATCTTTCCTTCCTTTTTATGCAAACATATTTTGTTAATACATTTATTAATTATTGTTTGTCTGAAATCCATGACGTGGGTCTGAACTCATGAGCTTGTAAAATATGGTTTGCAGGTTTATCCAGTCATACGTGTATGTGTATGTGTATGTGTGTGTGTGTGTCAGGGTGGTGGGGACTTAATTTTCATGCTACAGCCTCTTTCCCACAATGCAACAGCTTATAGCTATCCTTATTTCCATTACAAATATCCAGATAAAAAAAACAATTTTTCATTTCACTAGTTCAGACATTTAATTCTAGAACATGCAATATTACTTTCACATTGTAAAATCATACTTATTTCCACCTTGTTTTAAATATAAGGGAAAAACTCTACACAGATTTCTTACAATAATTACTAATTTGTGGAAGAGACTCTTGTGAAACATGCTAAATTCATAAGGATTTCCTATTATTCCTTATTCTATCAGAGTTCAAGATTTGATTAGGGAATAACATTGCAGAGTTCAGTTGGAGACAGAAGTATATTATGGAAGTAGACTTTAGAAGGAACCAGAAATCCAATAAAAGTTGACACAGGTCGACTCCGACTGGTGCCAGTCTGTTTCATACTTGAACACAATCTTCATGGTCTGGTGATTGCGTTCAATCACAAAATAGGCCGTTGTTGCTAGGTGTTGATTCTAGTGTCCACTTTTATATTCATATATTCTCTACTGCTGATATTAACCATGCCTATAATTTTGCGTACATTAAAACTATATTTTTATCACAGACACACACACACACATATATACATTTCTTTTATCACTTACAACTCTTTATCTATATATTTTTTTAATGTTGTTTTAGGTGTTTTAAATATAACTTGGTATGGTTTGTTTTTTTAATATAACTTGATTTAAATTATCTTTAAAGTTAAAAATAGATAATTTATTTTATCTATATTTTTTTTATTCTTTAATATAAATTTTTTTAATTATATTCTTACTTAAATTTAATATAAATTATTTAAATATGATTTATTGTTAATCTTTTTAATATATCTCATTTTTAAGTAAAATTTGTTATTTTTTAAATAGGAGCCTAAGCTTTTTTTATATATAATTAAAAATCTTTTTATATAAAACACTTTTTTCAGCCCCTACCATACATACATACATACATACATATATATATATATATATATATATATATATATATATATATATATATATATATATATATATATATTCTACTTTCAATTTAACCTCAATTTAATGTCATAAAGTCAATATCCAGGTTAATTTTATAAAACCTCTTCCATTTAAATCCAATACGTAACATCCTCCCATTAGCACTGACTAAGGCATTTCATCTGAATGAGCATCCTGGGTATGATGACAAACTACATCCGCATCCAGGGTAAGACGATAAACTACGTCCAACAGCAAGGCCTCTGATCAGGAGGCTTTGCGGAGCATGGAACCAACTCTTAATTGCTGGTGTTTCCAGGTCCACCCTGACCCGAGGTGGTAGCACCTGTTAGGGTTCCAGCTATGGGCAAATAGTTAACCCCAAAACTGAGGTAAAAAGCATTATAAAAATGTAAAAATAGGTTTTAATACCAGAAATACTTTGTAAAAAATTATTACCAGAAATAAATTTTTGAAGAAAAAAAATATTACCAGCAATACGTTTTTGAAAAAATAATATTGCCGGCTATACATATTTGAGGAAAAAAATATTAACAGAAATAGATTTTTGATAAAACAAAAATGTTACCAGTAAAAAAAAAGAAGTTGTCGGCATTAAATGACCCATTGAGGTTGATATGCCGTAAAACAAAACAAACCAAACCATCATCTGACTGAAACATCGAATAAAGTTCTGATAAATTCTGTATCAAATTTTCAACTACTGTCAAAATTAAATTTCTAATTCCAACATGAACACAGTCTATACACTGTGTGTTGAATAAGACTAATGTACTTCTCATTGGTTGAAATAGATTTATCAGCCCCCTATATGAGGTAATTTTGGATTTTGTTGTGTAATTTATATGCTAAGTTAGAATAAATACATTGAGCTCATTTTGTGGATCAGTTTTAATATTTGATATTACTAGGATTCACTTGGATTATATACCAATGGATTTATTACCTGTACTATATATATATATATATATATATATATATACATATATATATATCCAGCCACAATTCTACCTGGTCTTTTGAACATTAGAGGTTTATCCCTTGTTTCCTGTTTAGGATTAGGTTTCTGGTTCCTTCTAAAATCTACCTCCACACAATACTTCTAACAATTGCAACAGAACATTAAAATGTTATTCAGTAATTAAATCTTGACCTCTTCAAGTCTACAGTTAGCTGTTAACTTTTTATTGCATAGCCCTAAAAACTTTACTTCTTGTCATTTCTTATGCTAATACAATACAAATATCCCTCTAACTTGAGTGACTCTTGCGCTTTTTATTGGGTCAACATTAGTAAACAAAAATATATATACATCAGTGTGTGTATATATATATATATATATATATATATATATATATATATATATATATATATATGTATGATAGAAATTATATATAGGACAAAACGGTCGTCCAGTGCTTTCTGCATTCTGTTGAGATTTCTATCAGACTCGATAAATTACTTAAATATATATATATATATATATATATATATATATATATATATTGTAATTTTTTCCTTTTTTTGAAAATATGATTCCATCACAACACAGATTTTTCTATGTTTCAAAACTGAAACTAAAATCTGTGTATAAAAATATGAATTAACTGATAAATAAAAATGCCAAAATCTTTTGTCATTAAAAAACCAAGACGACTCATTGAATAACGGATGTCTGTGTTTGTGAGCAGGAACCCCGACCCAACCTAAACTTAACCTGACTTTGTAAGTAACATATATTTGATACATAAGTTTTCTAGGGAAATTAAAGCTCAATCCCTCCTAATCAAAATAGATTGAATTTTTCTTAACCATAACAACTTAAAATATTAGGATTGACTGTGCTTATAAATTAAGTAAATTTTTTAGAAAGTTATTTCTAGTATTGCTTGAAAATGGAACAAAACTCTGAATTTTAAGTTTAATTTCCATAATTAAATTTACAATCTAAGTTTCAGTTTTGAAACTTAGAAATTTCTGTGCAATGATGGAATCATAGTTCTAAAAAAGAAAATAATTATAATATTTTGCTCTACTGTTTGTATCGAGCACTGTTTTTTAAATAAAAATAATTGCTAAGAACACCAGATTATAAATCTTACTGTTCTTTCTTATTATTTTAATATATATATATATATATATATATATATATAAATATGTACGTATATATATATATATATATATATATATATATATGTGTGTGTGTGTGTGTATATGTATGTATATATATATATATATATATATATATATATATGTATATATATATATATATATATATATATATATATATATATATATATGTATATATATATATATATATATATATATATATATATATATATATATATAAACATTACACTAATTAAATCTTACTGTTCTTTCTTATTATTTTAATATATATACATACATACACATATATATATATATATATATATATATATATATATATATATGTATGTATTTGCCTTGCTAAAGTCCATTGGAGGATGAAACGTATCAGCTAAGAATAGTTTTTCCTCTTGTTTTTTATTCATATATATATATATATATATATATATATATATATATATATATAGAGAGAGAGAGAGAGAGAGAGAGAAACATTGCACTGATTAAGGAATTGGGAGTGATTGCAAAATGACAAACTGTACTAAAATCTACAAAGGATAAGAAATTTGTGGAGAGCCATGATTGCCCACAAAATAGTAGTAACAAATAAAATAAAATTTTTAACTTATTACTGCTATATCTGTTTATATTGTTACTTCCACATTAATTTCATGTAATATTTTATCAATCTGACAAAATGGCCATTCAATAGCACTTACTAAAGTATGTATCCCAAAAAAGAGAATGTGCTCACTCCAAGATGTGAGCAATAAGAGAGTTTTAAGGAAAATGGACAGAAAAAAGGTACTCAGAATCAAAAAGAGTCAGTTGAAATTACTGGAACTTGTAAAGAGAACAGAGAGCTCAGAGTATTCAATAAGAAGTATATAGCATTTGGACAGCTTCTTCCCAAGAACTGCTGCTTTGGGGAACAGACTCCCCATAGGATGTTTTTCCAATCACTTTAATCTTGACCTTTTCAAGCCTGGAGTTAACCATTAACATTTCTGACTAGCCTCATGAGCTTTACTTTCTTACGTTCATACAACACCACACAGTAACCCTCTACTTTGAGTGTCTCTCAGACCTTGTATTGAGTGAACATTAGTTTTAAAAAAAATAAATATATCTATATACATATAAATGTTGCACTAATTGGCTGATATTGATAATTTAGTTACTCCCAATAAAGACTGGAAATGAAAATTAATGAAAAATCATAAGGAAATTATTTAAATTCATTCTATGTCTAAGAAAACTAATGATTTTTAATCCAGGAATGAAATGAAATTTTTCTGCTATAATAAAAAAAAAATAAGATGACTGAGTATAAAAACTGATTAGTTAGCAAAAAAAAAAAAAAATTAAAAATAGGTGATGGCTTATGTGTCGGCAATTATTAATGATCAGCTGATTAATCATTGCAATCCTAATATATACATATGCTGTCTGAAACATTATTAGCTGATATTAACTGAATTCTGAACTGTAATTCTCACTATATAATGTTCAATCTATATGATTAAAAAATTGTTAAGTGGATTGCCAATGATATTACGTTAAAAATATTTATTGTACAAATAAATTATTTTTCCCTAAAGAAACATGGCCCAGACAATAAAGGTGTTGGTTGAAGTAATCCAGTGACTTAACCCAAAGAGTTGTGAGTTCAATACCTGGCAATAGCAGAGGTGAATAAAAACTTGGAGAGTTGAGTTACTAAATGGAAATATCCAGAAAAGGCATGACATGTGGAACTAGAACAATCTACTTCAGTTCAGTTTGAAATTCCAACGTATACCACCTGAAGAAGGCTGGAGTATACAATGGCAGAAACTTTGCAAATGCAGCAATAAAGATGAGGACAACAGACTGAACAATGTAAGTAGTTACAACACATCATCTCAGCAATATAGACAGAAATTATTTTTCATCAATATTATAGATATATTTATGAGAAGATGCTAGAAAAACTTGGTTACATTTGGAGAAGTGTATGGGGATAAACTTTTTAACAGTCACACCATTTTTATGCCT
>OZ010583.1:45073539-45133539 GCA_963932145.1 Acanthosepion lycidas
AAGAGACCCGTATATAAGAGAAACTCGGATATAAGAGAGATTTTTCTGGTCCCAAATTAGAGCCATACTTACCTAAACAAATTAGACCAAACCCAGATATAAAAGAAACCCGGAGATAAGAGACTTCATCTCCAGTCCCGACAGCTCTCTTATATCCGGGCTACACTGTACCAGCAAGGCATTTTTATAGTAAAATGACCAACAATACATTTTAAAGTAAAATAACTAGCGATACATTTTATAGTAAGATTACCAACAATACATATTACAACAAAATAACCAACAATACATTTTATCTGTATTTGAAAATATATTTAGTTGAAGCCAACAATTGTTCAAAATATTTAGATTTCTGCATTAAATAACCTATAGATGTTGATATACCACAAAACAAGATCAACCAACCAACATGAAAGTACTCTTTCATGACATGTAACTTCAACAAAACTACAACAGGAAGCAGACATATTATTGCTTCTAGTAATTATGTCCACACCAACATATTTATGCACAAAAGCTGAGTATCATCTACAATGTACTCAATTGTGAAAACATATATTATTTTTTTATTGCTTCAAAGTTCACAAGAAAATTAAATTTCAGCATTAAATGTTGTTAATCAATCAATCAGCCATTTCAAAATTGCTTTGTCTAAGTGTCAGACTTAGCAAATATGGCTTTTAAGAAAATCTGAACAAGTGACTGTGAAGCTCTTTGTAGCCAAGCAGTCAAACCATACCAGATCTGATGGCGGTTTTTGGTTAGTGGCAAATCAACGGGTTATTTAATGCTGGAATCTAAATATTTTGAACATCGTTTTGTGATTCCAACTACAAATAAAATGTATTTTTGGTCATTTTTCTACAAAAAGTATTGTTAGTAATTCTACTGTAAATATGTATTGTTGGTAATGATTTTTTATATAATAATGTATTGCTAGTATTTTTACTATAAAAATGTATTTTCATACTTTCATAGTGTTTGAATGTTCACTATTTTCCCATAGCTGGGACCCTAACAGGGTCAAGGTGGACCTGGAAACAATCCATGCTCCTTAAAACTTCCAATCTCACAATCAGAAGCCTTGCTGCATGATATAGTTTATCATCATACCCAGAACTTCATATGGTGGTTTCTCCTGCATATACATACATATTTATAACGTTTCTATGCACATTCTTGTGCTTATGTGTACCTGGCATCTGTTTAAATTTGGAATAAAAATTTGTATGCAAATGCATGCAGTCAGATGCACAAATGTATAAAAATGCTTTATTCATTTGTAAATGTAAACAATATACTAAGACATCTACAATCCACCAGATGAACAAATGAAAAAATAAGAAGCAAATCAAGTATTCATTCATTTGTCAATGATCTATTAGACATCCTTCTATTCTCCTGAGGACATTTTCTGTTTCATTTTAAGTTCTGTATGCAAGGATCAAGATAGGCAGACTTACATCCCAAACCAATCCCAAATGCAGGCATCTGTAAAATATCTAAATCCTGTTTGTGTATATAAAATATGATATTACACCAATCCCCAATTGTGCTCCATCCCCTATCATTTGACATAAGCTTTTTTTTTACATTGGGGGGACAGATTTGATGGCACTGGCTAATTTTAATCAGCCACTGATACTGAAATCTCTGGGAAAACAGACTGTCATCAAATCAACAACTGCATCAACTGGAAGCAGTAAATGTAACGTTACAATCAAAGTGAAAGTGAAAGTAGAAATCATATGACATTAACAGTGATTGTTTTTTTTTCTTTGTTGCTTCGATGACATAAGAAGGAAAAGTCTTTTGTCATTTATTATTCTTGATCATAACTTTGTTTGGGATTGGTCCTAAAATACAACAACTTCACCAGACTCCTATGAAATATATCAGTGAAAGTGAAAAAGAAAGCAAATTGAAAAGGGAATTGATACATATGAGAACAGCTAGCTAGACTGAAAGTTTTACAGACAAATAAAGCTGGAGATATTTATCCCCTTTGAGTAGGACTGATTTTACAAGATCATATATATATATTGGATGCTTGGCAAACAAGAAGATTATGGAATGCCAATATTGAAGTGCAGCTGCCATTAAATTTGCTATTTGAAACTTTGGTCTTGCCAAGAGTTGAAAACTGATTATTTATGACAAAGTAGCTTCCCTGATGGGATTTGATACATGTTTGATTCATATTGGGAGGGACATCTTCTTTAATAGGACAAATCAATTTCTAAGCTGGTTGACATTAATTTTCACTGTTGAAAATCAGGCAAGCCTACTCAAATACATATATCTACTACATTGAATAAAAACAAATCAATTAATTGCTTAAAAATGACTTTCTTTACTTTTCAAGGTATGAAAATGAAGTTAGCGGATATAAACTTTCAATGGGAGACATGAATTTTTTAAATAGGATAACCCAACCTTGTTTAGCCTATTCTGATTGATTAAAGCATACTTGGCTTAAATGTAGTTTCTGTCAGTGAGAAACGGGTATATATATACACACACACTACAGTTCAAAAGTTTGAAACCGCCCCCAGAATTAGCATGTGATGAACTTGACAGAAGAGTGAGGAAAAAATGAAAAATAGCTCTTAGAGTCATTGAAAAAAAGAATGGAATCAATTATCAAACTTATACTTTAAGAAACTTTTGCAATGAATGGTATAAATCTGTGCTGCAGTAATCAAGACTAAAGGAGGATATTTTGAGAAGAGCAAAATTTAATCATAAAATGTTTTTTCTTGGTGCTAAAATAAAATTTCTAATAAAAAATCATGTCTCGTTTTCTTTTAAGCATGTATAATAATTTTCTCTTATTTAAAGTACAAAATAACTATTTTTGGGGCCAATTTAAAAATACTGGGGTTGCCCACAAATTTTTGAACTGTAGTGCATATTTATATATATATATATATAAATATTTAGGTAGCATGTCTTCATTCATACATGTTTCATTGAATAATATAGTCATATTATGTGTATTTATTTTTATAATAATTCTTTCTTCTTCTCTAATTAGCTTGATGTCAAGCTGAAATTCATCAAGCAAGGTGCCATAGTTTTTTCTTATACAGGTACTTTCATTCTCCTCAGGGAGAATTTCAAAGACAAGCTTGTAACTGTGATCATTGTGAGGCTAATTTTTGAAAACACACATGTGAATGGGCCCTGTTATAATTATTTTAAAATTTATAATTTATCCGTTGTAGCTATGGTGTTTTTGCAAGCAACCCAATATAAGGGAGCTAACCAGAGATAATAGAAATGCAAAGTGACATTAAATGTTGGTCAAAGGTATTTTAAAACATTGCTGTTATACTCATAATAAATTTTGTTAAAATACATATCTGTTTATTTTTTAAGAGAAGTCATGGTATACATCAGTTGTTTTATTTCTAAAATAATATATATTCTTGCATATCATGGCTTTTGAAGACTTAATTTTGAAGATAATTATAAGGGGATCACATTATACACAAGATATAAAATTAGTGTATGTACTGCAGGCCCTGATTACATCATTGACCAAACTATATATTCATTTACTGTAATCAAATTAGCTTCAAAATTAGGTCTTCAAAGGTTGCATGACACATGATATATATGGTAAATGTTATTTAGCATTAGCAAACTATTTTAATGTACCTCTCTCTCTCTCTCTCTCTCTTTCTCTCTCTCTCTCTCTCTCTCTCTCTAGTCCCATAAACTCCAACTGTGAAGTATAGGACCACAATTCTCAATATGCTTGGCATTGCTGCTGTGGTTTCCATAACACATGTTTTTCACAAGATGGTGTTGCTGACCCCTTGCACAACTAGTTTTGAATTCAGACTTGTCCTTCTGCGTGTTGTCAACTAAGGCTAAAGAGCCCAGATTTCACTGCTATTTAGCACATAACTGGGGAGAGAAAGGTTGGATTTATACCCCTTTGACAAAAGTATTTACACAAAAGTGAATGTAATGAACTTGACCAAAATTTAAACATGGCATTGCTTATTTCTTGCCTTGAGCCAGTAACCATTATAGTACCTGCACATTGGAATAGCAAAAGATGCCCTTTCAAAAGCTAATTAAAGTCATAAGAAACATTTTCATGGCAAACAAAGCATACTGAACGGTTATGCAATATCATTTCTTCTACATGGCAATGAATGATAGCAATCTCACGGATAAAGAAAAGACTTGAGGCAACAGAAATTTGGTACTACTGAAAGATACTGAGAATACCTTGATCTGAATATGTAAGCAATGACAATGCTTTAAGGAAAACAGAAACAAAGTGGACACTTACACTTAGAATCAGAAAGAGATAGTTGATATCCCAGGCACATAATGAGGAAAGGGAGTTTGGAAAATTTGACACTCACAGGACATTGAAAGCAAGTGGAAGAGAAAAAAGCAGCAAATAACTTACCTAATGAGTTTGTGTAAACGGTTGTTCGAACAGTGATTAGGAGAGATAGCAAAGAGACAAGCCTTACTTAGAGCTACAAAGGAGAGGAATTCGTGGAGAGATATGGTGGCCCATGTTCTAAAGGGATACAGTACATAGAAGAAGTTAACTTTTTTGTTAATCTGTTCATCAGAGTATAAGAATTTTTAACAAAGTTTATTCAAACTATCTTTAACCAAATGTGATCTCAGTATCAAATTATCTTAAATACATCTCAGAAATGATAATAAATCATACACATTATAATGGTGGAAAAAAAAAAAGGTTTTTTTCTTTAAGTACATAAAAAGAAAATCCAGCAAATTGAAAAGAAAAACTTCCCGCCAAAAAAAAAAAAAAAAAATCCAGGCAATATATCATCTAAATAATTTTTTTTTCAAATTAACTCTGGTTAGAGGATAAAAATTTTTGTAGCCAAATTTAAAAGAAAAAAAAAAATTCTTTATTATGAATCCTTATAAAATAACCAACTTAATTTTATGTTCACAGCTTAAAAAAAAAATCTAATAAAACCAAGAAAGTCTCATTACTGATCCAAATTCTCAATTATAAATAAGGATGAAGTGATGGATACTGTTTTACACTGTGCATTCATTCATCAGCTATCAAGGAGTGACTCCCACCTGACACCAGATAGTTGTAGTCCTTTAAATTAACAAACTGCAAAAACGAAATGACCAAGAATATTTTTCTTTTTATAATTGGCAATTATCAAGTTTTAATATCCAATTATCAAGAACACATTCTGCAAGAAGGCATTTAAAAAAGTCAAAACAAAAATGATTAAAAAATGAAAAGAACAAAAAAAAGTCGTCACTTTGCAGTGGACATATGATGCACGCCATCTTTCAATAGCTACCATTTTCCCTTTTTAATGATTCAAAAAGGTGGATGCGTTGAGAGATTATTTCTTTTTATTTTTGAACAATTGTTTCTCTTTGCGCATCAGATATAGTCATTAAATCTCTGGTTGAAGTGAAAAGTCAGGCTCAAGTATATGACGAAAGCAAAGACAAAAGAATAGAAAAGAGGAAAAGGATATGAAAGACGGAATTTTAATAGTTGACAAATCTGCGGAGTATTTACTTTTTGTGTTAAAGCTTATTTGTTTTTTTTTCTTTTTTAATGTGCATGAAGAGAGAAGGGGGAAGTATTTGAAAATAAAAGGTAATCAGAGACCAGAAACAATAGTTTAACTTTAGAGTTGATCTTAGCATCTTCCTTTTCGTGAATGCTAAACAAACAAATTTTTCGAGATGAAGTTACTATAACACTGAAGACTATTCCACATAAAGAAAGGAAGGTGATATATAAATTGTTACTCATTATCATTTTTATTATGCCTTAGCAAGGCTATCTTCTGTTGTTTGGGTCCAAATGGATTTTATGATAATGGTAATATTAGTGATTTCCTTATAAAGAAACATCCAGCATTTATTGAACAATCAGCCAGTAGTGATTTTCGTTGAAATTTATAAAGTCTTTCTTTCAGGAAAATAGTTTCTCAAGCTGTTATCACTCTTTCGATTATTGATGGGGGTTTCCTTCCTAACCTTTTGTTTGAAGTCGTGTAGAATGTCAATATCTTGATTATACAATTATTTTCTCTTCAAATTTCACATGATATCCATTTTAATTGTTACTGCTGTTGCATGACCTCAAGTGTTGTGGTTTCTGTTATCTGGTATAGTTCTTTGCTTGTGATTTAGTAGCACCAGTCCACAAGATTCAAAGAAGAATGATCTTTGTCAAGATCCACAGGCTTCATCCAGTCAAAACCATTTTTATCCATTAATATTAGGAAGTAGTTGTATACAGCTGAATGGGTTTGGCACTATGCATGAAATCCATATGAAAGTCTCAATCTGACAAGACAATTTAAGAACATGACTCATGTTTTCAGGTTAATGTCTTACTTTTGTAGCAAATTTGCAGTGTTGGGTAAAACTACGTCTAGCATGGCCTATTCCATGTTTAATTTCTGTAAATGATCTATCAAGTCATTTCAGCACCTGGGACAATCATGATTATGCACCATTGAAAAACTAGCAGTCTTTTGTTATTATTATTATTATATATATATATATATATATATATATATATATATATATATATATATATATATAATGTGTATTTGGACAACAACTTTTCTTTCAAGCATCTTTCATTGAAAACAGCTGACAAGGAAGATTTAATTAATCTTTTATTGAGTTTTTCAGCATTCTAACATTTTCCCATTTTTCAGAGGTTAATAAATATAGGAATTGTCTATAGTTATAATTGTTTCAAGTGCTTTTGACTAGTTCTATAGCCATAGAAGGATGTTGTTTTGTGAATTTTTTGTGTGTGGCTTCTGCATAGTAGTTTTGCTGTGTGGAGTACTTGGAGCAAGGGTTGTATGCTTTTTGGCAGTCATGTGCTATGCATGGCCAGTTGACCTGGGCATCACTTCTATTTTTAGAAAACTTTTAACATGCTGTCACCACTGCTAAATAGTGTAAGAATAGCAGGAGAATGGTATTTAATAAGCAATGCCTTCCAAATGATGTGTATGACTACATGATTTGAAAAGAATTTTTGTATTATTGATGAGTATTTTTCTTAAAGGTTCTTGTAAATTATGAGTTAATAAATGTTTATTAATTGAAATCGGCTTCAAAAGGTGGTATGTAAGATGTCTACTTAAGGAGGTAGTAGTGTGTCCAATATAGATCACTGATTTTTTGACAAGTCTTTTACTGGGTGTTGGAATTGGTACACTATATTAGTCACCATTAGTTTAGATTTGTTGGGGATATTTTCATTGGTGACAACAAGTTTTGCAGTCTTCCATTTTCTATAATATATCCTAAATTTTATGTTTTCCAGGGTTCCAGCAGAAATATATATATATATATATATATATATATATATATATATATATATATATGTTATTTTCAATGGTGAACCTACATTTTTTAGGCCCTAAAACTTGAACAGATATGAGGGTTCCTTTACAACCAGTAACAATAGATTTGAGGATTGAACTGCCAAATTGTAGGCTATGAATAGATTCTGGTGAGCTCAATTAGTCCATACAGGTGGTGGTTTGGGCAGTGTAAGCCCCCAAGAAATCTTTAGAGATTTGACCAATTACAGGGGAATATTGAGGCCATATGAAATGGGTATTAGAAGTTATTCTAAGGCCAACATTAGCTTTTTCAACCCATTGGCTTATGATTCTGTCACTAAAATGGCCTCATTTTAATAATAAATACTTTTGTTGAAAAATTAACTGATTAAAAAAGTTTCTTCTGAGAAACTCCTGAAGTTTAAACTTCATTAGTTTCATAGTAGATCCATCACTGATTGTTTTATATGTGTATATTCATAGATTTTGTATGAAGAATGAATATGGATAAATTTAAAATTTTATAAACTTATTCTAAAGATAATTAAAAAGAAAATAATTATGAAAGAAAATATTTTATTTGAAAAAAAGATAATGTTTTTTTTCTGTATTTTCCTATAAAGTGAGTAAAACTTCTGCAGTATTTACTGTGATTTAGAAATTTAACTTGTCTGCCATGAAAAAGGCTGAATAGTCAATAGAGTCATAATTCTCCAGCTGTTTGTTATATTTACTATAAAATATTCCTTCGCCATAGATCACTGAAGGTGAAAGAGGATCATGTTAGGTGTGGGCAAGGGACTGGCCTTGCAATTTCATGGTATCAAATCCAGGAAGGACAGTATCTTTGTTTAAATGAAAGTCTTGGGCAAAATCTGATGCCAAATGTTAGTCATAAAAATGGAAGGAATCAAATTCTGATTGATTGAGAAAAGATATAAGATGGAATATATTTTTAACTCGGTTCTCCTTCTTTTTATATTTTCTTGCATGATTTTTTCATTCAATATTTTTTTCATATTTTTATTTTTCAATCTTTCTATTTATTTCTCCTTCAAAGTCTTTGTTTCCATCTTTGTTTTCCTAACCTCTTCCTTATCCTCCTCTTCCACATTGTCCTTCTCCTCTGCTTTCTTCTTTATTTTTACTTTTTCCATGTTTTTCTTTTTAGCTTTTTTTCGATATTTTATCTTTTATCTTCGCACTAACTCTTTTTTCTAATTTCTTTATGAAAATGATTTCTTTCATGGCAGTCTTTTCTTGTTTTTATTTTATCGTTCCATGTTTCTCTCTTTCACATAATTTTGGTTCTTTCTACATTTTCCTTGAATCATTCATTTTTTTCTTTTTTATTCTTTATTGCCTTTTCTAATATTTCTCTTTCTTTCATTCATTTGCATTACCCCTCCTTACTTTTGTATATTTCTTTCCTTGTCTACTTGATTGATTGATTTTTTCCCCTCTTTCTTTAAATTTTCTTTACTTGCATCCTTTGATAACATTCTCTCCTCACTTTTGTTTCTTTCCTCATCTCCAAGGTTTATTAATTCTTTGTCAGTTTGATTGATGTTTCTTTCTTCTGTCACCTTCCTTTCTCATAGTATTCAATCATTGTTTCCTTATTTCTTTTCATTCATTCTTCGTTTCTTTCTTTCTTTTTTATTTTTATACATTTTTCTATATTTTCTAATTTTGCCTTTTTTATTCTTATACATTTTTCTATATTTTCTAATTTTGCCTTTTCTTTCTTTTTTACTTTTATACATTTGTCTATATTTTCTAATTTTGCCTTTTTTCTTTTTTCTTTTTATACATTTTCTGTATTCTCTTATTTTGCCTTTTCTTTCTTTTTTTATTTTTATACATTTTCTATATTTTCTAATTTTGCCTTTTCTTTCTTTTTTACTTTTATACATTTGTCTATATTTTCTAATTTTGCCTTTTTTCTTTTTTCTTTTTATACATTTTCTGTATTCTCTTATTTTGCCTTTTCTTTCTTTTTTTATTTTTATACATTTTCTATATTTTCTAATTTTGCCTTTTCTTTCTTTTTTACTTTTATACATTTGTCTATATTTTCTAATTTTGCCTTTTTTCTTTTTTCTTTTTATACATTTTCTGTATTCTCTTATTTTGCCTTTTCTTTCTTTTTTTATTTTTATACATTTTCTATATTTTCTAATTTTGCCTTTTCTTTCTTTTTTACTTTTATACATTTTTCTATATTTTCTAATTTTGCCTTTTCTTTCTTTTTTACTTTTATACATTTTTCTATATTTTCTAATTTTGCCTTTTTTTTCTTTTTTCTTTTTATACATTTTTCTGTATTCTCTAATTTTGGCTTTTCTTTCTTTTTTTATATTTATACATTTTTCTATATTTTCTAATTTTGCCTTTTCTTTCGTTTTTACTTTTATACATTTTCTACATTCTCTAATTTTGACTTTTTTTCTTTTCGACTTTTATACATTTTTCTATATTTTCTAATTTTGCTTTTTCTTTCTTTCTTCTTTTCATGTCATGGTCATTTCAGAGGGTCCTGTGGTGTTCAAATAATTTGGGGTCTTTTACTGCAAGTCTTAAATTAGTCCCTTAGCTTTCCAATCATTAGAAAAAAATGTATCAAAATGTCCAACAACAATAAAAATGACAAACAAGCAAAACATCTTTCATAATGCAATTTAGATAAATACAAATATACAAAAATAGCATGAGAGACTTGACATTATGTATATATTAGGAAATAAGTGACAACGTGGAACATTTTTTTCAAATGACACAAGTCTTCAAATTTTAAGAATTTACATTTAATTTTTTTTATATGTATTTAGGTGTATAGTCTATACAATTTCGTTTATTTTTTATTTTTTTATTTGTGTTATTAAGTATCCCACATCGTGATAATAGAAAATCTGCCAAGAAAGGTGAAATGATTCATACTCAATAACAAAAATGATAAAAACATAAATAAAAAGAAACTAAACTAAATGAAACACTTCTTAAGCACTTCTTAAAAAATAAATCAATTTAAAAGATTAAATTTCAGTGTCCCCTCTCCTTCAGGAGCATCACACAAAAAATTTTTTTCACTATGTCACTGATTTTTCTAACATTGTTCTGGTATATAAAAATTTATTTATCATTTTCTCATATATATATATATATATATATATATATATATATATATATATATAGTTAGTTTATGCAAACTTACGTAATCCGTATGGGTAGACCCGATGAGGATGATATCCGGAGAGCTCAATGTAAAATTCAGAGCAGATATGTTTGAATAAAAACAGACCACGTTAAGGTTCCATGTAATAAATTATTTCACCATAACCCCTTTAATAGGGCTCTGGATCATCAGACTTTACTTCCAAAATATATATATATATATATGTTAAATTTCTCAGAATAATTCTGAAGATAAGACAAATTGAATAAAAAACGACAACTGGAAAATATTTCTTAGTCATTGTTGATGCATTTCGTCAATCTGACTTTATTCAGACAAGTTTAAAAGCAAAATGTTGAATTTGATCTAACTACAAAACATTTGGCTTTTAAACTTTCCTTGATAAAGTTGGATTGACAAAACACATTGCAATGACTAACAGATGTTTTCCAATTGTCTTTTTTTATCCATATATACAGATATATATTGTGTATATTTAGATAGCATATTTTTTCTTTCAAACAGGTTTGGTTAAATAATTTCAACATATCATCAGAAGGTTATTTGTGATTTTGAATGGATTTTATTAAAAAATTAACAGACATAATGTCTGTAATTTATTCAATCAGACATGTCTAAAAGAGAATTTGCTGTCTATACATACAAATATATATATATTAGAGAGAAAGTGATAGATTATTTTAATGCCACATCTTTTTAAACAATCATATCTCACTGCATTTTGTTTTTCTTTAATATCCGAGAATTGTCAAGACTTCATGGGAAAGATAATGGCTTCCCATTGTCATATCCATGCTTTTAAATTCCTAGACTGATTACAACGCAAGGTTTAGAAAAAGCTTCTCCATGCCTAAGTGTTGAAGAAATGAATTCTTGTGTTTTTGAGGGTATTGGCACAAAGTGAATGTTTCAACAAGAATTGAACTCTACCTGCTAGTTTCATTTTTGTGCTGGTAGCCATGACACCACAAAAAAAAAAAACAAAAAAAACATTCAAGATATCCAGATAGATAAACATACAGATAGATACAAGAAGGTGCTTATAGTTATCATATCAGAGAATAATGCCTACTGATACTTTGATATTAAATCAACTGGTCAGATTTTGTGAAGTGGATCATGCGGAAAGATTTTTCAGGATTTCCTCATATATAGAAGGAAGTATTGATTGATTAATTTTCTTTTTTTAAGCTTATCAACCCTTTGTGTGTTAGTTTAATCCAAAACATATTTTGCATTTCAGTAGGTTGCTTACAGTACGCAGCATTCCCAAAGAGCCCTGCACCTAAGCACTATATGTGGTCACTATAGCTGGAAGGATATATATTGATATATATATATGATATATTAATTCTACTAAATAGAATTGAAAAACTGTCTGTTGAATAAAAATAATAGTAATTGTCATCATCATCATGGTAGCCTGTCAAAGTTTGAGGAAGATCAGTATGTTATGCAATCAATGTCTGTGGGCACACACGCAACTTGTAAAACTGAAATAAGATGCACAGATGTGGTTGTAGGTGAGGCAAGAAACTACAACTGTTGGGTCAGGAGTGCATATTACAAGAGTCTCGTAAGTCACATGTGTGCCCACAGACATTCATTGTATAACACACATATGACTTTTGAGACTGAAGTAAGATGCATAGATATGGTTGCACATGAGGCAAGGAATACCAACTTTTGGGTCAGTAGTGAAAATCTTCCTGCATCTTTTTTTGGCTGGCCTTCAGGCACAACATGTGCCAGTTAGCTTGGAAGTTGATTGCTGTCTTAGAGAACAAATTGTATGACATGTAATAATCAGCAGCATGTTCAAGATCAAGGGGATGGAGATCCAGCACTCTGATATATAATTACAATATAAATAGAGAGAGAAAGAAAAAAATATCTGAAAAGAGAGTATGATAGAAGGATAACCACATAAAATAGGTAAGAAGACTATATTTGATGGCCTGAAATAAATCACTCCAATTTACACTTAATATTACAATTAATATTGGAGTTACCTACAAATCTTGATAGTCTTGGTTTGGTTTGTTTTATTGCTGCTAATATTTTTTTCTTCAAAAATATATTGCTGGTATTAAGACCTATTTTTTACACTTTCATAATGTTTTGACCTCAATTTAGGGGATTAACTATTTACCCATAGCTGGGACCCCCTAACAGGTGCTACCACCCCAAGTCAGGGTGAACCTGAGAACACCAGCAATTAAGAGGTGGTTTCATGTTCCTCAAAACCTCCTGATCAGAGGCATTGCCGTTGGACGTAGTTTATTGTCTTACCCAGGATGACTGGTAGTCTTGTGTTTTTCGGTTAAACTTTAAGTCTAGCAAGAAAAATGTACTGGAATAAAAAATGAACTGAGGAAAGAAGAAAATATTATGAGGAAGAAATCAGGAAGAAAAAGAAAGAAAAACAAAACTGAAGAGGGAAAGAGTTACTGACGAAAGAAAGAAAGAAAGAAAGAAAGAAAGAAAGAAAGAAAGAAAGAAAGAAAGAAAGAAAACCAGTCAATTAAGGAAACAGGAAAAGAAAACAATAAGAGAGGAAGAAGTCATAAGAAGAAAAAAAGAACCAATTAATTAATCAGTTTAGAGACATAGAAAGAGAGAAATAAAAGAAAGGTAGCAGGGAAAGAAAGAAAGAAAGAAAGAAAGAAAGAAAGAAAGAAAACCAGTCAATTAAGGAAACAGGATAAGAAAACAATAAGAAAGGAAGAAGTCATAAGAAGAAAAAAAGAACCAATTAATTAATCAGTTTAGAGACATAGAAAGAGAGAAATAAAAGAAAGGTAGCAGGGAAAGAAAGAAAGAAAGAAAGAAAGAAAGAAAGAAAGAAAGAACGAAAGAATCTATCAAGACAGTAAAAAAAGAAATAAAAGTAAAGCATCCTTGAAGTAAATAAATAAATAAAGTAAAAGCAAAATTAGGAAATAACTCAAGCAGGAAAGAGACTCTGTATACAACTGATGGTTCAAAATCATAACCATAGTGTTTATGTTTGGAGTTTATCAAAAGAATGGCAAATAAAAAAAAAAAAATAAAACCCTGGGTACTCCAAGTAAGGTTACATAACATGATATATTGATACCTGTAAAAGAAACTCATCCATCCTTTGTGAGTCTCTTTAAAAAGTATATATGCTCTGTTATAATGAAGGCATTGAGCTCCCTGTGGATCAGTTTTAATATTTGTTATTACTAGGATCCACCTGGTTTAAATACCAACAAACCTATTACTTGTAGTATATTTATATAAGTGGACATTGAAACCAACACCCAGAGGTGACTCTGTTTCATGCTTGAAAACAATTGATGGCCTGATGATCGCATTTAAACATGAGACTTACTGTTGTCTCTAGGTGTTTACTTCAATGCTCACTTTTATATTTACATATGCTCTATCCCTGATATTGAACCCTTTAAGCCATAAATATAGCATACCTTAAAACTATATATATATATATATATATATATATATATATATATATATATATATGTATGTATGTATGTATGTATGTAATCAATTCATCCCAAGCAATGGAATAATGTCACTATGATACAATGTGTTTCTGGGAACGAAAGAAAATGAACAGACTTTTGAAGACCAATCATAAACAGTAAACAAGCGATAAATCTTTACTCCTGTTTAAAAAGTTGGAAAGGAGTGTGAACCAGATGATAGCTGAAACTATCTACTCTTATTATATAGATAATCACATTGCTAAGTTAGTTAACAGATAATCTCACTTTCAACAGCGTTACTTTTATAGATAATATTACAAGCTGAGCTGAAAAGTCACATTAGGTGTCATATATATGGGCATCATTTTGGATATAAAATGTTACTGTCAACAGAAGAAGTTGATCTATACATTGCGTCATAGGCAATTTAAGACCAAGTTTGGTCACATCAGGCATGCAGAAGGACATGTTCAATTATAAGAGGAAGGACGAAGGGCACAATGTTGTGATAAGAACAACAAAGATGAGGACAATAGTCACACTATTGTACTCATCTTTTTTTATCAGTAAATTATAATAGTTTTATGTCAGCCTACAGTCTTATTGATTAAGCCACATATATTGACATATGGATGTACAAACTTAATAGGAATTAATCTGTAAATTAAAGGATTTGTAAACCTTATCATTTATTCCATGTTCTAAAAAGTAATCAAATCACACACTCTGATATATTTTCATTCCATTTCTCTTTCAACCATTTCTCTTATTTCTTGCCTTTTCTTTTCCTTCATTGTGGATTTTTACATTGTTACTGCTAAGATGTCTTCCAATCAAAAATCTCAGAGAATTAAATGCTGGGCATTGGGGGGTAAGCAGTGTTTGAAGATTTTTTTTTTTTTTTTTTTGTGGCAAGAGGTGGATAACAAGGTTCAGAAAAGGATACCTTATGCGATCCATTGTCCAGAAGTGCATAGCCAAAGAAGCAACATATCATCATTTCACATATAGCTCTGCAATTCCTTCTGCTAGTGTGAATGAAGCCATGTTTCACACTTTAGAATAATCCTCTGAGGAGATTTAGACAGAGAATCTAAATGTGAAAGTGAAAGTTAATAGACTCTAGATAATGCAAAGCTACACTCACAATGTAGATATTTAATAAACAGACACACACACGCACACATATATATGTATTTATGTATATAAATATGTGTTTATGTATACACAGACATTCTTATATGTGCATATATATATTATATAACATATTATATATGTATATATATATATTATAACATATGTGTATATATATATATTATATAACATTATGTATGTATGTATGTATATATATATATATATATATATATATATATATATATATATAATGGATGTATAGATATATATATATGTTTGTGTGTGTGTTTACTGATATGATTTTGGAGTATGTACCAATAGTTATGTTTATTTATACATACTTATATATTCATGTACAAACATTCAGTCACACATGCACAAATATGTATGTGTGTGTACATGTGTGTAGAAATGAGTACTCTTCATTGACAGCTATTTACCTAGCCCCCCCCCCCATACGTAAGTATGTGGGCATCGATATTTTTCATCTTTTGTGTTAGATTTTATTGACTTTTTTTTTATTAGAAAACCTAGATAACTCATAAAAGGTGGAAAGCAAGGTTTATGAGTAGACCGAAGAAAAGAATAAACCGTCTTAGGAGAAGCAAGAAAAAAGTTACAGTGAAGAATGATTGAATAATTAGCAGCAAACCTGAAAGAATAAAGAAAATTATGTTGATAAGAAAATGAAAAAAAAACATAAGGCTTTGAAGATGAGAAAGACAAGAGATAAGAAATGAAGAAGAG
This sequence comes from Acanthosepion lycidas, assembly GCA_963932145.1. Lineage (NCBI taxonomy): Eukaryota > Metazoa > Mollusca > Cephalopoda > Sepiida > Sepiidae > Acanthosepion > Acanthosepion lycidas. The sequence goes on from OZ010583.1 coordinate 45,089,451, forward strand.
ATGAAATATATGTTGAACAAATAAATCGTGAAAGGTAATTTATGATAAGAATGAAACTGGCAAAGAGGAAAGAAAAATAAGGATTTGAAGATGAATTTTAAAGTACAATACAAAAGAAATCAAATGAAGGAAAGCATTAAGAGAATAAAAAAAGAAAGAAAATAGTTTCAGTGATCATGATGATCATGATCATTGTCATCATCATGATTATGATTATTATCAAAGTGATGATGTTGAGAGAAAGAAGAAGAATGAACAAGAAAGGGAATAAAATAGAAGAATCATAAAAGAGAGGAAAAAAGGGGAAAGTGAAAGAAAATAGCTGTAACAATGCTAATAAAAGTAAGAGACATAATAATAAATATGAAAGTATATAGCCATAGCAGTAATAACAAATGATAACAATAAGTCATAATAAGGTAAGTATCTCCACAGAAGTGTGATACCTAAAGTTTAGAATGAATTTTAAAAAAGGAAAAATTCTAATTTCAAGCTAATAGATTAAATTTAATATTGTACTGGTATTTCAAAACTAATTTAAAGTGACTAGAAAATTTTTTTTTAAATCAGCAAAATAGCCATTATTAGCCATCTGTCATCACAATGTAATTCTCTTTATTAAAAAATATTTCAAAAATAAAATATACTTTTCTAAAACTATGTTTGAGGAATATTAATTGATTTAAAGTTTAATTAATCTGATTTTAAAAAATATTTACTTTTAGTTTAAAATATCACAGAAATGCATTTTTTAACATGGAGGTAAGTGTTTATTTAAGATGTTGGCAGGTTGACAGCTTGACTGACAGCTGAAAGTTCAGCTAATTTTTTCTACTGTGAACATATCTGTAAAAATGATTTGAGGAATATAATGTGAGCACCATAACTGTTAACTAGCCAATAATCTTAAAAATTTAGGAAAATATTCTCCGTAACCTAATGTTTTATTGATTTTTAAATACTTTGGTTTTAAATTTACTTTAGTTATTCCTCTTATTTTCTGTTAATGCTGTGTATGTTCATTCATATTTACAAAAATTGGTGTGTTTATACATACATAAAAAAAAATTCATATTTCTTTTTAACATATAGGGCGGCGATGAATTGTAGTAACCTTTTCCATTTATGATTAATAAATATAGTTTTTACTTAATGACAATATCACCTAACTGGTAAAAATTAATACAGAAATTTAAAAGATTTTAAACTTTATAAATTATTCTAATTAAAATTTTAAAAAATGAAAACAATTTTTGTAAAAATTCATTATTCTTCAAAAAATTTTTTTTCTTAAGAGAATAGTGTCCATAATATATCTTATTCATAAAAGAAATTAAAAGATTTTCTAATTAGATAATTTCTTAGTTTTATTGCATTTTTTATTTTACAATTTAGAGCAGATTTTCTGTAACTGGGGTTCTGTTTGACAAAAAAAAACCCCCAAAAAAACAGAGGAAATACCTATAATAAGATTTATGAAAGAATATATCTATATCAGTAATAACAATCATAATAATAAATATAAAAGAATATATCTGTGTCATTAATAATAACAGTCTAAATAATGAACATGAAAGAAACATCCTTGATAATATGAATAACAGTAATAATAATGAATATGAAAGAACATAATAATAAAAATAATAATAATAACAGTCATAATGATGAATATGAAAGTATATGACAGTAACAACGACAATACTAATAACAGATATAATAGTGAATATGACAGAATATATCCATATCAATAATAATAATCACAATAAACAAAATGAAAGAATATATTTGTATCAATGAATTGTAATAATGAATATCAAACATCCATTACAATAAAAATAACAGTAATAATATTTATAAGTGAATTTGGCAATAATAATAATGAGTAATAATAATGAATATATAAGAATAATTTTTCCTACATATTCACATAAGCACTCCATACCGCTTACACTTACTGTCCACACAAAATCTTCTTCAGTATAACCTCTACATTGAGTGGCTGGTATAAGGTCAATATTAATGAGAAAAAAGAAAAAAGTGTCTACATTTTGACAATATTTACCATTGCTATTATGAGCAGACTAGGATCTTTTTTCATTTTACTCTAAGCAAGTGAAAGAGAATGAGAAAACTTTAGTGAGGAGAGAAGACAATAAAAGAACAGGCTTCAGAATGACAAAAGATTGGCATTGATTTAAATGTTTAAAGATTGTAGGTAGCAGGGAAGGAAGAAAATAGAAGAGGGTTTTACAACTGAGGGGTGCAATAAAAGAAACTATTAGAATAGAACTTATGGTAGTTCGTAAAAAAGTAAAATGGGGAGACCTACTTACCAATCTGGTAATATGCTTAAATTCATGAGGTACCAAGAAGGAAAGCTCACCAGAACAACTGCCATGAAAATATTTGTAGAAAAGACAGAGGGAAGCCTCAGTCATAGTGGTGGGAAAGTGAATGCAGTTGAGATACCAGGTCAGGACTTATTATATTACAGACCCTTCTTTGAATTTTGTTGAAAATCTCAAGATATATAGCAGGAGAACTAGACCAGATATGACAGCAATATTCCATGCACAGAAGAATGGTAGATTTATAAATATGCAAAACAAATTCTAATGAGAAAAATTGTCTATTATGACATGGTGAAGCAACTTGGCAGTAGACCTAGCAATTGATCACTCCATTTTGTGTCCATGGAAAACGTGAGCCCAAGAAAGAATTACTTTCCCAGCGGTTAGAATCAGCCATGCTGATGAAAGGGAGAAAATGTTTTCCATAGTGATTAAATAATAGCAGTTTTGTTTTGGAGGCATTAAAATTTACAAATGATTCCTTGCCCCAGTTAACAACTGATTGGATGTCAGTTAAAGAACAAGGAGAAGGAGGAGGATCAAAAGAAAATTGAGAATGAGGTGGAGAAGAAGAAAAAGGAGGAGGAAAAGGATAACAAAGGGGAAAAGGAGGACAAGAAAAAGGAAAAAGAGAAGAAGAAGAAGAAAAGGGAGGAGGATAAAAAGGAGGAGAATAAGAAGAAAAAGGAGGAAGAGGAGAAGTAAAGGTAGGAGGAGAGGTAAAGAAAAAAAGAGAAGGAGAAGAATAAGAAAAAGGAGGAAGTGATATCAATAAACTTCAGTTGTTCTCCTGTTCTATTTCTCCTCTTTGATTTTTATACTTTAATACTGAAGCAACATTCATGTTTATTATTTGGATTTATTCTATGAATTGATTATCAAGAAGAAATCTGAAGTCTCATTGTCTGAGGACCACTTTATCATCTCTTTACTGTTTTCATTACTAACTCAGCTGCAGCTCAACTGGTAAGGATGTGATCACTTAGACAGTGAGCTTTTGAGCCATGATAAGTTTTTTTTTTTTTTTCATCCAGTACAACACTCAAGGGCTCAAAGGTTACTGCTAAAATTCTTATGATCAAATTGATATGAATCAAAGAGGAAGTGGTGATAGGATAATGAATGACCCCTGACTTGACAAAGCTAAAATTGTCATGTTCAGAGAAATATCCACATTGAAGTCTGTTCCACAAAGTAGCAATTTTTGGTAAAAAGTTGCCTGAGTATAATTTTTTTTCATACAATTTAAACATGGAGGAAATGTGAATGATTTTACTCTGTGGAAATAATACGGTGTGTCCTATATGTAAAGGTCTGAACTGGTGAAACTAAGGAATGGAGTATATCTGAACATTTGCTATGGAAATAGTAACAGAATTTCAATAGGTTTGCAAAAATGTCTGTTGGAAAGAGACTACTGAATGGAGAATAAGTCTCTCATTCTCTCTGTCTTTTCCTCTCTCTCTCTTTCTCTCTCTATATATATACATATAAAACCAAACTATTGATAAAATTTTCAAATACAATGCTACCAACAGTAAGTTTTCCAAATTAAAAAACTTAAAGCAACAAAAGAAAAAGAAGCTATCACCAAACAAACAAAAAAGAAAACAAAAAAGAAAGGAAATAAAATATAAAAAAAAGAAGAAAGACAATAGAGAAAAAACAGCTAATGATCGCTTGGTAACAATTTGAATCAAGCATCTATTGAGCAGTTTTGCTGGTTATTATCTCTCTCTCTCTCTCTCTCTCTATATATATATATATATATATATATATATATATATACATATATATATATATGTGTGTGTGTGTGTGATAAAATATAGTTTTAAGATATGATACATTTATATGGTAATGTTAACTGATTGATTTCTTTTTTACTGCTTATCAACCCCTTTTAAATTATTTAATGCTGAAACATTTTTGATTGTAGGAAATTGCTTACAGTACCAAATATCTGGAATAAAGAATATGTAAATATAAGCAGTGTGAAAACAGTGTTCAACACCGAATGGCAATAGTTTGTTTCATACTTGACTGCAATCTTCATGGTGTGAAGACTGACCATAATAGTTATATATATAAATATATATATATATATATATATATATATATATATATATATATAGAGAGAGAGAGAGAGAGAGAACTTTTATATTACATTGAGCATGCTTTTATTAACACCAGCATTTTATGTAATATATTAAGTAAATATCTATCTATCTATCTATCTATCTATCTATCTATCTATATATATATATATATATATATATATATATATATATATATACACATATTATGAAATAGGCTAAGTCTGGCAATTATTTTAATGTATTTTCTGGTTAGATGTTATTTTTATAGATACAAATATTTAAGTAAATGCTCTGTTTATAATAAATAATATTAATTACATTTACCGGCCTGAATGTCTGGGAAATTTTGTAGAAATTCCAACAGGAATCAAACCTGTATCCTACACAGAACCGTCATTTGGCCTGACGTGTGATACCATTTAGTTACAGAGGAAGCATCTGTTTGGCAAATTACTGTTTTTAAACAAATAAATTTTCCACGATATTTCTCAAACACACATATCTGCTTAAAGTGTATCATAATATAAACAACATTTCAACATATATTATGAAATGGAGTAAGTTCAAAAATTATTTTAATAATGATGTTCAGGACACCTTCAGAGCCAAGCATCTAGTTCAGGTCATGATCTTCGTTGTTGTGTAGGTGCTGATGCCTATGACAAGGTACTATGTTTTTCATCAAAGCTCAAGGCCAACTACCCACAGGGTAACTATCCACAAACTCATGATGGTGCACTCAGCAAAGAAAATGCAAAAGTTACTTGCTGATTTAAGGCTAGCAGACTTTGGCTCCCACCTTTAGCCTAGATTGAATTGAACCTGCCAGACTATGCTGTGCCATTTTGATGCAAGCTACTAACAAGATAATATCAATACTCTCAAGGCTGTCATTAAGGAGGTATAAGGTAAGATATCCAAGGACATTATAGTTAATAGTTGAGCTGCTTTGCAAGGTTGCGTTGCGAATTTTTGACTTATTACAGTTAACAGTCCTGCAAAATTGTTTCTGATGTGAAAGTGCATTCAAAGCAATTGTACAGAACTGAATTCTTTCATTACAGTATTTACATTATGCGGACTATTGTCCTCATCTTTGTCGCCATATTTATCACAACGTTTCGGCCGTTGTACGCTCCGGCCTCCTTCAGGTGGTTGGAATTTCGAACTGAACACTTTATTTCGATCCCTGGGATAGACTGTTCTAGTTCCACGTGCCATGTTTGATGGATGTCAGTTATCAGTTATCTCCTGCTAATTTTCCCTCTGAAAGTTCTTCACTGCCTTAACCGGGTATTGAACTCACACTCTGACAGACTGTGAATTCTTTCATGTGGGAAAATTACACCTATTGACATTCATTGGTCCTTACTGAAGGTTTACGGAAATGGAAGAGTGGATATCAGCACAGTAAGTTAGTGGGTAATGAATTTTAGCAGTGATGTGTATAAAAAGGCATGTCCTGAACGTCCCTGTACAACTGTCATTACAATAAAGTGTGTCTCAAAAATGCATAAACACTGATGGTGACTATGGTGTAAAAATAGAGTTTTTGTAGCTGAAAACATGTTCTGTTCCCAGCATCTATTGTAATTTTCATGGAAATAAATCAGAGGCATTAATTTCAGATCAATCCTTACATCTGATAATTTATTTTCATTTCAGAACATAGCTGATCATGGCTCTCTGCAGCTTCTTTTCTTTGATATCTGTGAAGAGTATTCGTGCAAAAAATAGTGGAGTGATTTTATCTACCTATCTCAGTCTGATCATATCTATCTCAGTATGTTCATATGTATATATCTATCTCTGTTAATATCTATCTCAGTCTGTTCCTATCTGTTATCTATCTCAATCTGTTTATATCTATCTACCTATCTCAGTCTGTTCATATCTATCTAAGTTCATATCTATCTATCTCAGTCTGTTCATATCTAACTATTTATCTATCTCAATCTATTCATATATATCAGTGTCATATCTATCACAGTCTGTTCATATCTGTCTATCTCAGTCTGTTGATATCTATCTCAGTTTGTACATATCTATGTATCTTTCTATCTCAATCTCTTTATATCTATCAACCTATCTCAGTATGTTCATATCGGTCTATGTCTATCTATCTCAGCCTGTTCATATATATGTATCGATCACATTCTGTTCATATATACCTATATCAGTTCATATCTATCTCAGTATGTTCATATCTATTTATCACAGTCTATTCATACATATCTATTGCTCTCTGTTAATATCTATCAATGTCAGTCTGTTCATATATATCTCAATTTATCAATGTCAGTCTGTTCATATATATCTCAATCTATTCATATCTATCTATCAATGTCAGTCTGTTCATATATATCTCAATCTATTCATATCTATCTATCAATGTCAGTCTGTTCATATATATCTCAATCTATTCATATCTATCTATCAATGTCAGTCTGTTCATATATATCTCAATCTATTCATATCTATCTATCAATGTCAGTCTGTTCATATATATCTCAATCTATTCATATCTATCTATCAATGTCAGTCTGTTCATATATATCTCAATCTATTCATATCTATCTATCAATGTCAGTCTGTTCATATATATCTCAATCTATTCATATCTATCTATCAATGTCAGTCTGTTCATATATATCTCAATCTATTCATATCTATCTATCAATGTCAGTCTGTTCATATATATCTCAATCTATTCATATCTATCTATCAATGTCAGTCTGTTCATATATATCTCAATCTATTCATATCTATCTATCAATGTCAGTCTGTTCATATATATCTCAATCTATTCATATCTATCTATCAATGTCAGTCTGTTCATATATATCTCAATCTATTCATATCTATCTATCAATGTCAGTCTGTTCATATATATCTCAATCTATTCATATCTATCTATCTCAGTTTGTTCATCTCTATGTATCTTTCTATCTCAATCTGTTTATATCTATGTACCTATTTCAGTCTGTTCATATCTATTTATCTCAATCTGTTCATATCTATCACAGTATGTTCATACATATCTAATTATCTTTCTGTTCATATCTATCTCAGTTTATTCATATCTATCTGTCTATTGATCTATCTCAGTCTTTTCATATCTATCTATCTATTTCAGTGTTTTCATATCTATCTATCTATCTATCTATCTATCTATTTCAGTGTTTTCATATCTATCTATTTATCTATCTATCTATCTATTTCAGTGTTTTCATATCTATCTATTTATCTATCTATCTATCTATCTATTTCAGTGTTTTCATATCTATCTATCTATCTATCTATCTATCTATTTCAGTGTTTTCATATCTATCTATCTATCTATCTATCTATTTCAGTGTTTTCATATCTATCTATCTATCTATCTATTTCAGTGTTTTCATATCTATCTATCTATCTATCTATCTATCTATCTATCTATTTCAGTGTTTTCATATCTATCTATCTATCTATCTATCTATTTCAGTGTTTTCATATCTATCTATCTATCTATCTATTTCAGTGTTTTCATATCTATCTATCTATCTATTTCAGTCTTTTCATATCTATCTATCTATCTATCTATTTCAGTCTTTTCATATCTATCTATCTATCTATCTATCTATCTATTTCAGTCTTTTCATATCTAAGTCTTTTCATATCTATCTATCTCAGTCTTTTCATATCTATCTCAGTCTTTTCATATCTATCTATCTATATATCTATCTATCTATCTCAATCTTTTCATATCTATCTATCTATCTATCTATCTATCTATCTATCTATCTCAATCTTTTCATATCTATCTATCTATCTATCTATCTATCTATCTCAATCTTTTCATATCTATCTATCTATCTATCTATCTATCTCAATCTTTTCATATCTATCTATCTATCTATCTATCTATCTCAATCTTTTCATATCTATCTATCTATCTATCTATCTATCTATCTCAATCTTTTCATATCTATCTATCTATCTATCTATCTATCTATCTATCTATCTATCTATCTATCTCTGTATGTTCATATTTATCTAGCTATGCAGCTATCCCATTGTTGAGTTACCTTACCTGACTATACCCAATTATATTAAGAAAGTTATTAAAAATAATAGCTTGAATCTGTCATGTCAGATTTCTATCCGGAATGATGAAAACTATAAAATAACATCTGCTCACCTGAAGGTCAAGTCTTTACTCAAAGACAGATTTTCTACTTGAGTGATGTGGACTAGGAGGAGGCAGATGGCAGCTTTGCCCTTGGTTTGTACCACATCCCTAATTGACTTTCTAGCACTTGGATTAGAAATCATAAACCTTTTCTTTCTCCTGTTTATTTTTCCCTTTTTCTTTTATCTTTTTCTTTTGTCTGTTTTTTTTGGGGTTTTTTTAAAAGAAGAATGTGCCTATTGTTTTATATGCAAATGTTATAAAGTTCCAAGGTTGATGATGACGCCGATGAAGATGATGAATGAAGTGGGAAATGTTCTTTTGCAAGGAATTTTCTGATCCTTGAAAAAAAAATGAATATCTCAGGGTGGTGTCAATTATGGGACCTTTTTGTGTGGTTCATAGAATTTAAATAATGTTCTCTACCACTGTGGTCATTATTCTGGAATTCTTTCTGATTCTGCAAAATCTTGGCAATTAAAAAGAAAATGTCAGGAAAAAAATTTGAAAATCTCCACCCCCTCAAAAAAAAGAGAAAAATGTCTAAAAGGGAATAATCTAAAAAAATCCATCAAAGAAGCCAAATTAAAAAAAAAGAAATTAAATTCAATCAATAAACGTGTTAGGCAACAGATTTATTGATTCAGCTTCATATTCATATTTTATATATATATATATATATATATATATATGTGTGTGTGTGTGTGTGTGTATATAAAGGAAAAAAGCCAATAGGAAAATAGAATGTTGTTTTAGCTGGTGCATTTTGCCCACTGCAGAATTTATTTATGTAAAGTATTTATAAACAAAAACAAAATTTCGTTAGTTATTAAAAGGATTTAGAAATGCTCATATATATTCATTGGGTTAACTAAAAAATTACATCATTTACTTTTTATGCTTGAAGAGAATTTTTCATATGTAGAAATACTGGTTGGATTGTTGTGGAGACGGATTCAACTGTTTTCTTTTGATTTCTTGATATATTTGCCATGTATGTTGGCTTGGGAGAGTAGTGATTCTGTTAGGAAAGGTGAGATTTGGGCAAAAAAACAGGGTGTAGATAAATATTTGGATAATTTTCAATGGCAGCACTGTCAGAGATTTTGCTTCTGAGTGAATTATTTTCTTTTTTTATGAGTGTAGCATTTTTAAAATCAAAATTGTGGCTGAATTTATTTCTTTGTATGACCAGTGCATTTGTCAAATTGTTGTTTATGAGTTTCCTTTTTGTGTTCATAGATACATTTTTGTAAATTTCTATGTTTTTCCAATGTATTGTAAGGAACAGTTTTGGTAATTTATTTTATATATATACCTGTTTCTGAAATATTATTGTTATGGGTGTTTTTAGAATTGGCTAAAATCACATACAGTTTTCCCATTGTCTTTTTTTCCTTTATACACATTGTCTTTTTCTACAGATTAATTCTGAGAATTTATATATATATATATATATATATATATATATATATATATATATATATATATATATATATAATAATAATAATTAATACAGATTCCTTTGATATCCATTTGGTAGGTGATAATTTATCTCGTGGACTCAGATGTCCATCTCATCAAACCAAATTTGACACAAATAAATGGAGTTCAATTTATTCAGACACAAGAAAAAGAAAAAAGGAAGAGAGAGAAAAAAGAAAAAGGATAAAGTTTTAATATTAAAAGAGGAAAGAAAAAACGGGGAGAAAGACAGATTTCAATATAAGTTTTTTTTTAGGGGAATGAGAAAGGGAGATATATATGGAAAAGGAAAAGAGAGAGAAAGAAAGTTGACAGGTTAATTCAGAAAATATTTTATTCCCCACCGCCAGACTAGACAAGTTAAAAAATAGAGTAGAGGAAGGGAGGGATCACATTCAGAATAGATACATTGAAATTGTCTAGACATTTTAAGCAGCAAAACCATCATCATCACATTATAACCATCACAATTAAAAATTAGTAATAATAATAATAGTAAAAAATAAAAAATATTAATAATATGATTAAAATATTTGACATCACTATAAAAAAATAACAATATAATAATAATATATATATATATATATATATATATATATATATATATATATATATATAATTAATTAAGTTATGAAGAACTTGGTAAACTGTATGGGTAATTTCAAGGAGGATGAAATCCTGAGAGCTCAGTGTGAATCCAGAGCTAATATTTAATGAAAAACAGATCACTTTAAGGTACCATTACAATAATTTATTTCACCAAAATCCTTTTAAAGGACTCCAGATCATCAGGTAACACTTTTAACAACGAAATGCATTCTCGGAGGCTGAGAAAGGTCACTGGACTAAGGAAGGGCCATCAAGGCTGACCGACACTTGCGGAGGAAATGACATTTCATGATCTCGATGGTACTTACCTCAAGAAATAGGAGGAGTGATAGTAAGGCTAGGGAAGGCATTCCTGACACTGTGTGCCAAAATTGAGTCCTCCATCAAAACGTGGTTTAGGAAAGACAACCTAGAGCTGTGGTGATGACTCACCAGGTTTGGCAATCCCAGCCCCTCCATGATGCAGATGCTGGTAACAGGCTTCTTTACAGACTCAATGTTTGTGACCAACTCACAAGAGGTTTGTCAACAAACACTTGATCTCCTCCAATCAGGCCCTTCAAAGAGGAAGTACAGCCAAGTGGTAAAGGATGAAGGGCAAGATATGTGGAACATGTCTCAGCCATACCCTTTAAGGACAACCTCCTTCGGAACCAAGTTCTGACCGATGATCCAACCTTTGCCAGTACCTCTGACCAATTCTTCTTCAGCTGGAGTCTGGGGCCAAACCACACTCCAAGAATGTGGATGGGTCCATCAGTCCAACTAAAGAGCCCCAGAGTGTGACCCCCTTCCAGACACCTAACCATAAGCTGGAAGGCTTGTTATAGTTAAATTTGGCACCCATCACCTTCTCGTACTGGTCAAAAGTCTTCTGTATCACTTTAATGTCACTGCGGCACAACACAAAAATGGGTACATCCTCAGCGTAACCAAAAACCCTGGCTCGAGCTCCACCAAGTGAAGCAACAATTCCACATAGGGCTGGACTGTATGCCCTGTCCCCCTCCAGCCGGCAAAAGAGGGGCGAGGCTCCAACACCAAAGCATGAAGTAAGGGCAACAGCAGGCAACCCTGTTGGACTGACCAAGACAGTGCAAAAGCGCTTGACTCTCTTCCATTCACCTGTACCACAGTACTCGGGGAGCAATATAGAAGGCTGATCCACCTGCAGAAGTTAGGTAAAATATCATCTTATATAGTACAGAAAAGTGTTTGGAATTTTCATTTTACTTGGCCTTCAACAAGTTGGCATCTATTTGTAAAACTTTCCTTAACTATAACAAGCCAATTTATGAATGAAATGTTCATTTAAAATTTTTGTTTCAAAGATTTCAAGTAGTGAATATCTCTTACTTTGCGAAGTGATAGTGAGTGGACAAAACCTGCTTTTATTATATGAAATAATATACTATTTTGTATATATATATATATATATATATATATATATATATATTTCATTAGAAGCAACAGAAACAAAGAAAAGAGTAATAAATTCTTGCATAATATCCGTCCACCTATATGGCACTAAATGCTGGTCAATCTCCTCACAGATGAAGAAGAGACTTGAAGCAACAGAAATACGGAGAATACATATGTTTTAATCCAAATCTGAGGATACCATGGACTGAACAAATTAGCAATACCAAAATTTTAGAGAAAATGGAAACAAAAAGAACACTTACGCTTAACATCAAGAAGAAAGAATTGAAATTTCCAGGGCACATAATGAGGAAAGAGAGCTTGGAAAATTTGATTGAATGTAAGAGTGACTGAGAAAAACAACGTATAGTCTACCTAGTTGGCCTGAGTGAATGGATGATGAAACAATGTTTAAGAGAGATAACAAAGAGATAAAATTTACAAAGAGCTACAAAGGACAGAAAATTGTCCTGAAGGTACATGGCACATAGACGAAGAATATACATAAACATGTGTTTGTGCATAGTATATACATATATATATATATATATACTAGCAGCATGGCCCGGCGTTGCCCGTGCTTGATTCAAAAATCGTACGACTCATACAGCAATCGCTATCACTTGACTTAAAATATTTTTGTCCTTTTTTTCCTTTAAAGGAATGCCCTTTGCTGTGTTGATGTTGCTACATGCCTTACTTCTTGCCTATCTCACAGTACAAATTTTTTCTATACTCTATACTAAACTTTAAATCTGTTATGAAAAAAGAACTAAACAAAATGAACTCAAAATGATCAGCTTTAAAAAAGGACTCATAACTGGAAAAACTAAATGAAAAAAGAATGTTAACAACAAATACTTTTTCACGCCGAACCCAGTTCTGCGGAATCAGAATCAACGTTGAGTTTAAGCAAGCGAATGAGCTAATTGGAGTAAAGTGCCATGCAGATTTAAATTTTTCCCACTTGTGACGAATGCAGCTATCGATTTTTTTTGCATGCTAGTTAACATTCATGTCAATCAGCTGTTGGCTCTCATGCTGGCCAGTAGAATCTTCCTGTCTATTCGTGGCAGACAGCTATAGGCTCTCACTCTGGCCAGTAGAAAATGGCTGCAAACTTCATAAAAACTGCTATAGAAGCATGAAAAAATTTGATTATTTCCGTTGTTGATGGGAGTTGGGAAATGCAAAATCAGTCTTGGCATTCCTGCTAACTTGGAGCATGTGCATGTAAATTTTGGTGCAAATCCGTTGAAAATTGTGGCCGTGCATTCGTTACACACACACACACATCCTGCCTTTTATATATATATATATATATATATATATATATATATATAGATAGATAGATAGATAGATTCAAACATGTTTGGTTGAATAATGTAGACTTATTATGTCTAAATATTTTATTTTAATTCTCTCAAAATCATGTACCAGTATTTTACTGTTGTTATTAAATTGATTAAGAAAGATGCCATAGTTTTCTCAGTTCTTTTTACCATTTTACCTGCATCCTTAGCAATTAAATGTATATACGAGTTCCATTTCAAGTTCAGTGTGAGTTAGAAGCCCTACAGCCTTTCAAGGCAGTGCTTTGGTGCTTCTCTAAGAGGACCTGGTTGGTGGTAGTTTGAGGTCAGATCAGCAAGGATCAAATGTAACTAGCTTGGTTTTTGAGGCATTGAATGTAACCACCCAGTTTTTACCTCACTGGGTAGTCCTTGTTAGATCGGAAGAGAGATCAGCTGCCAATCTGTGATCATCAAGAGTTTTAGAGGTGCACCCATCGTATCATCAGCATACATGTTTACAAATGATGTGAGAATATTCTTAGACAGGTTATTTATGTAAATCCAAAAGAAGGTTGGTCTGAGAAGTGACCCCTGTAGGATGCTTGCATTGACAGCCAGAGCCCCAGAGAACAGGCCATTTATAACTATCTTCAGGGACCTACCTGTTAGAAAGTATTTTATGATAAAGAAGAGTCTTCCAGTGATACCATAACTGGAGAGCTTCTGTAGCAACTGTTTGTATCATACCTTGTTAAAGGCCTTTGCAATATCTAATGTTATGGTCCTCGAGGTGTTTGTTGTCAAGAGACTCACTAATTCTGTGTGTGATGGTAGTTAGGACATTAGCAGTAGATCGAGCTGATCGAAATTCGTACTGCTCGTCATTGGAGTGGTTGTTCTTTTCTAGATGTTTGACGACATTTTTCAAGGCATGGTGCTTTCCTGAGAGGACATCCATTCATCCGGATTGATGGTAGTTTGGTGTCAGATTTTGGCGATGATGGAATGTAACTATCTTGCATTTAACCAGGCAGTTTTTATCCCAATGGGTAATTTGTGCAAGATCGGAAGAGAAATCAATCTCCAATCTCTGACTATCGAGAGTTTGCCCATATATAGCAGTATCATCAGCATAGATGTTTACAAATGATCTAAGTATATTCTGAGGGGGATCATTTATGTAGATCATAAAGAGTGTTGGTCCGAGGAGGGATACCTGGGAGATGCCTGTGTTGCCTAGTAGAGCTCTCGGGGACTGGCAATTAATAACTCCCTTCAGGGACATACCTGTTAGGAAAGATTTTATGATTGAGAAGACATTCCAGTGATTTCATAACTGGAGAGCCTGTATAGGTGCTGGTTGACAAGTCAAATGCATATTCTTATCCTATCATTTTGCCAGATTCCAATCTGTATTTGATACCAATTTGTATATATATATATATATATATATATATATACATAATATTTGGCCATTGTGTGTGTGTGTATATATATATATATATATATATATATATATATATATACTAAACATTAATTTATATATATATATATATATATATATATACATATATATATATATACACACACACAAACATAATAATAGTCATATTGCTATACAGAAAAGCTTGCACATATACAAATACACATAAATTTCTGTACATTTAAAAGTTAATATACACTTGCCTTTATACATATACAAAATGCATACAGCTTATGTTCTTCATAAATGCACACACAAAAGTCCATATTTATTGCCATAGAATCAACATCTCAGGTGCATATAGGAAAGAAGTCACCTGTTCATAAATCATGTAATTACTTATATTTCTTCTTAAAATGCAGAATTGAATTAATGGCTTAAGGTAGCTGAGCCAAAATGTAAAGAAGTCAGGGTGAGATTCTCCTGACCATGTAATGGGCTTTTGTTGAAGCCAGTAATGGCAGATAAAAGATTAACGATATATTAAAAAAAGGAAGAAAAAAGACAAAAAAAAAAACCAAAAAAAAAACCGCAAAGACATTTTTTTAATATTTTGCTTTTTCTTTCATGCGTTCTTCAGTCTGGATATTAACTCAAAAGTCAGAACAGCAAAAAACAAAGGAGAAAGGAAAAAAATAATTTTTTTTTTTCATAAAATTTACAAAATACCTAAAAAAAAGACACAAAAGAAGAAAACAGAATCAAATGTATTCTTTTTTTAAAGCCATTATCTGTTATTTTCCATTTTTAAGTGACATGAGATTTCTTTTTATGGGGATTGGTATTTTCATACTCTGTACAACACACTTTATATATATATATATATATATATATATATATATATATATATATATATATATATATATATATATATATATATATTTAATACTCTGTAAAATACACAGAAGCATGCACACACATATACATACATACATCTAAGTAAAAATTTCAAAAGAGTATATCTATCTATATATATATACATATATCTATCTATATATATATACATATATATATCTATCTATATATATATACATATATATAAAAATTTCAGATGGAGTATATATCTACATATATAAAATATTTTCAGATGGAGCATATATCTACCTATATATAAAATTTTCAGATGGAGTACATTTGTTTTACGCGTGAGTTTAGGACCCCATTTACACACCATGAGGATTAAAATGTATACATTGTAAAAAGACCGGATATTAAATATAGCTAAAGTAACTTCAATGAAAAAATAAATTGAATAACATATATATTTCTTCTTTTCTCCTCAGTAATTTTATAGTTGTAAACTTGATAGCGAATAAATGTTAAATTTTGATTTTGTAATTAGCAGTTTTAAATTTTAATATTAAATTTTATCATATAATTTAGTAATTATTCGTTGGAATTAATTATTTTTTAATACTAAACATCTGAATAGATATTATAACATGACTTCGTTATCGAGCTTTTTGAATTTTCCTGTACTTGTGTTCTGATTGGTCCATCTAGCCTTTGTAACAACGTTTTCCCCTTGCGTAGAATATTAATTAATTTGAAACTTTTAAAACCATTTATTTTACATTCAACGTCATCACTTGATAAGACACCAAGGGTGTTGAAACAAAATGGCTATTTTTGTAGTGATTTTATAACATATTTATGTTATAAATTTTTTTTCTTTAAAAATAAATAATTATATCTGCTCTACTTTGTATTGAGCACTCTTTTAAGAATAGTAATTGTTGGTTATTGGAATTCATTCCATATACACCAATCATATACTTGGGTATATATATATATATATATATATATATATATATATATATATATATATATATATATTAAAGAGACAAAAAGCTGCAAAAGTTTTTGATTATAATGAGGATTTATTTTATATGCTTTATTCTTTATATTTTGCTACACGTCTTGGGTCTTGACCTTCATCAGGCAAAGAAGGATTATTTAAAGGAATTAATTTTTTCTTCTTTTAACCATTGACATTCATGTGTAGTAGTAGTCATCTGAATCCATCTTTAAAATATACATAATTCTCTATATGGAACAACTATAATCTGTCCCATATATATATATATATATATATATATATATATATATATATATATATATAAATATATATATTATCGATATTTCAGATAGAGTGTATATATTCAGTTGTTTGGATATGAGTTTGTGATATGCCTACGTACATATGCACATATATATATATATATATATATATATATATATATATATATATATATATATATATATATATATATACACATATACATATATATACACAGACATATACATACACATATACAAATATATATACATATACACACATATATATATATACAGAGACATATACATGCACACACAGATATACATACATATATATACATATATATATATATATATATATATATATATATATATATATATATATATATATATACGTATTAATGTGCAGCAACTCATTTCTTTGAACTGAAAAAAAAAAATTTTTCTCAATTCAAAATTCTCTGCATCTCTTTTTTCATTCATGTGTATGTGTAGTTGCACCAGCATAAAGAAACCTAGTCTGATGAAGTCCAAAAGAATGAAACATTTCAGCTGAAACCTTTTTCCACTTTATCACACATCTTTCCTTCAAAACTGTTCTTGATATATAAAAATTTATATATCGTTACCCAATATATATATATATAATATTATATAATATATTTCTATTTATGTGTTATTTTTATAGATACGGTTTATTTCTATATGAAAACTGTCATTTGATCTGACGTGCTGTACCATGGCACGTTAGATCAAATGATAGTTTCCATACAGGAACACAGGTTTGATTCCTGTCAAAGAATGCATATTTTTTGCAAAGTTCCTCAAACATTCAGGCTGGTAAATGTAATTAATATTGTTTATTTAAAAAAAACAGAGTATTTACTTAAATAAATTGTATCTATAAAAATAACATCCAAACAGAAAATATATTAAATAATTTCATTCTCTCTCTCTCTCTTTCTCTCTCTGTATATATATATATATATATATATATATATATATATATATATATGTATATATGTATGTATATATATATATATATATATATATATATATATTAGCTAATAATCATGCATCAGTCTACAGAATTTGTGATACAACATGTGTAGATATGTGTGTGTGCGTGTGTGTGCGTGTGTGTGTGTGATTTTGTTGTATAAAAATTTCAATTTTTACAGGCCCTTTAATTCAATATATTTTTATTTCCTTTGTAAATAAAACTGATGTAAATTTCATGCCACTTTTCCTTTTCATTTTGTTAAAATTTTTATTTATTTATTCTTTAAATCAAAACTGTCCCCTCCCTACTTCAACCTGTGCTTCTCAAATTGTCCTCCCTCCCCACATTGCCGCTTGCTCGCTCAAAGGATAACAATGGCCGATAACCACAGGTTTGGGAATTTTACTGAGTTGAATTTAATTTGCCTCATCCTTCCATGAGTTCATTTCTACAGCCTCCCAACTGATGGTCTCAATGGGGGTTGAGGGTAAAATTTAGTGGCGACAGCGTCAAGGCATGGGCTGGGTGTGGCTCATTGTACAAAGAGAAGACAAAATAAATCTTTAAAATTATAAAGAAAAATAACATAGCAGTGATGATTTTAGTGTCACAGGAGGTGATGATATGATCAGTAGGAGAGAAGTGAGTTGTAAATTGTGGTGAAGGGATTATTTTTAAAGAAATTTATATAAAAAAGTCTTTTCTTTTCTTTTTTATTTTGCTCAGTAAGAGGTTGAGAAGAAACCAAATCTTTGAACAGAGATATGGACAGAAAATCTGTCAGTAAAAATAACACCCTTTCACCATGACCACACCACTAACAATAACTTAATCATTTGTCTCACTAGCACAACCATTGTTATCATTGCAATCAAATCACTATGATACTATGAATATCATACAGGCAACCACTATGACCTCTAAAACCACAATTTCTACCACAGCAATTCCCACCACTATACTCATCAATGCAGCCATTTCTACTACTTTTACCAGTATTATAACAGCCACCATGAACCATTTCCTCTGTCTTTTGAACAGGAGTAGTGGTTTATTCCTTGTTTCCTGTTTAGGATTGGATTTCTGGTTCCTTCTAATGTCTTCATATACTTTTTCAATCCATAGTAGCACTTTGTACCTTAATGGCATTATCATCTTTCTTGGGGTGAATTGATTAAAAAAAAATACCCCTTTTTTTTAATGGTCCTATCATTGTTTTCTGAAGTCACTGCTATGAGAACACATCATTTTTAACAACCTATTTATTTTTATCCAAACAATCACTGCCACCATAAAATTATCCAATCAAACCATCAAGTAATTATCATAACCATTTTCATGTAAATTATTAATGACTTTGCCTTATTAGTAAAATCACCTAAATACCAGCTCTGCCTTATTAACATCTGTCTTACTGCAATCTCTACCTTATTACTATTTATACCTAAATACCGCAACCTGGATATGACGATAAACTACACCCACATCCTGGGTAAGATGATAAACTACGTCCAACAGCAAGGCCTCTCATCAAGAGGTTTTGAGGAGCATGGAACCACTTCTTAATTGCTGGTGTTCTCAGGTCCAACCTAACCCGGGGTGGTAGCATCTGTTAGGATCCCAACTATGGGCAAATAGTTAACCCCTAAACTGGGGTTAAAGCACCATGAAAGTGTAAAAATAGGTTTTACTACCAGAAATAATTTATTGAATAAAAAATTATTACCAGCAATACATTTTAGAAGAAAATAAATATTATCAGCAATATATTTATGGAGAAAATATTATCAGCAATAAAAATCTTGTCAGCATTAAATAACCCATTGATGTTGATATGCCGTAAAACAAACGAAACCAAACCTAAATACTGGCTCTGATTTATTACTTCTGTCTAAATAACATGTCTGTCTTATCTTTTTTTTACTTAAATACTATCTATCTTATTACCTCTTCTACCAAAATACCATCATTGTCTTATTGCCATTTCTGTTTAAATGCCATGACTGCCTTATTACCATTTCTGTCTAAATACCATCTCTACCTTATAGCCACTTCTGCCAAAATACTATGTCTGCCTTATTACTACTTCTGCATAAGTTCTTTATTTGCCTTAATAACACTTCTGTCTTATTATCATTTCTGCCCAACTAATATAATGAAAACTTTTTCTTCTTCTATATGTTGTATCTCTTCAGGACATCAGTGCTAATGGCTCTCCACAGCTTCATATCCTTTTGTTGCCCATAGCAGCATTTCTCTCTTAGTCAAGCTCCTTCCCACTGTTCTATCATTCATACACACTCATTAGGCAGGTGGCCTGCAATTTTCCTCTATCTTTTTGGCTTTGATATGTCCTGTGTCTCCAAGCCCCTTTTCCTCATTCTGTATCCAAGAAACTTCAGCTGTCTCCTGATTCTGAGTATAAGTGTTTTCTTTATTACCATTTTCTTTAAGAGCTCCTTATTGCTTAATCGTTCTATCCATGGAATTCTTAGCATCTTTCTGTAGAACTATATTTCTATTCTCTTCAGTTTTTTCTTTATATATGGGGTGATTGTCTGACATTCACTCTTATACAAGAGGATTGATTTTCCATATCAATTCAGTCCTCTTTTCTGTCAGTTGAAATTTATAAAATCTTTTCTGAAAACAGTTTTTCATGAAATTAAGTTTCTCAATTTCCTTGACTGTCATTGTTCTTTCTAGTTTTGATCAAAGTTTCCTTTCAAACCTTTTGTTTTGGGTATTGTGGAAAGCTAACTCTTTCATTATAGTCATTATTTTCTCTTCTAGTTCCATATGATATGCATTTTAGCTGTTGCTAATATCAGAAGTGTTCAAGTAATATGGATTTTGTTATTTTGATTAGTTGTTTCTTTTTATACAATTTATCAACCTTTTCAGGTTATTTACAGCCAGAAAATATTTTTAGATTTTAAGAATATTTTGTGGGGATAGATAATGATTTAGTAATACAAGTTTTACTAATTAACCCATAGCTGGAGTGGAAGAGGTGGATTCATACTTAATTAGAATTTTATAAACAAACAAGAAATTATGCTGTGGACATAAAATGGCGGCTCAACTCTATATCACAATTAATATATAAACCAATCACTTACTTTGTGGATATATTAGTTTCTATATACAGGGTGTCCATAAAGTTCGTGTGCACTTAAAAAATTTATAACTTTATTTGTATTTGTGACAGAACTAATTTGTAAAAATGATTAGAAATAAGTAAATTTATATTTTTTAAGGCTTTATTGAAATTTTATTTAAGTTTCCACGTATTCTCCATCATTAGCAATACAAAGGGTAATACGATTTTGCAGTTCACGGAAAACATTTGCCAACTGATTTACAGTAATGCCTGAAATCAAATTAGTTATTTTAGCTATACTTAAAACTAGGTATATTAAACTTTATAACATTTTTTCCAGATTATTTCTATTGCAAATACAAATAAAGTTATAAAGTTTTTAAAGTGCACACGAACTTTATGGACAGCCTGTATTTATATTCCAGAGAATACAAATAAATCTAAAAGACATGCCTGTGTAGCTAATCAGTATTTGATTGATTCATTCATTTATTTTTGCAGTTTTGCCAGGAAATATTTTTAGAATGTAAGATTCATTTTTACAATGTAAGGTTTATTGATACAAGTTCTACTGATTAACCCATAGTTGGAGGAGAAGAGATGAATTCATGCCTTTCCCAAGGGTATTCACATGTAATGATTGTAACAACCCAACATGGAACATGGCTCTCCGATTAACAATCCCAGTCCATCATCCCTTACACCACATGGACACACAAGCTTACTGCAGCAGGTATTCCCAAGTGGTCACCCATGTAGGTACTGACCAGGCTTGATGTTGTTTAATTTTGGTGATCATACAGGAGAAACAGTGTTTTGGATTTTGTTACTTGATAAAGCTCTTCATTTTTGATTTTGTAGTGACGGCCTAGAGGGACCTATTAAGGATTAACTTCTGTAAGATTTATTGGATTAATTCGTTTCAAACCATTTTTAACAATAAATAAACCAAACTATTAGATTGGTGCAAAAATAATGACGTAATAATGTCGTTTTTTGACGTTCAAAAAGTACGTCAAAAAACGACATTATTACGTCATTATTTTTGCACCAACCTAATACTAGTCTTGTAGATATTGTTACACTCGCTATAACTGTTATCTTGCAAACTAAAACCATTATCACCAATTATGCAAAAACAACTACCAAAAGTACTACTGACAGATCAGCAGCATCTCTACCATTAATTGCTGCCAGCATTGGCCTGACATCACCTTGAAGGCTGCTATCATCACTATTGGTATTATCATTTTTGTCATCATTAGTGGAATTAGCAGGACTATCATTAACCAGGGCTTTACTGGCAGCAACACATCACTCACCCTCAAACATGGTAACCTCTAGTCTTCTAGCAACTTTCTTCTCTTCCTTCTCATAAACAAACCTTTGAATTTTTTTTTTTTTTCAATAAATTCATAAATCATTTCAAATGGGTGGGGGAAATATTGTCCATTGTTCATTTGCTGTTATCATTTTTGTAATCCTCAACAATCAAATCAAGCTGTCGTCAGTTTCATGTATGGGCTGGTTCAGCTTGGCCATTAAAAATGTTGAAATGTGTGGGGAGGAACATGGGAACACCCTGCATTTAAAATTCTTAAAGCACATCTTATTAACCTTTCTTTCACTTTTCTGTCACCCACTGTTCAAATTAGCTCACCATTTAGTCACTATGAAAGATAGAATTGTTAAAAAATTGGCTTTCTGTGAAATATATTTTTTTACACATTTTTTGCATTTTTAAAAATATCTCTGACACTAATTAAATAGACTGGTTCACTCAGTAAAAATAGAGAAAATTTTTCCAGGATATAATTTTTCCAGATTAGCATTTTTTAGACCATCCTCAAGCCATATTTGTCAGAATAAAAAAATATTGACTTTTTATTGATTTAGAAGTGTGTGTTTGTATATAGGGGTCCTATCCTGGTCAGAATATCGATACAGTGTCATATCCATCTCTGACTTTTACAAAGTTATCTGCATGTATTTTTATTTATAAATGTTGTTTTTTTCAATCATTTCACCCCAAGCAAGGTGAGAATGCCACTAGTATTCAGGGGGTTACAGAGAGTGAAATTGAGAGAGAAGACTGAGATTAGGGAGGATTCAGGAAAGGATAGAAGATGGATGGAATTTAAGAAGATAAATGGCAATTGATGTCACATTTAAATTTTTGAAGATTTTAGTTAACAAGGGAAGAAAGTAAACAGAAGGGAGTTCCACAGGTAAGAAGTGTGAGAAAAGAAACTGTTGGAGTAGAAGTAGCAGTTTCATTTAGCTATTTCAATAGTAAATGGTGGGACAAGATGCCAATCTAGTAGCATGCTTAAATTTATGTAGTCGGGGCACCAAGGAAAAAATTTAGTCAGAGCTGTTGCTATGAAAATATTATGTCTTGAAAATCTGCTTACTTCATTGATATCTGCATATTTTAAAAATATTTTTATTAATTTGTTTGAATTTTTGTTTTTTAAATAAAATGTGACATTATGTTAAAAATGTATATATACTTGTTCTTTAATGACAAAAAATCTTGTAAAAAATGTAAACATTGATTAAAATATAAAACACATTAAAAGTTATACACTATGAAATGAACTAAGTTTGACAATTATTTCAATACTAAATTGGCATAGTACATCAGGCTATATGTTGGTTCCGTGTAGGATACAGGTTCGATTCCTGTCGGAGAACGAATATTTTCTATGAAATTTCTTGGACTTTCAGGCCAGTAAATGCTGTTAATACAGTTTATTATAAACAGAGCATTTACTTAAATATTTGTGTACATATAAATAATGCATAATAATAAAATATATTCAAATAACTGTTGGACTTAGTCCATTTTGTAGTGCATGACATCATTTGTTTATGTTAAGATATGCTTCAAGCAGATATGGATGTTTGGGGGAAATCATGGGAATTTTGTAGTTTAAAAGCAATAAAAACAACCTTGCTAACCAGATGATCTTTTGTAGCTAAACTGATATAGCATGTCGGGCTATATGACGGTTCTGTGTATGATACAGGTTCAATTCCTGTTGGAGAACATATATTTTCTATGAAATTTCTTGAACGTTCAGGCTGGTAAATGTTATTAATACTATAAACAGAGAATTTACATAAATATTTATATAGATATAAATAATGTATAACAATAAAACATACCATAATAAAAAGGTATATATCTGTTTGTTCTTTACTTAAAAAAAATCCATTTGGTAAAAAAAACAAGTTTGTTTTTTAGGTAAATATCAATAACATAAGCACACTTTCAAAGTTGACAATTGTAAACAGCTAATTTCTGATAACACTGTAAAAGTTAGGGATCGATTTCCCACTGTATCAATATTATGAACAGGACCCTCTTTCTACAATGATAACAAATCAATATTTTTTTTTATTCTGACAAGTGTTGCAGCTAAAGGGAGGTCTAAAGAATGCTAATATTTAAAAAAAAAAAAAAAATTTCCCTAATTTTTTACAAGTGCGCCAGCTACTTCACTAATACACTATCTCTTGTCATATATTACTATACATTGACTCATTGGGAGCAGATTTCTTCTCTTTATTGTTTTACCAATGGTATTTTATCCACAGTACCTTCTGCTTTTTGATAATAGTGCAAATAGAGAGAATGATTAATCTGATATAAACTATTTTTTAAATGTCCTTTCAGGATGTAGACAATAATAACTCTTCACAGATTCCTTTTCTTTATTATCTGTAAAATGCTATGACTTCTTAGGAAAGATACTGGAGTGGTTATCCATTGCCTTTTCCAATGATTTTTATTCTCTTAGACTGATTGTCATCCAAGGCTAAATAGTCCAGTCTAACATATTAATCATAGCCGGCAAGAAAAAAGACAGATTCATGCCTTTCCCAAGGACATTAGTGTAGAAGTGGATCAAACAGACTAGCAAGTTTTTAATGGGGTGTTGTTGGTAGCCACTCACTCAACCTGTTTTAAATTCAGTGTTTCAGACTAGTGTCTAATCAAATCTAGAAAGCCTACTTTTCTCTGCTATTAACCAACAGCAAAAAGGATAAGAGATGGATTCATGCTTTTCCAAGGCTTTTAGTGCAAAAGCAAATGCAATAGCATTAACTGGAATTTGAACACAGTATGGTAATCTCATTTTCTGCACCAATAATTACTTTGCTACATGCTTATCCAATATATATATGAAGTAGATAGAGCACTGTTAGTGGTGGACTACTTAGACAGCATATTACACCTAATTACAATAGTGTCCAACATATTTATAAGGATTGGAATATACACATTAATGTTCATAGGCATGGTGTATATATATATATATATATATATATATATATATATAAATTCTGCTTCTCTCTCTCTCTCTCTATATATATATATATATATATAGAGAGAGAGAGAGAGAGAGAGAGAGAGTAAGAAACAGAATTTTATATATATATATATTACACCCACTTACAATAGTGTCCAACATATCTATAAGGATTGGGATATACACATTAATGTTCATATATATATATGTATGTATATATATATATATATATATATATATATATATATATATATATATATATATATATAAAATTTTGCTTCTCTGTATCTGTCTCTCTCTCTCTCTCTATATATATATATATATAGATATATATATATATATATTACATATTGAGAGAGAGCAACAGAGAGAGCGAGAAACAGAATTTTATATATATATATATATATACATACATACACACATATATATATATATATATATATATATATATATATATATATATATTTATTATATTATTATTTATATATATATTTATTATACGCTATTATTACGACATGGAATTGTACATTTTCTTTTGATGTTCAATAAACAACTTCGCATCTTTTGCTTTCATTTACATTTGTGTATATATATATATATTTATATATATATATATATATATATATAGATAGATAGATAGATAGATAATATTAGTGGTAAATATACATATATATGCAAAATCCACAGGTGCATATATACACATGCATATATTTTTTTGAATAAAAAATTCCGAGAGGATAGAATCCAGGTAGAACTCAATGTCCAGGACAGAGTAAGGATATAATAAAAAGGCTTAAACACTAATATTCCATGGTCATAATTTATTCCATTGGAATCGTAAATACGATCCAATTCATCAGACCTACAAATTCAAAAAGAAAACTGAAAAAAAATACTCTGGAAATAAAAATAGAATTTAGAGAGAGTGTAAGTATGAGAGTGTGGGACGAATGTTAGTTCTAAAGAGAGGGGTAATATACGAGTGAATTAAACATAGAGGGTTTTTTTTTAAAACTAGGTGTGAGTGGAAGGGGGGAAATGATTGTTGTCGGATGTCTAATACATTAAAGATACATTTCGTGGTGACATACACACACCATGGACGATCTAATGTTAAAGATCAGAATAAGAAGGAGGGAGAGGTAAGGAAAGAAGTGGTGGGGGAGAAAGATGGAGCGGGTGAAATTAAAATTGAAAGGGACGCTGTGTAATTGAGAAAATTTGACAAAAATAATATCGACTACAGGTTACAAATCAAATATAAACATATAAAGAATAAATATGACGATTATCTAATCTATATATATATATATATGTATAAATAATCTATATCTAATATATCTAATCTATATATATATATATATATCTAATATATCTAATATATATCTAATATATATCTAATATATATCTAATATATCTAATATATATCTAATCTATATATATATATATATTTATGTATAAAATAGTAAAATTAGTCATTTCTTTATCAGGAAAAATTAGGCATTCATTGACCGACCAGCTAGTGATACTTTCAGTTGACATTCATTAAAATCTTTCTCTTAAAACTTAGGATACCATGGATCAAACATGTGAACAATGAAAGATTTTAGAGAAAATGGAAACAAAAAGGAAACATATTTACAATCAGGATGAGATAGTGGAAATTTCTGGGGTATGTAATGAGAAAGGAAGGCTTGGAAAACCTGATACTCATGGAACAGATTGAGGGGAAAAAGAGACAGAGGAAAGCAGCATGTAACATACATGATGAGATGGTGTAAATGAATGGGAGAATAGGATTTTTGGGAAATAACAAACAGACAAAACTCATTAAGAGCTACAAGTGACAGGAAGATGTGAAGGACCATGATTATCTACATCCTGAAGGGACACATCACATAAAAGAAGAATATACAATTTTATATCTTGTGATTTGTAGGTAATCCAGAGAATAAAAATGAATCAAACATAATGTTAAACGCGAAAAAACTTTTCTTGTATTTTTGATGTCCCCATGTTTCTAAGTCATTTGCTCGTCACAAATCACATGTAAGAAGCATAATGTAAATTGAATTAAAGACAAGACAGAGATTTCATATTGAGTTTTATTATTCAAATCAGAACATCCATTGTTGTTCTGTCTCAGTCAAGATATTAGGGCCATGTTCAAAGTTAATATTATTAAGTGTTGGTTTGTTTGTTTTATTAATAAGGCTTCCATTATTTTTAGCCTTTTTTTGCATGTAGATGATATATAAATATATATATATGTCTTTAGGAAATAGATAAATTGTCAGTTCTGATTTTTTTTTTTTTTAACTAAATTTGATATTTGTTGTTTTAATTTATCTGTAAAGGTTTAAAGTGAATAAAAGTTGCTTATTGGCAACACACCTCTACATCAATCATAAATGGTATTGAATTGAACAGTTAGAATAATGATAGATGAAGACAAAAAAAAAGGAAGAGTCTGATAGAGAAAAGATGACAGAAAATGAGTGTGTGAATAGGTAAAATGAATGACAGAGAGAGAGAGAGAGAGAGAGAGAGAGAGAGTGTACAAAATGAGGGTGGTGATGCAAAAAAAAAGATAATGAAATGGCTCAGAGAAAGAGATGAGAATGGAAACTACAAATTAAGGAAAAGGAAAAGAGCAAAACTGATAAATAGATTGACTGATCTATATCAGCAGGTAACTTACCATAGAGCTAACTTGACAGACTTAATATCTAATTTAGTTTACACTGGGTATCCAAGATTTTTTGCCTTGTGCCAGACTCATTAAGAATTAATAAATATTAGAATTTGAATGAAGATTAAGACAACTGTATATTTCCATTTTGTGCAAAAGTTAGTTATCAAGTCCATGAAAATAATACATTATTGAATGCTGATTTTGAAAGTAAGCAGGCTGTTCCTACTAAGGAGATTGGTATGTCACTGTTGTTCTTATCAGACATCAATCTATTTGATCTTGTGCCATACTAAACCACTCTTAACAATAAAATGGCAGAAAGAAGAAAGGTAAAGGTTTTAATACAAGTCCAAAAATCAATAAAGGGTAAAATTAGGTTAAAAAGCAGAAGCACAGAGAGAAAGGGATATATATATATATATATATATATATATATATATATATATATGAAGAAATATAGTTTTAATGTGTGCTATATTTATGGAATAAAGTGCTCAATATCAGAGATAGAGCGTATGTAAATATAAAAGTGAACATTGAAGTCAACATTCAGAAGTGACAGACTGTTTCATGCTAGATGCCACATAATTAATTGTGTCTAGCATGAAGCAGTCTGTTGCCTCTGAGTGTTGACTTCAATGTTCACTTTTATATACATATATATATATATATATATATATATATATATATATATATATATATATGTTTGTGTATTTAGGCAGCAATCCTTCTTTCATGCACATTTCATTGAAAATGACAAACAAGGTGCTTTTATTTAGTTTTTTATACAATTTCTCATGTGATCTAATAATTTTTTCTTTTCAAATGATAAATTATATAAAAACTGTCTGAATGTTTTTTTATCCGAGCGCTTTCAGCTATACATTTAGCCATTTTCAAGGATTATATTTTAACTGTTAAAATAAGAAATAGTTTGTTGTATGTATGCTTTATGAAATGTTTTCATTTTTCAAAATACAGTTAAGATATTAGGGCCATGTTCAAAGTTAATATTATTAAGTGTTGGTTTGTTTGTTTTTATTAATAAGGCTTCCATTATTTTTAGCCTTTTTTTGCATGTAGATGATATATAAATATATATATATATATATGTCTTTAGGAAACAGATAAATCCAGCATATTCTTATTTTTAATTTATCTTGTTTAAATGTTATTTCTGATGGAGACTCTATATTCTAGTAAAAGCTCTGTTTTTTAATTAAATAATATTTTTTATCCATCTACATCTACCAGCCTGAATATTCTAGAAATCTTATCAGAGAAATATACATCAAAAGCCACTGTTCAGGCATTGTTTGACCAGAATCCTACATGGCCAAGCATTTAGCCATGTCAGACCCAATGACAGTTCCCCATATGGGATGCAAGATCGTATCTTGCCAGAGGATACTTATTTTTCTGAAAAGATTTCTCAAATATTCATGCCGGTAGATGTAATTGGATAAAAAATACTGTCTAATTAAAAAACAGAGCTTCTACTTGAATATGAGTATCCATCAAAAATAATGTTTAAACAAAATAAATTAAAATATATATATATATATATATATATATATATACATTTTTATATATATATATATATATATATATATATATATATATATATATATATATATATATATTCATGTCGGTAGATGTAGTTGGATAAAAAATACTGTCTAATTAAAAAACAAGGCTTCTACTTGAATATGAGTATCCCTCAAATATATATATATATATATATATATATAAATATATGTATGTATATATGTATATATATATATATATATAAATATATATAAATATATATATATGTATATATATATATATATATTTATATATATTTATATATATATATATATATATATATATATAAATATATATAAATATATATATATATATATATTTATATATATTTATATATATATATATATATATATATATATAAATATATATAAATATATATATATATACATATATATATACATATATATATACATATATACATATATATATATATACATATATATATACATATATATATATACATATATGTATATACATATATATATATACATATATGTATATACATATATATATATATACATATATATATATATATACATATATATATATATATATACATATATGTATATACATATATGTATATACATACATATATATATATATACATATATATATATATATATATATATATATGAATTAAAAGACAAGAGGAAAACTATACTTAGTTTCTAACCAACACATTTTGTCATCTGACTGACTTTATCAAGGCAAATGGGATGTTTTTATTTTGCAACAAGTATATATATGACAGTTACTTTTTTGATATAATATACGGAATTATGTGAAAGACATGAAAAAGGCGGAAAAAAGAGGGTCAACAATCCATAAAGGGTGAAATGAATTTAAAAAAAGGAGGAAGACAGAGAAACTGGGAAACAGAGAAAAAGAGACAAGTATACAGGCAGAATAAAGTGAAAGAGAAAAAAGAAGAGAAAATGAAAAAGAAAGTGAAAGCAAACAATCCATAAAGGGTGAAATGATAAAAAACTGAGGAGTAAAGAGAGAGAGAGAGAGATGGAGAGATACAGAGAAAGAGAGACAGACAGAATTAAGTGAAAGGTACAAAAAAGAGAAAAATATCGAAAATAAAAAGAAAGAGAAAAACAACAATCCATAAAGGGTGAAATGAAGTTAAAAAAGAGAGATGCAGAGAAAGAGAGAGAGAGAGAGAGAGAGTGACAGACAGAATAAAGTGAAAAACATGAATGAGAAAAAAAGAATAGAAAATGAAAAGAAAGTGAAAAAGAACAATCCATAAAGAGTGAAGTGATAAAAAACATTAGTGGCAGAGAGAGAGAGAGAGAGAGAGATGGAGAGATACAGAGAAAGAGAGACAGACAGAATTAAGTAAATGGCTTAAAAGAGAGAAAAATATAAAAAAAAAAAAAAAAGAAAGAGAAAAACAACAATCCATAAAGGATGAAATGAAGTTAAAAAATGATTTGATAGAAAAATGAAACAGAATACTGGAAATGATTAGGAAAAAAAGATATGTAATAAAAACAGATTAAAAAAATTAAGAAAAGCTGAATCAATAATTTGAATAATTCATAAAAGTTAATGTCTATGTCATTGTTCTCAGCATATGCTGTGTTCAAATGGATTTGTTCAGTTGGGAAATCAAGCTCAATTTGTTTAGAAAACTTCAAGTTCAGGTTTCAATCCATGACACTATGTACATGGGTCATACAATAGTGACATTTTTATCTAGCAATCTTTTTGGCAAAATAAATTTCAATATCTGAATTTTGTTAGACAAGGTTTTTAATCATTGCATGCGATTGATGCAAAGTAAATTTCTTGTGTTTATTTTTTCACAACAGTTTCCACAATCACAAGAATACACAGATACAAGCACATGATATGCATGAGAATGTGTACACTCGCTTAGAATAAGATTTGGTAATATTCCAGAACACAGTAGACATACAAGAAAGGCTGGTGGGTACACAGGCTAAACATTGTGTGGGATAAAACAAAAGACAATAAATACCAGGAAATTAGCCAGAATCAAAAAGATGTGAATATTTGTATGCAAAGTTATCGGCTAGAATTTGAACTCAAACAACTAATTCCACTTTCCTTGCCAATATCCACCACACTATATATATATATAAATATATATTTATTAAAGACATTTTTTATGTTTAACGTTCTTTTCATAGATACAAGTATTTAAGTAAATGCTCTGTTTATAATAAACAGTATTAAATAACATTTACCGGCCTGAATGTCCGAGAAATTTTCATAGAAAATATTTGTCCTTGGACAGGATTCGAACCTTGTCTACCGAACGATCCTTGGTGGCCGATTGGTTAGGCACGTCAGCGTAAATGACGGTTCCGTATAGGATGCAGGTTCAAATCCTGTCCAAGGATGAATATTTTCTATGAAAATTTCTCGGACATTCAGGCCGGTACATGTTATTTAATACTGTTTATTATAAACAGAGCATTTACTTAAATACTTGTATCTATGAAAAGAACGTTAAACATAAAAACTGTCTTTAATAAATAAATTGTCGGACTTTGTCCATTTCGTAATATATAAATATATATGTATGTGTGTTTTCAGGATGTATAACAGTATCTGAAACAAAATTAAAGATAATGAGAGAAAGTGAAAAAGGTTATAAATGATATGGTTTCCCCAATGGCTGCTTGTTTTGAGTTCTTCAGATCAGAAGGAAAGACAAAACTGTGTGTAAGGAAAATGCTTTGGGATTTTTGATGATAAGAGAGGCAATAAATTAAGTTACCTTATCAGATACAACAACCAGAAACCAGAAAGTGTTTGTTTGTGTTATATATATATATATATATATATATATATATATATATATGTGTGTGTGTGTGTGTGTGTGTGTGTGTGTGTGTGTGTGTGTGTATTATGAAATGGATTAAATCTGACAATTATTTAATATATTTTCTGTTTATCTGTTATTTTTATAGATACAATTTATTTAAGTAAATGCTCGCTTATTTTTTTAATTAAGCAGTATTAATTACATTTACTGGCTTGAATGTTTGAGAAATTTCATAGAAAATATGTGGTCTCCAATAGAAATCAAACCTGTATCTGTATATGGAAACCATCATTTGACATGCTATACCATTCAGCCACAGAAAAGTTTAGTTTGCAAAGTCCAAATTGTTTATAAATACACAATATTTGAATATTTTCTACAAAATTTCTTGAACATTCAGGTTAGTAAGTGTAATTAATATTTTATAATTAAAACAAAACAAAGCATTTACTTAAATAGATTGTATCTATAAAAATAACATATAAACACAAAATATATTTAATGTATATACATATATATATATATATATATATATAGATAGATAGATAGATAGATAAAATAAAAATATAGTTTTAAGGTATGCTATATTTATAAGTAAAAGGGCTCAATAAGAGTGATAGATCACATGTAAATATTAAAGTGGACACAGGTCAATAGTTTGTTTTATGTTTGAATGTAATCTTCAGGCCTGAAGACTGTGTTTAAGCATGAAACAGACTGTATTGACTTGGTGTTGGCCTCAGTGTCTCTCTCTATCTCTCTCTCTCACATATAAGATTTTTTTGCTATGGCTCTTGTTAATTTCTAGAGACCTGTTGAGTGTGTATATGTATATATATATATATATATATATATATATATATATGTAGTTTATTATTAGGTTGATGCAAAAATAATGATGTAATAATGTCGTTTTTTGACGTTAAAAAATACGTCAAAAAACGACATTATTACGTCATTATTTTTGCACCAACCTAATACTTGAAACATTGTATTTTACTGAATGCATATGTCAAATTAGAGACTCTATATTATTTAAACAGTGTAAAGTACAACTTATAAAGAAAATGTGCTCTCCAACAAGATTTGAACTTTTTCTCTCTTAAGACTCATCACTATGTTTAAAAACAAAAGAAGGGTATCTACTTAAACATGTGTATCCACTAAATGGCAATGGTAATATTAGTTGTTTCCCGACAAGGAAACATTCGGCATTGACTGAGCAGTTAGTTCTGTTTTAGTTTTAGGTTGGAATTTATAAAATCTTTTTCTTAAAACAATTTTTCAGGTAAACTGCTTTCTTAAGTCCAGTAGTTGTTATTTCTCCTTCTATAGTACCTTGTGTTTTCCAGATAACAGAGGGAAATAAATAAAGGTGACAAACTCGTATGTAAGTAATGAAATAGGTTTACTAAACTAAGGTACGTTTAGCAGTTGACCTAATTCTTCTCAACTTTGCTTAACTCTGCTTATTATCAGTAAACCAATGATTCCATCCATTCATGTCCTATATGACACTTTCCAGTTGTTGTATCTCATGTTTTTAAGATAGCAGGGGAAAATAAATAAGGAAGACAAACTTGTATGTAAGTAATAAGATAGAAAGTTTACTACATGAAAGTACAATTAGCAATTGATCTAATGCTAACTCTTCTCAACTCCTTTTAACTCTGCTTATTTATATAAATGGAGGATTCTATTCATTTATGTTCTAAATGGCACCAGTATTGATGGGAGTTTCCTTTCTGACCTTTTATCTGAAGTAGTGTAGAAAGTTAACATCGTGATTATGTCATTATTTTCTCTTCGAGTTACATGTGTTATCCATTTTAGCTGTTGCTACTGTTGGTAGTCTTCAAGTTATGTGGTTTGCTGTAGTTCTTTGTTTGGGATTCAGTAGCACCAGTCCAGAATGTTCAAAGATAGATGATCTTTTCCAAGACACAGAGGCTTCACTTACCTTTTTCACCATTGATCTTAGGAAGCAGTTGTATACAGCTGACAGTTTAGGTATTTTTGAACAGGTCTGGTACCATGCATGACATCCATATGAAAGTCTCAATTTGATGAGTCTATTTAAGAACATGACTCAAGTTTTCAGGTTGATATTTGGTTTTGTAGCAATTTGCATTGTTGGACAAAACTACCGCTGGTGCAGCCTATTCTATGTTCAATTTTGTTTTCTCCTATACTCAGATTGTTATAACTGATCCATATGCTGAGAGTTTAATACTTATTAATTCCACATACTGAATTTTTATGATGGATTCAGTGTATGTGCTATTACTGCATTCATTTCAATTCCAGACCATATTTTTTTGTTTTAGAAAGGTTTATCTTGATCTCTATTTCCAATTGTAAACCATAGTTTCTGTTTTGGAAAGGTTTATCTTGAGATCTATTTCCAATTGTAAACCATAGTTTCTGTTTTGGAAAGGTTTATCTTGAGCTCTATTTCCAATTGTAAGATGATGGTAGATGATGTTGACTTTTTGTTCAAAATCTTTCTTAGCCTGACTATGTCATCAGCATAAACTATTCATCATCAGTAGATTGGCCTGTAGAGGGAAAGCAGGATCATTCTCTTCTATTGGTAGACCTGTTTGGGATGTGGTATGGAATGATTAAATGATCAGTGCCCACTGCATCACATCTATGTTTGTAAATGCACAGTATAGTCTCAAAAGAGATTAGATAAATTTGGGATCTCATTTCCCACTTGTCATACTCCTGATGAGGTTTGAAATGTTTCTATATTGGAGACATGTATGATCCTGTAAATCAATGCAGTTTCTCTATTTAAAATCTAATGTTTAATATAATAAGAAATAATGTCAAATCATTATGACTATATATATATATATATATATATATATATATATATATATTGTGTTTATTTAGGCAGCAATTTTTCATTGATGCATGTTTCATTAAATAATGTAGACAAGTTTTGTCTATTTATTTTAAATAAGCTCCTTTCATATTATCTGATAAGCTTAATAACATTATCATTGAAAGACGAAAGGAAATCACCATATTGATACATGTTTTAATCCTACCTAAGTTTTCGGCTTACATAAGCCATTATTAAAGATGACTATGACATTTCAATATATCAAACAATACACGGACAAAACAATAATGATAGTCTGTTTTTGTTGCATGAAAAATTAAATGCAATGACAAACTCGTGTATACGAGACACTGAAGTGAAAATCACATCGCAGCTCGTGACTTCGCTCATGGCCATGCAAGATATAAGGAAGTTTTTTATTAAAAAAAGTGAATTTAAAAAGCTATCAGTTACTTTGGTAATTTCTTGTACTAAAAGTTCTCTTTAAAGTCTCAAATCAAAAAAATAATGACTATACTAGGATAAAGAACATTATCAACACCTCATGGCCTTTTGCCAAACACATGTAGCTGAATTTGTAAATAATCTTTTATTTAAAAAAAATGAAACTTTTTACACTTAAAGTTAATCATGTGATATCATACAACCAATCAGTTCTTTGCAGAACAAATCAAACCCCGTCACTGCCAATCTAATCAATAACTAAGTAACGTTGACTTCACTGAATTACTTTCACTAAAAATAAAACCAAAAGATTTGTAGGGTATTAAACAAGATTGTAGACATGATAATAATCTTTAATTATATCTGCTCATAATTTTAGTATGTTTCCTTATGAATAGAATTAAGAAGATAGAACCAAAGTTCTGTTTAGACATGTTGATCATAACAGTTTGCTTGAGAAGCATACATATTTATTATGTAAATTTCTATTGGCATTGGGTCTCACAACTTTCTTGACCCTCACCCTCACCCCTCATCTTTTATGTAATATCCAGTGAGGCCCAATTAAATAGAAAAGTTATTGGAAGAGTAAAAAAGCAACATCATCTGTATTTTTTATTTCATTCTTAATCAAAATTTTAATGTTAGATATCCAACTGATCCATAAAGTTTTTCCCATAATTAGTTTCTTTTATTTCTACAGTGACAGACAAAAAAATGAAGCTTTATTTTGTTCACTTATAAACGTTAGACTGAAGATAATTTTCCCTGCATGCATTGCAATGACTTAATTAAATATTCCAATGTTGCTCAGGAAAGGGGGATTTGTTAAATTAGTTTATACTGCAAAATTTCAAAATAATTCTGTCAATTATTATTAAATTTTGACAAGTATTTTTTTCATCTTATTCCTGCTCCTTTTTATTACAATTTTTGTGCTATTATTCAACATTGTTAACCCAATTGCTCAGGCAGTTGTCATGTCAAGAGAGTCTGCTGAGGATGTGAGTTCAAATCTTACTGGAGGCATATTCTTTATTTCTGATATGCTCTGCTTATTAACAATTATAGAATGATAAATTGACAGTTGTGACAAAAAGCAACCGAAATTAAAATGAAATAAATTCAAGTGAAAAAATAATAATAATAATAATTAGCAATGTTTCAAAGAAATTCAAATAATATATTTCTGATTGACATTTAGCTTAATAGATACACAGAAACTACAGGACGTTTTTTGATCATGGCTCTCTACAATTTCCTGTCCTTTGGAACTCTTGGTAAATTTTATTTTTTCACTATTTTCCCTAATGCCTGTTCTGACAACCATTCACACAAGCTTGTTAGTTAGGTTAAGTGCTGCTTTCCGCTATCTCTCTTGCCTTCTGTATGTCTTGTGAGTGACAATTTCTATATAATTTATGTTCAGAAAAGAAGAAAATTATGAGAACATAGGAAGAATTAAATAAAAAAACTTAACCGCAGTGCCTACTCAGTCATTTTTAATGAAACTTATAAATATATATATATATAAAGAAATATAGTCTTAAGGTGTGCTATATTTATGGGATAAAGTGCTCAATATCAGAGATAGAACGTGTGTACATGTAAAAGTGAACATTGAAGTCAACACTTAGAGGCGACAGTCTGTTTCATGCTATATGCAATCGTCAGACCAATTTTTATTTTATTTATTTTGGCCTGATGATTGCATCTAGCATGAAACAGCCTGTCACCTCTAAGTGTTGACTTCAATGTTTACTTTTACACACACACATATATATATATATATATATATATATATATATATATATATATATATATGTGTGTGTGTGTGTGTGTGTCTTCTGGTAAGACTTGGAAAATAAGATCTGTGTGGTCACTCACACCATACCATAACACTAAAAAGCATGTTAAATTGTTAATTTAAATTTATTTTTGTGTACTGATGTGTGCATGCTTTTGGTTACAAATATTTTTCAGGTTGTATGTGATAAAAGGAAGAAGTCACTTCATATTATAACAAGCAATGTTCTGAGGAAAGGAGATGGGCATTTTGCCCTTTCAAAGCTCAGTCACAAAAGAGACTGAATTCCTAGTTTTTAGTGCAAAGTCCATTGTCAGGCAAGAAAAGTTTCTGTTGCATTCTGGGAGAACTTTTTTTTAATTTTGGTTTATTTATTTAAACAACTTTTTAAAGTTACTTGTTTTATTTTATGATATTCATTATTATTATTTTATATTTTTATTTATTAATAATAATAATATCCCTACAAAACTAAGAAAACATTTTATGGAAAAGTTGAAAAAAGTAAGTGACTACAAAATAAGAAATGTTATCAGACACATTTCTTTATTTGGCTTATAGGTGGTAAGTGCACAGGTACATAAAGAGAGAAAACAGGCTTTTATGATAGGTATTCTCTCTGACTGATGTAGTCTTGTCTAAAGAAGAAAAATCTTTTGTAGGTATAGCGATACTGCCTTTTATACAATACCTCATTTATATATCACAACACAGGTTCTAGTTTCTGAAAGTGTTTTCCATGTTGAAGAATGTATAAGTAAAATAAAGAACAAGAAAAGAAGATTGTATTGACTCAGATGTGACTCACTTTGTTTTTTGTGAAGAACATGTTTATGCCAGTTTATCACAAGCCAGGCTTTATGGTCACATGAATTGTCATGTATAGGAACATCAGATTAGAAACAAATGCTACCCTAAACTATATATATACATATATATATATATTAATGTATACTTGAGCAGTAACTTTTCTTTTAAACATGTTTCATTGTATATGACAGAAAAGGAAAATTTAATTAATTTTTTATTAATTTTTCCAGCATTTTTTATATTTTTTCTGCTTGGTGTGAGTAAATGAATGCAAAATTGTTTGGATTGTTCATTGTCCCAAGTGCTTTCAGCTACTACTTTAGCCATTTCCAAGGGAGTTTATTTTTAAGTGTTGTTAATTAATCTTCATGTTTGACTGTATAAGATGTGTTTTGGTGTTGTTACGAATATGAATAGGCATGTTTATTCATGTAAACGTGTTTCTATTATTTTTAAAAGCTTTCAGCACCCATTACCACTGTTGAATAAGGTGACTTTGATAGTGGGAGTGAGATGTTTTATATACAGTGCCTCTCTCGCAGTGAGGTGATCCTAGTAATTTGTTTTATACATATGAAAAATTTCAAAGAAGGGTCAGTAATGTAATCAATCCAGGCATGGTATTGCAAA
The DNA here is from genome assembly GCA_963932145.1 of Acanthosepion lycidas. Classification (NCBI taxonomy): domain Eukaryota; kingdom Metazoa; phylum Mollusca; class Cephalopoda; order Sepiida; family Sepiidae; genus Acanthosepion; species Acanthosepion lycidas. Next base: position 45,128,479 of record OZ010583.1, read on the forward strand.
TTCAGTCACTTTCTCACTGACATGAAGTAGCTTCCTTCTATTACCATGGTTTCCAACATGGTATGCATGCCTCAAAGTGGGACAATTTGATTTTAAAGTGGGGCAAATCAAGAATGCATTATTAATAGTGAATGTTTTTTCTGGTGAGTCTGTGTGAGTATAAGCGTGTGTGCAAGTTAATGCATACAGTTCATATATAGTATACATACATAAAAATATTTATGTGTATGTATGTACATGTGTAATTATGTATGTACTGTATATAATATATATATCTTGATATTAGTAACATAATAATTTTATAAATACTGTAAAATTCTAAAATTAAATGAAAATACCATTGCATATTTGCAGTTTCAACTTCTTAAGGAAAATTAAGTTAATAGCCTTTTAGGCTTCCTCCACATGAATAGGAGTTTACTTTTTGAATAATAAAATTGAATAATATAGAATTATATGTCACTGGAGGGTGGGCATCAGGATTTTAGAGATGCATGGTCAAAAATGTTTGGGAATCACTTCTCTATTTTTTCTTCAAATATTTTCATGGTAATTGTTCTGATGAGTTTTCCTTCTTGGTGCGTGAACTGCGTGAATTTGAGCATACTACAAAATTGGCAACCACATCTTATCGTTTTTCTGTTGAACTAGCTGCAACTGTCTGTTTTATTCTAGTTTCTTTTCTAACACTTCTTGCCTGTGGAACACACTTCCAATTTCTTGCTTCCCTCTCACCTATGATGATCAAAAATTTAAATGCAATGCTAACCATCATCTTTTGTCTTCCTGAATCCTATGCTTTTATTTTCCTTTCTTCCCATTAAAGTTTTCTCACTCTCTATTCTGCCTCCCACATATATGTCAGTCTCACACATGTGCATACCACAAGACAGATAATTGCCTCATAGCAACTGAAACCCTGAAGACAAAGTCCTGTTTATCAGCAGGCTTATTAAAGGTGAAAAGGCATTTATCTGGATGCTATCATGGACGGATAGATTTTGAAGGATTAGAAAATATAGGGACCATGTTTTTTGAGCCAGTGACACATAATTCTATATTATTCAATTTTATTATTCAAAAAGTAAACTCCTATTCATGTGGAGGAAGCCTAAAAGGCTATTAACTTAATTTTCCTTAAGAACTTGCATCTGCAAATATGCAATGGTATTATCATTTAATTTTAGAATTTTACAGTATTTATAAAACTATTATGTTACTAATATATATATATATATATATATATATATATATATATATATATATATATATATATATATATAATTCTTGAGGTTTCTCCAATATTATTATGTTACTAATATCAATATATATATATTTATATACATAAATATGTAAAGGCATTTATCTGGATGTGTATATGGGAGGCAGAATAGTAAAACAATAATGCTATTACAGGAAGATAGATTTTGAAGGATTAGAAAATATAGGGACCACATTTATTATGCTGGTTCTAGTGATTATTACGAGCTAGACAGGAAGTGGTCAAAAACAGTCACTAATCTAGTTTGTACCTAAACTATAAAGGGGACAAACCAAGGGGAAGTAAAATGATTCAGGTTCTCTACTGTGGTAACAGAACATAGTTGTGTCCTGGTGACATTATCACCTTGCTTGGGGTGAAATGATTCAAAAAGAATATGGTAAAAATATAGTTTAAAGGTATGTTATATTCACAGGTAAAAGAACTCAATATCATGATATAAGGCATATGTAAATAGAAAATAAATTGAACTCAAATCTTCAGGCCTGATATTTGCATTCAAATATGATTTCATCGCTACACATGCTCATTATTAGCATGTTTCAAAAACAGAAAACAGAAAATTCAAATTCAGTTATATTAAATTAAAAGCATTAGTTCTGTTTCATCTTCAAGCAAATCTCAGAATAACTTAAGTTATTCCAAAATTTGCTTGAAGATGAAACAGAACTAATGGTTATAATTTTATATTATTGAATTTGAAGTTTTTGTTTTCTGTTTTTGAAACATGCTAATTCCTGTGTAGCGATGAAATCATATTTTTAAATCAGTTAATTTATAATATATATGTGTGTGTGTGTGTATTTGTATGTCTGTGCATATTGGAGCATTGCCAAAGTGTATGTTTTTGTAATCTGTTTCAGTATGGATGTTCACTTTTTGCTACAGTGCCTGGTGTACAAGCACTTGTATAAATTTCATTTCTTGTGTCTCAAATGAATGAATAAATAAAAATAAAAATAACCAATGTTCATTATTCATTTGTCCACCTTGGTCACATCTGCCAGTTATGAGAATAAATGAAATATGGCAAGTAGAAATGTTAAGCCAATGAGGGTCATCTTCATGTGACTGACCATTGGATAATGAAACTAAAATAAGAATAAAAGAAGTCAAAAGAAACAAAAATAAAAGATGAAAACTCATTTTCAAACAAGCAAAAATCGAAAATAAATAAATTCAAAGAAGCTAATTTCTTTCCCTTTTTGATTTTTTTTTAACAAAAATGTTTTTCCTTATTGCTATTCGTAAACTAGTATCTTTAAAATTGTTGATGTCTTTTATTAATTTTTTTTTTCATGATCCCAAAGAAAGAATAAATGAATATTATTTTTTGCTTTCTGATTAACATGACTTTAGCTAGAAAAAGCAACAACAAAAAAAAATAATAGAATAATAAATTTGTATTTTTAAATTTGAATTTCAAATGATCTTGTGGACAGTTAAAAAAAAATAACAAATAAATGAGATGGTCTTCATCTTTTATTGCTTCATTCATGCAAATAAATGAATGAACAATAATAAAAAAAATATATATAAATAACCAAAAAAATACTTACATAATAATAACTAGAAATTGTTCTAAAAAATAAAAAAAAAGTAAAATATGAATTTTTTATTAGTATTTCATCTTAACCTCAGTTACTTTTCATTACAATTGTTAAGACAGTCAACATCATGGATCAGAAATAAAGAGTAAGCTCTCGATGTTACTTGAACACTCTTTTTGCTATGAGAAGGTACTCTTACTCTGGCAGCTGCACTCAACAACTGAGCTACAAGAACTTTATGCTTGAAAGTAGATCAGATCTTACCATATGAATTCTTCCTTATTTTTTGTACAGCTCAATCAGCGCCACTTATTTGATGTTATATTTGTTTGTACAAGAATTCTAGAAAGGTTCTCATCCCAAAATCTGACCAAACACCAAAATTTTCTTTGGAAAGCATTTTCATTTAAACCAAGAACTTTTCAGAATCTTCTCAGACAAAAGCATGTATATTGGTAAAAATATAAAATTATTAAAAGTTTGGAAAATATGAATTAACTAGCCAAATTAGCTGCACCTTGCTGCATGTCACACATTATTTTTGTAAGAAAATGATGATTGATTTTAAATCTGTTGTGACCTTGTTAGGGCCAGAAATAAAGACACAAAAAGAGGAATTGAGTTAAACAAATATATTAACAGAAACGGTAATACAAACATATACAAACAAGAGTGTTACAGCAAGAATGTTTGGTTGGACTATCAGAGCTGACTGCTGGAAACTTCCCTCTCCAAAAGGCAGTACCTGCTCCTATTTATAGCTGGAAGAGTCCATGTATGCGTGGGTAAATTACCATAACAAAATCATTGTTATTAGGTTGGTGCAAAAATAATGTCGTTTTCTCACATATGTTAATATGTGAGAAAACGACATTATTTTTGCACCAACGTAATATAATTTGTGGAAAAAAAAAGATGCATTTCAATATTACTCAATGATTTTGTTGATGTGACCTCCATCTTCTTGCTTTCTCCTTCTGTATTTTGGATAGGAGTCATTCCCTTGTTCAAATTTAATTTAAATCAAAGGGAAAAATCTTCAGTTGGGAGTTCGTGCAAAGACAGCTTGATCTGACCCCTTTGATATGTATTTGTTGCAATACTTGATTGAATGAATTGATGAGCAGATTTCAACATTCATATGACATTTGAATTGTCACGACAAATATGCATTGGTGATTTCTTGTTCAATTTTATGTCCATATTGTCTCATTTTGATGTTGCCAACATGACCTCAATCTTCTGACTTCTATATTTTGTATAGGAGTCATTTCCTTGTTCAAATTTAAATTTAATTCAAATCAAAGGGAAAAATAATTTTCAATGAGGATTTTTGTCCCTCAGGAACCCTACTTAATCAAAATGAAATATAGTTATCCAAAGACCCTAGGAGTTTGTGCTTCCCGAGGTCCTCCTTTGATCAAAATGTTCATGCTGATATGACCTCCATCTTCTGGCATTCTTCTTCTATATTTAGGATAGGAATTATTCCCCTGTTCAAATTTAAATTTAATTTAAATCAAAGAAAAAAATTTTCAGTGGGGGTTTGTGTTCCCCGGTACCCGCTTTGATTAAAATGAAATATACTTGTCCAAGTACCCAAGGAGTCATTCCCTTATTCAAATTTTAATTTAATTTATATCAAAGGGAAAAGAATTTCAGTGGTAGTGGTGGTGGTGGGGCGCCCCCTGGGGACACCTTTTAGTCAAAATGAAATATACTTATCCAAGTACAGGGGATAATGCAGTTACAGAATATATATGGTTATGGGGTTTATCTCCAAAACTCTAGGAGGAGTTCAATAACAGACAGACAAAGGCTAAAACTAGATATATATGGATGATTTAAAAAAATTATATCAAAAATAATAATAATAATATTAAAAAGAATCACCCAAAGAAAACCGGATTTGGTTATAACAGGCAAGGAATAAAAAAATGCCATAAATAAATGTGGCTGTTATTGTAGGCCATTAATTGTTTAATTGTTGGAAAAATGTTAATGATTCTATAGAACCTCATAAGAAGGGACTGCAAAAGATACAAGAGGGTGTAAAAACTAGTGTTCTTGAGATCAGTAGAACTATTGAAGAGAAATATGGGATTGTTTATTGAACAACTTAAAAGGAGCGGGGTGTATGAGGAGGAGGAGAAGAAAAAAAGAAATAAAAAAGAGGATAAGGAAAAGCAGAAGAAAATGGAAACAAATGAGATCAGGATGGAGAGAAAG
>OZ010583.1:45141039-45166039 GCA_963932145.1 Acanthosepion lycidas
GGGGAGGCTGGTAGATATTGTCTAACTGAGATCTGCTGAGTACAACTCAGATTTACACGAGAACTACTGACCTTCCAATAGTAGCACTCACCACTGGATTGACTTGCGAAAACCTTGTGCATTTTTAAAAATAAACCTTTACTTATTTTATCCACCTTGTTTTTCAAGTATATATTCCTATTAGCACGGAATATAACACAATTCTAATCATTGCTTTTTAAAACAGCAATCATTGCCAAGGAGTGAAGATATTTAAAATAATAGTAGTGTGAATGTAGTAAAAAATCATCATTTTGACACAGTTTTTTATGGACAAAAAGATTGCTGTAATACTCCTCTAGAAATACATGAAGAAGATTTAGGTTGCTTAACTTGCTAGCTTACAAAAATAGAAAGGGGTGTAAGACAAGGCTGTGCCTTCTCACCTGACCTATTCAATATTTGTCAAATATTATTCAACCTTTTTGTCAAAATTTGACACTAACAGGACATATTGATGGTAAGAGTGACAGAGGAATGCTGCACGGTAACAGTGTAAATGTTTAGAACAGAAATTAATGGATATAGCAAAAAGACAAATTTTACTAAGGGCTACAAAGGACAAAAACTTATGGAGAGCTATGATCACCCACATCCTGAAGGGACATGGCAAATAGAAAAAGAAGACATACTACATCAGGCTAGTTGCTCTTTGTTTCCTATTTATATATTTTTTTCTTTTCTTTTCTGGAAATGCACTTTAAAAAAATTGTAGGAGGGCTCAACACTATATATTCTCTCCTAGTTGGCTTCATAATATTTCACCTTCTTATAGAAAAATAAAAATAAATAATGGGGGCCTAGAATACATATATGTCCATTAACATACCTTCTGTACCTGTGTCTATATATTGACTTTGATGTCTGTACCTGTGTCTATATATTGACTTTGATGAAAACTGGGACAGTATTTTGGACACTGGTGCAAACGAAACCAGTGTTTACATATTTGTAACAGATACAAGCTGGACTTGTATCTACTTTTTAACACTCACATAAAATGTCCATGTGTCTGCCTTTTGGATTCTGATACAAGCTAAACCAGTGTCTAGATGTTTGAAACAGATACAAGCTGGACTTGTATCTACTTTTTTAACACTTGTATAAAATGATCCTGTGTCTGCTTTTTAGATGATGATGCAAACCAAACCTGTGCCTGCATGTTGGAATCAGGCACAAGCTGGACTTGTTTCTACCCTTTTAACTCAGGCAAAAAATGGACTTGTGTTTGCTTTTGAACTCTGGTGACAATCAGACATGTGCCTAGATTTTGGACTCTAGTGTAAGCCAAATGTATATCTACCTATCTTTTAATTCATTGTGATTTTTATCCTGAAATATTTATATTCCAAAATGAATAACTAACAAGCATTAAAATGTTGTTAAACCCTTTAACCTGACCTATATAAATAAATAATTTAAATTAATAATATTAATAAATAATGGAAAATAAAAAGTATAAATAAAATTGTAAATAATAAACATGTGACTGTTAGAAATAGATCTTTTAAACAATTTATGTTGCTCAAGATCCTTATCATTTAAATACCTTCATCTTTTACTTGGGTCCCTAACAGATTAGTGGGAATTAATGATTCAATGAATGAGAAAACCAGAGTACATAAATGTTCAAGAAAAAAAAAAGAAATGAAGAAAATATGCAAAAATCTGGAAAGATTTATCTTTAGCTGAGCTATTGTATTGATTAACAAAGTTTTGTGGTGTAACATTTGGTGGTGAATATTTAAGAAGCTGACATAAAGAAACAGGTGCAAAGAGATTTGAAGCTTGTCTTTGATTGGAAATTTATCACCTAGTTTCTCATCAGCCTTTCTTGCCATGTGATTTTATTCTCTTTTTACACAGTTTATAATTTCTTTCTTCTTTCCTTTAATCTTCTCTTTCTTTACTTCCTTTACTCTTATTTTTTTTCTTTCATTTTTCTTTCATTTATTCTTCTCTTTCTTTGTTCCTTTAATTTTCCCTGTTTGCCATCAACACTGTGTCATTTGCATATCTTATGCTATTAAGATTGTTTCTACCAATAATGAATCCTAGTAAGCCTACTAACACTTTTATAATCACTTCACTGTATAGGTTGAATAAGTCCAGTGAGAAGACATATCCTTGTCTTTTGCTTCTTTATAATTTTTTGTTTACTGAATTCTTTTTCCATCCATATGCAGGTGGTTTTCTCCCAGTATCAGTAAACAAAGTTAAAATATTCCTTTGTTAAAGTATTTCCACAAAAAATGTCTGTAATTCCTAAAATAGATTATGTAACATTAAATACTTTTTCTTCATATGAAAATTTTACACAAGGTCCTGCATTAACAAATTTTACACCAGAACCTGCATTAACAAATAAAACAACTGTACAAAGCTGTACAGTGGAATAATGGATAATGGCTTGGATTGAGGAATCGGAGAGCCGAGTTTGAATTCCAGTTGGATCCATTACATTCACTTACTTACTAATACCCTTGAGAAATGTATGAATCCACATCTTCTCCCTCCAGCTATTGGTAAAACAGCAAGACACACCAGGTTCTATCACCTTGGATGGCAATGGTCTACTGCAAAAAGAAATGGCAACCTACTGCGGGGAAAAATCTCACTCATTAGTCATATATCGAAAGATACATGATCTCCTTAGCATGTATCACACATGGCACATAACTGTAACTCTTCTCTAATGGTGACTAAGCTTTAAGCTATAAACATTCCCATCAGCCTTTTTTTTTTTTTACATCAACATCCCACAATATAACCATGACTAATGTTGAAAGGCAAACAAAGTTTGGGAGTAAAATAACAATCGAATTGAAAGATTAAGTCTTACATTTGTATTGGAATGATAATAATATTTCCTGACTCATCATTACTTTCACTTTTATTTTGTTACTTTATTTGAAACAGGCCTTTAAAAAAAATACAATTCTCCAGATAATTGATACTGAGAGAGCTAGCTAAGAAATTTAGAGAATTATACTTTTTTTTAGAAGGGACAAAATACAACATTACTAAAAAAAAAATGACAGAGACATGTTACTGCACATGCTGAGCAATTAAGGTTCAAACAAAATTTTAAAGAGCAAATGGAATAAGAGGCTACAGTAAGTAAATTTAAAGGCAATATCAGTTGTCATCTCCAATCTTCTTGAATTCTGTTTTTTTACTATTCTCTATGTATTGCCTTGCTAGGAGTAATTAAAAAAGTCAAAAGCCATGAAAATAAAACTATTTACAATGAGTCAATGGAAGATAATGCTAAGAGAATATAGACATAGCTATGAAGAACAATTTTATTCTTTTAATAATTTAACCCAGCAAGGCAATAAAGCCACTAAGATGCAAGGTGTTACTGAGTTTGAAAGAGACATTATACAGGTGAGAGAACAATAAAAGAACAGGAATTAAGAAGAAAAAAGATAACAATTGTCACTACATTTAAATTTTTGAAGATCAAACTTGACTGGAAAACAAGAGGCTGGAAGAGAGTTCCACAAGCAAGAAGAAACTGTTAGCATAGAACTTCTGGTTACATCTAGCCATTTCAGTTGTAAAATGATGAAACCTAGATGACAATTTGGTACTACACTTAAATTTGTAAAGTTAAACTACCAAAGTGGAAAGTTCATCAGAACAATTACTATGAAAATATCTTTTTAAAAAGGAACAGAGAAGCTACATTATGGTGGTTGGAAAGTGAGTGAAGCTGATATGCCAGATCAAGACCAATAACATTACAGATTCTTCTTTGGATTTTATCAGGAATCTCTAAATAGTATCAGCAACAGACTAGATGCATCAGCAATATTCAGTGCATGTGTTGTATAGGAGTAAAGTGTCATAGCCAACACTGGACTTTGAATATAGATCGCTAGTGAGCAAATACAAATGATCCTACTAATTAAACCCATATCTGGGAGGGGAAGAGGTTGATTCATACCTTTCCCAAGATTCTTTACTAGTAAGTGAATATAACAAACCTGACTGGAATTGGAACTCAGCTATATGATTTCAAATTCAGAACTGTCATCCATTACACCATCTGCACATCCAAGCTTACAGCACCTGATATTCCCAAGTGGTTACCCATCTAGGTACTGACCAGGTTAAACATTGCTTAACTTTGGTGATCGTATAAGAACTTGTGCCTCGACATATGACCATAAGCCTTGTGTGTCTCTTTGTATTGGTTGAATAATAATATAAAAAATGTCACCAATTGCACAATCAAGTATACCATTATTATCACATCTTCTATCTCTGCTATTCATACAACACCATAAAAAATATCAATACCAGTGGATTATCCCATTATCACTAACATTGCTGCCATCATTAATATTACCAAAATGATTAACACCATCAACATGATCCAGTTAAGTGCCATACGTGATACATGTTTAGTTTCAGTTCATGACTGACTAGGCAGAAGATTTCCTACAGTAGGTTGCTGTTTATTTCTGCAGTAGACTGGTTTCTACCTAAGGCTATAGAACCCAGTCTGTCCTGTTATTGAACTCATAGCTTGGGGTAGAAAAATGGACTCATACCTTTCTTATGGCATTTTATGCAACAAACTTAACTGGAATTTGAACTTGGCTCTCTGATTTCTCAATCTGAGCACCAAAACACCAAAATGCACATCACATCAACATGACTACAAGTACTAAAAACATCACTATCACCAATGACATTATTACTTTGACCAATACATTTTCTTATTCTTACTATCCCAACATTATAATTACCATCTTGAAAATCTTTGCTCCCAATCTAACTCGTCACCAGAAATAAGAAACATCACTATCACCATTATCAGTCATTACCCCAATTTAGACCTCACCCCTAATTACTAATTCCCTTTTGAGTACAGCTATTCAAAACAGCCCTACCTTCTAGTCAATGAAAAATTGATGAGTAGGTTAAGATTTTGCTGGGATATTATTATGATAATTGGATGGGGGATACAGGTCCTATCTCTTTTTGGTCACTTACTGCCACCTTATTTTTCTTGCTATGATTTTGTCATTTTCTTGGATTTGTGTTCTTCAAGGCCTTGTGATTATTTATGCCCAAGAAAATTGTTACAAGGCTTGATCTAGATTCAAAATAAGGAGGCAAAAAAAATGGAAAACTTTGGTAAGAAAAGAAAAGAAATGAAAGGAGAACAAGAATGAGAAAAAAGAAGAAAGAGGAGAACAACTGGAGCTGCACAATGTTCTCTTTTCAACCTTGACAGAGTTCAAAAGCGTTTATGCTGCCTTTTAGGTGGTGAACTATTTTCTCACCCTTCTTCCATAGATGCAACTTTGTAAGTCTCTCATTATTCTATTGCTATTTTTCTTTTTTGAACCAAGTCACTTTGGATGGTTCAAAAATTAATATTGAACCCTGTTTCTGTTACTTTGGGGATATGCTCTTATAAACAGGTGCTCTGTTGGTTGGGGGAAGTTCAAAAAGCTCCTGCCCATTCTCACATCCAAATATGTATCATTAAGGACTTGTAGGAAAAAAGTTCTCTGCATGTGTACGATCTGCACTGCTTCATGACAGTGAGACTTGGGCACTAAGTGTGGCAGTCTTGTTTGATGATTTGTTGGCTCTGTGGCAACAAGCCTCAGTATAAAAATCCATCATCTGAAATGTAAACAATGTATTAGTATTGAGGATATGACATCAGTGCTGTGTACCCATTGTCTTAGATGGTTTGGTCACATCCAGCAAGCTTCGTCAAGCATTAGGGCTGTCTCAAAGTTCAAGGTTCCTGATCATAGAGGTTGAGTTAGACCTAAGACATGGAAGGACTGCATTAGGATGGATGTACAAGAGTATGACCTTGCCCACAGGGATGCCTGTAAAGGAGTGAGAGCAAGCGGACTGCTGCCTACCTCAGTCACTGGGAAACCTGCAGCAGTGTAATCAAAGCTCCAGATCTTGAATTGACTTGATGGAAAATGTTCTTATGAGCTATGTTTCTTTGTTCCACCAGTTCAGACATTTACAGCTAAGGCCAACCATGCCATATATACAGTGCTGAATCATCCTCATTCCTGTCATATTCCACTGGTAAGAAGGAAGTTCCACATACAGTTTCTTCTTTAGAACTGCTTCCTGAGAGGATCATTACCTGATCACTACAATCTTAACCATTTCAAGTTTAGGATCTGCCATTACCTGTTATATGTGTCCGCATATTTTACACAGTTCCTCTTTTCCCTCCTATGTTTATACAACAACCTCATTTATTAACACTCTACCTTGAGTGGCTATTAGGCCTTGTATTGAGTGAATATTTTGTAATGAAAGGTAAAAAAGAGGAGGAAGTAGAAAAAAATAAAGGAGACAAAGAATAGAAAGAGAAAGAGAAAAGAATAAGAAGTTTGAGGGAAATGAAGAAGAAGAAGAAGAAGAGAAGAAGAAGAAGAAGAAGAAGAAGAAGAAATATTTCATTGAAAGTATATGACAAACTCTTAAAATATAAGGATTTTTAAACAGAAATTACAAGAATGTTTTATCACACCCATTATTCCAGTGGTTATAGGAGCACTATGAATGTGTAAAAAATATACTGATACAGACATTAGGAAATTTTCAGGAAATCAACTTTTCCACGGTGGAATAATGGATAGCAGCTTGAATCAGAGAGCCGAGTCTGAATTCCAGTTGAATCCATTACATTCACTTACATGCTAATAGCCTTGGGAAATGTATGAATCCTCTTCTTCTCCCCCAAGCTATGGGTAAATAGCACGACAGACTGGGTTCTATAGCCTTGGATGGCAACTAGTCTACCACAGAAAGTAATGGCAAACTACTGCGGGAAAAAATCTGCCTCGTCAGTCATGTATCGAAAGATACATGATTGCCTAAGTGTGTATCACACATGGCACATAACTGACTGACTTTTAAATGAAATACAGAATATTGTGTTAAGGAGTACTGCTTACATTCTTTAAAAAATTTCTTTCAATAACCTCCTAAGAAAACTTTCACTTACCTTAGGTCATGGCTGAAACACTTGATAAATGATTGCATCAAGCAGCAAAATGAAAAGAAAAAATAATAATAAGAGTCTGTAATATTATCTATCCTAACCTGGCATTTTGCCTTCAATCACACTCACACCACTGTGACATAGGTTCCCTGTGTCTGTTTTATATTTCCATGGCAGTTGTACTTAGTGAATTCTCCTCCTTTGTACCTCAACAACATGAATTTAAACATACTCTTCTAAATTGGCAACTAGCTCTCATCATTTTACTGTTGAACTAGCTAAATGTAACCGTAAGTTTTATTCTAATAGTTTCTTCTCTTGTATTTCTCACCTGTAGAACTCTCTTCTGATTTCTTGCTTCCTTGCTACCTAATATTTTCAAAACTTTAAATCTAATGTCAATTGCAATCTTCTGTCTCCATAAACCCTATTCTTTTAGTGTTTTTTCTCCTCACTAAACCATTCTCATTCTCTTAGTACCCCCCCTTGCATCTTAGTACATTATAACCTTGCTAGAGTTGAAATGATTGAAAAAAAATACCAAGACAAGTATATTATACTTAGTTAAAAAGCATTTGGAATTTTTTATTTGAAGATCTTTTCTAATCTCTTTTTTTTTTTTAAATCGTAGAATTTTGGTAATTTTAATTCATTGATACTTTTTCCAGCTAATCAATATTTCTCTTTCTGCAAGGAATTTTCCCTAGAAATTCAGAATTAAAAACACAGTTGTTTTTGGTGTCAAAAAATAAAATTTAGAAAATTTACCTTGCATTCTACAAGCCAGAGATAACATTTACTTTCCTTCATTTTTATAAATTTGCAAAGTAAAGTACTTCCATTAAGTGAAACGGTTCTTGGCACCAGGGAATAAAGTAATTTATTTTCATCATATAATTTGTAATAATTGAAATAGTGGTTATCTTCCTTGGACATTATATATTGGCTGATATATATTTGCAAACATGTATAAAGGCAAACCACGAGCCTTCACTTTTAGTGCAGTGGGGAACTGCTACACGCTGTAATCTCCAGTGACAAGGCATGTTTTTTTAAATTTTTGTTCTGTCTCCCTTAAAGATAATACATGACAAGGATTTTATTTATAACAGGAGCAAATATGACAAAGCCCAATGCATGTGAATGGGAGTAGGGATAAAAATTTTGAATCTCCTGCCAAATGTGTTGTAAAGGTATCTGCTGCTCCAGAGTCAAAATCTACAGACATGGCTTTTTTTAATGTTTTCCCTGTCTCTCCTAAAGCCGATATAAGACAAGGATTTTATTTATCTACCACCTCACAAGGCTAAATATGACACAAGGTTAGTTCAGTGTGGGGCCTTGTATGCTTATGTGTAGTCAGGGACAAAAACCAAAAAAAAAAAGGTGTTGTGAATAAAGAACCTGTAGTCCTCAGCATCAAATATTAATGGGTTGTAATAATACGGTCTTTTGATTGATATTAACTTCGCTTTTCACCTCGCTCTCTCTGAATGACTGTAATTCTTAATGGTATAAAGATAGGTGTAATTTAAGACATATATAAAAATGACGGTTAGTTGATTGATGAAATACATTGAGGTGGGCAGATAGGAACGTGGGTATATAATGATAGGGTAATAAAAAGAACAAAGATGTTATAAGCATTTTAAATTGTTGCTTATTTGGAAGGAAGTATGAAAAATGTATGAAACATATGAAATCTACAATAAGAAAATGCAATGTGGAATAATGGATAAAGCTATAGAAGGATGAGAAATCTTTAATGTCATAATTGTTGCTGCAGTATGACTAAAAGGAAAGAATGTTGAACTCAAGTTTGTATCATTTATCATTCAATTTGGCTTTCAATTATTTTTATTAAATAACCAAGTACTAAAACTTGCAACAATCAAACTTAAAATGCTTTGCTTGAATCTTCTACTTAATTATTTGATAACTCAGTGTGATCCTTATAAAACATAAAAATTTAATGACTTTTTGCCAAAATTATACTCCCAACATTTATAACTGGGACCTGCCATGCCACTTTCAAAACTATGAATCATCCCTTTATATTTCATTAGTAAGAAGTTCCATTCAGATAAATTCCTCCAAAGAACTACTGTATTGTGAAAGAAACACCCGGAATGTTGTTTTCCCAATCACTACAATCTTAACCTCTTCAAGCTTAAGGTTAAAGTCTTTCTTGTATCACCCCTAACTCTACTTCTTGTCTTTTCTTACATTCATACACCACACAGAAACACTCTACTTTGAAATGCTCTTGAGCCTTATATTGGGTGTACATTAGTATAAAAAATAAATAAAATCCAGAATAATTATCAGATTCTATTTAAGAGTACTTAAAATTTGTAGCTTTCAGTATTTACATGATGAAGAGAAATACATTTAAACATATTCAAAATCCTAATTATTTCATATATATTGAACATCATAAAACTCATCAGATTCATAATAATAAAATAAAAAATATACTCTTTTTAAGCCTAGTCACATAATACTATCTTCTGCAACTCAATAATTACAAATGAATTATCAAAGAAATTATCTGCATTTGATATAAAACTTATCACAACTATGAAAGAGATTTTATTAATGCAAAATAAAATAACAATCTAAAAACTGAAGCAGGCATTTAGAGTAGACACAATACAAAATGGTGCAAGAAATACACAGGTGAAACCACAGAAATTTATGGAAAAGAATAGAGGAATACAAGTTATGTAATTTCTGAGTGTTCCATGATAAATTTACATTCTCAATCATACAGTATATCACCTTTCTTAATAAAACTACTGCAATTATGATGTGGGATATTAAAAAAAAAACAGCACTAAAAACAACAATTCAAAATGTTAGGAAATGGAATGAGGTCAGCTAGTTTGTGCATCAAGAAACATCAGTGTTAATCATCCCTGCATCTTATGCATTTCTCTCACTGTATAATAATAACCAATATTTGTTATATTTTATTCCTTCCTACCTTCATATATATGATTCCATCAATAAAAACATAAGTCTGAAGAAGTCCTTTCAAAGGATGAAACATGTCACTTTGAAATTTTCAATTTTTTTTATTTAATCTCTATCTATAAAAGGCTGTATGTGTGTAACGAATGTACAGCTGCAATTTTCGATGGATTTGCACCAAAATTTACATGCACATGCTCCAAGTTAGTGGGAAGGCCAGGACCAACTTTGCATTTCCTAACTCCCATCGATAGTGGAAATAATTGATTTTTCATGCTTCTATGACAGTTTTCATGTAGTTTGTGGCCATTTTCTACTGTCCAGAGTGAGAGCCTATAGCTGGCTGCCACGAATAGGCAGGAAGATTCTATTGGCCAGTGTGAGAGCCAACAGCTGACTGACACGAATGTTAACTAGCATGCTAGCATACAAAAAAAAATCGATAGCTGCATTTGTCACAAGTGGGAAAAATTTAAATCTGCATGGCACTTTACTCCAATTGGCTCATTTACTTGCTTAAACACAATGTTGATTTTGATTCTGTAGAACTGGGTTGGGTGTGAAAAAGTATTTGTTGTTAACATTCTTTTTTCATTCGGTTTTTCCAGTTACGAGTCCTTTTTTTAAAGCTGATCGTTTTGTGTTCATTTTGTTTAGTTCTTTTTTCATAACAGATTTAATGTTTAGTATAGAGCTTAGAAAAAATTTTCAGTGTGAGATAGGCAAGAAGTAAGGCATGTAGCAACATCAGCACGGCAAAGGGCACTCCTTTAAAGGCAAGGAAGGGCAAAAATATTTTAAGTCAAGTGATAGCGATTGCTGTATGAGTCGTACAATTTTTGAATCAAGCATGGGCAACGCCAGGCCATGCTGCTAGTTATGCACTAAATATTACAGTCTATTAAAATTGTTTTCATTTTTTTTCAATCTCAAAAGCTCCTGTATATAAATGAAATTTATGTAATACTCCTTATATAGTATATTTTGATAAATTCTAATTTCACAAAAGTTTTCAATTTTTGGTGGTCAGGTCGTCCTTTTTTTCTTTTGTCACGTCTCTTCAATACATATGTGATCCTGGCGCTCTTCAACTTTCCTGTTTAAGTGATTTCTGACCCTTTATCATACCTCTTTGTTACTGTTGTACAACCCATGAATGAAGAAAAACTGGCTTGTAATGTTCATTGCCTCCAGAATCAAACATTTCATCCCCACCAAAAAGACCTTGGATTTTTGCCCATCATCATTGTACTCTCAAGGAGGCTGTGTGCCGGGAATGTCTCTTGGGACTAAAGTTCACTCTCATATCCTCAAATGTAACTCATATTTACAATTCATTAATAAAACTGCTGGTAAAAATGGTTAGGTTTCTTGTACCACACCAAAAACTATCTAACTTCTCTTACTATGGTTTGTCTTTACAAGAGTTAAATCAGACAAAAAATGGCATATTGATGCCATAACTAAATTGGAACTGTTCAGTCTACACTTTCCAGCCTGGAGTTCAAAAGTCTCTATGCAGCCTTGTGGGTGATGAAGTAATTTCTGCCAATAACTCCTTTCTCAAGCCTTTTAATACTCTATTGTAATTTCCATGGTAAATGTTCTGATAAGCTACATTCATTAGTTTCAAAATTTCAGGTATTCCCAGGTTAGACCTATTCTACCATGTATACTAGTATGAATCAATTCCATTCCCTTTATATGCTATTAATAAGAAGGAAGTTTGTCCAAAAGAGCTGTTGTTTTATGAAACAGGCTCTTCGGTGAATATTTTCTTAATCATTAAAATCTGTTTTTTTTTATTTTTGGATGTGTGTAAATTTTACACCTTGATTATATCATTATTTTCTCTTCTATTTACATGTGCTAACCATTTTTGTTGTTGTTGTAAGTCTTCAACTGATGTGGTTTTTGTTACTTGGTAAAACTCTTTGTGATTTTATGTCTTATTTTGTAAGGGAAAATAATGAAGTAGTATGCAAAATTAGTTGTATCATTTTTTTTTACTTCTTATTCCACTTGTGCCATTTTTTACCTTTTATTCAACATGCCACTTTTTACTTCTCATTCTACTTGTGACATTTTTTACCTCTTATTCCACATGCCACTTTTTACTTCTCATTCCACTTGTGACATTTTTTACCTCTTATTCCACATGCCACTTTTTACTTCTCATTCCACTTGTGACATTTTTTACCTCTTATTCCACATGCCACTTTTTACTTCTCATTCTACTTGTGCCATTTTTTACCTCTTATTCCACATGACACTTTTTACTTCTCATTCCACTTGTGCCATTTTTTACCTCTTATTCCACATGCCACTTTTTACTTCTAATTCCACTTGTGCCATTTTTTACCTCTTATTCCACATGACACTTTCTACTTCTCATTCCACTTGTGCCATTTTTTACCTCTTATTCCACATGCCACTTTTTACTTCTAATTCCACTTGTGCCATTTTTTACCTCTTATTCCACATGCCACTTTCTACTTCTCATTCCACTTGTGCCATTTTTTACCTCTTATTCCACATGACACTTTCTACTTCTCATTCCACTTGTGCCATTTTTTACCTCTTATTCCACATGCCACTTTTTACTTCTTCCACTTGTGCCATTTTTTACCTCTTATTCCACATGACACTTTCTACTTCTCATTCCACTTGTGCCATTTTTTACCTCTTATTCCACATGCCACTTTTTACTTCTCCTTCCACTTGTGCCATTTTTTACCTCTTATTCCACATGCCACTTTTTACTTCTCAATCCACTTGTGCCATTTTTTACCTCTTATTCCACATGACACTTTCTACTTCTCATTCCACTTGTGCCATTTTTTACCTCTTATTCCACATGCCACTTTTTACTTCTCCTTCCACTTGTGCCATTTTTTACCTCTTATTCCACATGCCACTTTTTACTTCTCATTCCACTTGTGCAATTTTTTACCTCTTATTCCACATGACACTTTTTACTTCTCCTTCCACTTGTGCCATTTTTTACCTCTTATTCCACATGCCACTTTTTACTTCTCATTCCACTTGTGCCATTTTTTACCTCTTATTCCACATGCCACTTTTTACTTCTCATTCCACTTGTGCCATTTTTTACCTCTTATTCCACATGCCACTTTTTACTTCTCATTCCACTTGTGCCATTTTTTACCTCTTATTCCACATGCCACTTTTTACTTCTCATTCCACTTGTGCCATTTTTTACCTCTTATTCCACATGCCACTTTTTACTTCTCATTCCACTTGTGCCATTTTTTACCTCTTATTCCACATGCCACTTTTTACTTCTCAATCCACTTGTGCCATTTTTTACCTCTTATTCCACATGCCACTTTTTACTTCTCATTCCACTTGTGCAATTTTTTACCTCTTATTCCACATGCCACTTTTTACTTCTCATTCCACTTGTGCCATTTTTTACCTCTTATTCCACATGACACTTTTTACTTCTCATTCCACTTGTGAAATTTTTTACCTCTTTTACTCTAAAATATGTTTTTCAATTTTCTTTTTTTGCTATATATGTTATTGTTACTATTTTTTGTCCATAATATCTGTAATTATAATATTTCTTCATATTTTGAACAAGCTGTCCAGTTTTGAAAGGTTGATCAGCAGGGCAGCAAATTCTATGGCCACACTATCACAAATGCTAGGTATGTCTCTGTCTTACAATGAATGTTAACTCAGTTCAAAGGTGAAGTTAATATTGAGCCAACTATCTTTACCTATATATGATGAAAGCCTGCTTAAATTTATGAGCATCTCCTTGGGTAGCTGAAGTATGGATGACTAAAAGTGACAAAATTTGATATTACTGGTGAAAGCAAAAGTATAATCCCTAATATTAAACTATCATATGATAGAAAAGATGCTAGCATTGAAGTATATTTATAACGACATGGCTGTTTGGAGGAGCTTCTTCACCTTTATTGCATGAGCCACAACTTTTCATATGCCCATAAGTCATGTCAGCACTTGCCCCTGGAACAGAAAGTCCAGTGTCTCTTGAAATTAAAGTGAAGAAAGAGTCCATTATTCAGAAACTTCTGAAGAGAAACAAACACGATTAATGTAAACTAATTGACGAATGCAAATTAGGCATCTTGTTTGAAGTGGTTCTTGTGTAAAGTTTGTATTATCATAATATCGCTTTATAGGGCTTCCTTTGAAATGTCAGTGTAATCTTATTAAAAGGTCCTCAGTGAATGAAATAAAAGGTCAGAGCAAGTAATTATAACTTTTCACTTTTGGACAAATCTCTTTGTTGTTAGTTTCATTAATGCTAAAACATGAAGCCTTGAATGTGTGGGGCAGCTTTTGGAGTTTCCTTTGTGTGTGTGTGTGTGTGTGTGTGTGTATGTGTGCGTTTTGTATCCAAGTGTATCTTTCAAAAACTTATGTCTAGACTGAACTACAAATAAAAAAAATAAATGACCTTTTTAATCTGTTATTAACTGTTCTTATTAATAGCCTTCTCATTATTATTGTAATGATATTAATGTTTTATTACAAACATTATTATTGATGTTTATTCATTGTGTTAATATAATCAATAAGCCAGTTTTTATTATTAGATAATATTTGTGAAGTTATTGTTATCTGTGTTCAATATTATAATATATATCACAAATCTTATTATTATATTGTATTGAATAACCAGTCCTGATCAGTCACTTTCTCTCTGATGTGACATGTCTTTCCTCTGTCTCTTCTACAAATATTTTCATGGCAACTGCTCTGCTGAGCTTTTTTCCTTGGTGCCCCAACTATTAGGTTGGTGAAAAAATAATGACCGTTTTTGACGTTAAAAAATACATCAAAAACCGTCATTATTTTTCACCAACCTAATACATGAATTTAAGCATGCTACTAGATTGGCAACTAGGTCTCACTGTTTGACTGTTGAACTAGCTAGATGCAATTACTATTTCTACTCGAATAGTATTTTTTTTTTTTTGCACTTCCAATCTGTGGAACTCTCTTCCCATTTCTTGCTTCCCTGCTAACTACAATCTTTGAAAAATTAAATGCAACATCAGTCCCCATGTTCTGTCTTCTTGAACCCTGTTCCTATTTTGTTCTTTCCTCAATCCTCTCCATTCTCAGTCTTTTTGTTCTCACTCCCTGTAACCCCCTGAATTCTAGTGGTATTATCACCTTGCTTGGGGTGAAATGATTAAAAAAAAAACAGTTCAAAATTTATCAATGCCAACTTTAAGTCTCATAAATTTCTCAATCATTACTCATCAGGACATTTTATAAGAATGATTGCATTAATTACAGAAAGACTATTTTATTATTTTCACCACTACACTGGATTCACATTGTGTTTTAAGTTTATTGTTATCCTTTGGGGAGTGTTTTTTATTCTGTTTGTGTGTGTGTATGGAAGCTATGTATGAACAAAAATAAAAGGGGAAAAAGGTGAGATTGTATTATACACTAGTACATATTTTCAGAAATTTTGACTCAGCTTAAAAAAAACTTCTTATTTAAAACAGCAAGATTGCAAATTCCTTCAGTTAGCATAATAGATAATAAAACACACAGTAGGCAGGTGTTGATAACAATTAGTTACAAAAAAGGTATTTGATATGTCAGCAATATTTGTTTCTCTCTTTATTCTTAACGAAAGACAATATTTTTTATTTTGTTTATTAATATATAAAAATATAATAAAGACATATGAAACAGAAACATATGATAGATTAATTAATACCTGAAAAAGTATTACCGGGTAGCACTCAACCCCCCACCCCATCGCCAGAAAAAAAAAATTTTCAAACAGAAATTAGGAGAAAAAACACATATTGGAGAAACAAGCAGTTAATTTCTATTCTTTAATATCATGAAAAATGTTTTAATGAAATATATGTATGATGTTAAGATTTTAATGGTTAATATGGTATAGCTTTATAAAAAAAAAAGTTTTATATAGGGATGGCTGTACTATGGGGTTGTATCATACTCAAAGGTGTAATTTATTTTCTGTTTTTAGCTTCAGAAATATGAGGTAATAGTATATTCAAGTCGTATTATACAAATGAAAATACGATAATGTGTTTCAGTGATAGAGACAACAATGTGTATGAAATATAAAATGAAATAATAATAATAGAAAATAATATAATAATAAAATCATAATAATAATAAATAATAATAGTAATAATGATAAATAATAATAAAATAATAATAAATAATAATAATAATAATAATAAATGATAATAAAATAATAATAAAATAAAATGATAAAATAATAAAATAATAATATAATAAAATATAATAATATAAAATATAAAATAGCTGGAAGATTCTGCTGCTGCTGATGATGATAATGATTTTTATGAAAAAGTCATTTTATTATTTTATCATTATACTGGATTCACATGGGTACCTCGAGGTGGCGTAATGGTTAGCAAGCTTGTCTATGACTGAGTAGTGAGTTCGATTCTCACTAGGTGCCCCTTGCTTTCAGCCTTGTGCCACGTCTAAGCTATGCTTAGAAAATCGTTATATACTGGATTCACATTGTGTTTTATATTTTTTATATTACCTTTTGGAAATTGCTTTTTATTTTGTGTGAGTGTGTTTATTTGGAAGGTATGTATCTATATAACATCTGCACAGACTCAACTGAAAGTACAAAAAATTAAATGATCATTTTAATCTGTTATTAATCTGTTTTTTTTTTTTTTTTTTTTACAATGATGTTCACCCAGGTAGAGAGTTACAGAGTAAGAGGCTCATCTGATGTGGATATATGTAGAAGATAAAGATTAAGATTGTAGTGATTGGGAAATCTTTCTCTTGGGAATTGGTTCCTTCAAGGCAGCAGTTCGCTACAATGGTGCACCCGTAAAGAGCAGGACAGTTGGAACTAAGGAATGTAGTTCATCTGAACACTTTCTATGGAAATAGCAATAGAGGCTTGCAACATTTTGTCTATGGGAAAGAAGTTTTAGGGTGGAAAATAATTCATTACCCACAAGGATGTGGACATGCTTTTGGACTTTATTATGACTGAAATGTGAAAACTGGGCAGCTCCTAGCAATAAAGACAGAGCAACGAGAGGCTTGTAACTTTTTATCTGTGAGAAAGGTGCTTTACGATTTTAAATCTTTTCATTTGTACCCTCTTACTTCTTTAAGTTATGACCAACTTTCGTACTTATGATTGATATTGCAGTATTTGGTTAAAGTTGTTACACTTGAATATTTGCAGAATTTCTGCAGGTATTTTGCAGTTGTGGAACTCGCATTGAGCTTATTTATTCATTAAATATTATTTCACAGGTACTGCTTGTTATAATTATTATTTTAAGCATTGTGGATGTTACTGCTAACATGAGATTTTATTACAATCACAGAGTATCATAACTGCCAACATTATTATCATCATAATTATTGTCATCCATATTATCAGTTTGAACTTTGTTATTTTATTATCATAATTCTTTGTCTGTTCATTATATTGACCTGTCAATCTTTTAATTCAAACAGAAATGAAGATGATCCCTGGAGAGTAACAAAGTACGGGACTTCCTGGTGATTGGACAACTTGCGCCGGAAGTCCTCTCTAATCACAGATTTGCATAAATATAAGTGGCCTTTTTTAAAATTCAGGACACGTACCCAAGGCCAATCTTGTCTCACAGATTCCATTTGTGAACTTTCGAATTTTACTGGGTAGGTGGGGTAGTGAGGACTCAATATCAGCAGTTAAGCAGGAGTGTCAGGGTTAGGTTGAGTTGTATGTGGAAAGGATCCCAAAGAAGAACATACCTAAACGGATTAGTCTGTGCAATAAATCAAAGTTGTTACAGACAAAGGAAAATAATGTCTTTTTATATATATATATATATATATATATATATATATATATATATATGTGTGTGTGTGCATGTGTGTATTTTTTTAGAGAGAGAGAGATCAGTGAAAGTCAAAGGGGCTTTAAAACAGGTTTTTCCTTAATCTTGAAGTCAAACAGTAATGTCACTCATGTAATATGTTAATAAAATGGAGTTTGAATGAAAGATAGAAAATGCTGTTGAATTTTAAAATTTGTTTGGGAGATTAAAGATAATTTCTGTGTGTTTTCTCTGATTACATATTTTTATATAAATTTATTTCAAAATTATTTTCTACATGTTTCTTATATATATATATATATATATATATATATATATATATATATATATATATATATATATGTATGTATATATTTGCATTTGTTTATATTTGCATTAGAAATATTTTGCTTTCCTTACTTTAGCTTTCATTTATTGTTTTTTTTTTAATTAATTTTTATTTTTATTATTTTATTATCTTTACTTTCACTTTTCGATATGTTTTTATTTTATTTTTACTTCTTTTTTCTTAGATTTTTCTATCTTTTCATATTTTTTAGGTTTTTTAAATATTTTTTAATACATCTTGCATTTTTAATTTGTTGCTTTATTTATTGCTTTTTCTATATTTTTTCTTTCTTTTAATATTTTTTTTTATAATTCTACTTTTTATTTCTATATTTTATATTTCTGAAATGTTTTCTCAAATTTTAATACTTTTCCTTCTTTTCTTTTTCTTCTTGCTTCATTTATTTTTCATTTATTTTGACAAATCTTTTTTGCCTCAGTATTTTTTATTTTGTCACATATTTCCCTTCTAATTTCTTTTTGGTTTTTTTCTTCTTTGTTTTTATTGATTGGCTTTTTCTATTGTTCTTTTACTATGATTTTATTTCTATTTTTCTTTATTTCTTCGTTTTTTGGGGTGTTTTCAATTGCTCTTGATTTTTTAGCAAATGAGAAAGTACCAGGCATGGCAAAAGCAATTAATTGAAACTCACAAGTAACTCCTGTCTTGAAATAATTTGATTGAAATGAATAAGAAATGAAATGAATTTGAACGAAACATTTGCTGACACTTTCAATGTTTCACGGTAAGCACTTTGTTTACAGATTGTCAATCTGAACCGAGAAAAAATAAAAAATAATTCTGACACAGGATTCTAATGTTTTTCTGATAACGTTGACACATTGCATCCTTGCTTGTGTTTTTCTGCTGATGAGAAACCAGATGCCAAAATCTTTTACACTCCCCACATGGTAATTTCTTCTTTCATAAAGTTTTGAAACTTCTACCTAACCTGATTCCTTAATAAAAATTCTTTAGTCTTCATTAGGAAATAAAATCTGAGAACTGAAAATATTTTGAATTCTCGTCATATTTTTAGACATTTTTATATTGCTATATGATTTGAAAAGATGTTAATAATAATATTAGTTGTTGCCTTATAAGGAAACATTCACCATTCATTGAACAAGCAGCCAGTGCTAGATCCTTGAATACAATATTCATGCCCGAAGATTGCATTCAAACATGAAACAGTCTATCGCTGCTCATTGTTGACATCAGCATCCACTTTATATATATATATATATATATATAGAGAGAGAGAGAGAGAGGGAGATATATGTATATATATATATATATATATATATATAGAGAGAGAGAGAGAGAGGGATATATATATATATATATATATATATATATATATATATATATATATATATATTTTAATTTATATATTTTAATATATATATTTTAATTTTTCATGATATTAAAAAGTAAAAATTAACTAGATGTTTATTCAATGTGTGTTTGTCTTCCCTAATTTCTATTTGAAACATTTTTCTTGGGAGGAAAGTGCTAACTAGACATAGCTGGTAATACATTTTAAGGTGTTAGTTAACCGATCATATGTTTCTGTTTGATATGACTGTAAGTAAGAACAGAACAAGTGAATATACTTATACCAAAACTTTACTGCAATTTACTGTGACTACTCATCTACTGACAGTTTTTACTGGGTGCTTTTTATACCTCCTAGATCTTAGGGGGAGGTAACTGATAATTTATCAGTACAATGACAATTATATTTCTATTTATTAATAAATTATGAAAATAAAAAATATTTATTTCTCTCTTCATTAAGAATGAAGAGAGAAATAAATATTGCTGACATATCAAATAGCTTTTGTAAACAATTGTTATCAACACCTGCCTACTCTGTGTTTTATTATTTATTACACTGAGGGTATTTACAATCTTACTGCTAAAGAAGTTTTTAAGCTGAGTAAAAATTTCTGAAAATATATAATTGTGTATAATACGGCCACTCCTTTTTTGCCTTTAATTTTCATTTAAAATTTCTTGTATTATGCACAAGAAAATACATTACCCACCACTGAACTGTGCTCATATCCACTGTTTGATTGCCATCAATATTCAGCAATTGTCTTTTATTTCAGGGATGGATTCAATGGTACGCATTTGTTTTCTTTGCACTTTCATGCCAGGAGACATTTTGCTAGACTGTCTCTCAGCTACTATCATTAATGAGACAAAAAATGATGTAGTTTATTGGCAGGAAGTTTCAACCTCTATTGAATCCATCTGTAAATGAATTTCACTGATTGATCCTCACATCATCAATAACCAAAATATGGGTATTGATATGAAACAAATATTAACAGATAATAAGAAAATATTATTGTTGTAGCCTAAGGAAGATTACTGAAAATAATAATCACGTGAAGGTTGGTAATGAATGATAATACTTAGGACATGACCAACACATATAAGATTCATCAGTGGCACATAGAAGAAGTAGTCAACTGGTAGAAGTGAGTGAAGTGAATCCCACAATGAATCTCCAACTGCAGACTAACATACAGTATTTACTACTGTATTTATGTGAATGGGGACATATCCATTATTGTCCATAGGTATGCTACAACAACTATATAGCACATGCTGTAAAGAAAGATTCAAATTACTCAAAATACTATAAATGCTGATACAATATTTAATAGCTTCATTGCTTGGAGTCATTTGCCACATGACATCACTTATATAAGTTAAATGCATTTAAAATGTAGCATTCTTCAAAAGGTCAAGATAAAGCTGCTAAAAACATTTCCCTATGTTACTGACAACACTAATATTCCTGTTAATATACCTAGGTTGCTGAAAACATAAAAGTTTCTTTACAAATTTGAATTGGATGTGTGACAACTTATTCATAAAGTGGGAAAATATAATAATAATTAAATAGACATATATATGCATATATATATATATATATATATATATATATATATATATATATATGTGTATGTGTGTATGAAAAATTTCTCAGAGTTAACCTGTAGAAAAAGACAAGATGTATAGAAGTAAAAGTCAATAGGAAAACTGTATAAGTAGCTGATGCGTTTTATCCATTGTGAACATTTTCAAGGCAAAAACGAAATGAATTTATTCAAAACAAAGTAACTATTAACAACAAGCAAAATTTCCTTAGCAACTGGAAGAATTTAGAAAATGCTATCGTATTTATATTGTCAACTGAAAATTACATCAACTACTATCATGTGCGGAAATATTGTTTTTATTGTTGTGTTGATGGATTCAACCATTTTTCTTTTGATTTCTTGATACAGTTGTGTATATTTGCTTGGGAGAGTAGTAATTCTGTTAAAAAAGGTGATATTGGGAAAAGGCCTGGGCATAGATTAATATTTGGATAATATTCAATGGCAGCACTCTTGAGGATTTTCAGCTTAGGAGAAAGATAACTCTGAATTAAAAATCTTCAACTATGGGTTAAATATTAAGGCAGTCTGTTCTCTGTAGCCTTGGTTGGCAACCACGCTAGGAGGGAGACAACTATGAATTCAAAATTATATGTAGCCCGGATGAAACAAATATGATGTGGCTAAAGAAGGGGTCATAGAATTCATATTGACCAACTATGGTCAATCAAGTAAAATTTAAAAAAATAATAGTAAATAAATTAATTCATACACAATCAAGGGAATAAATTTTGTCATCAGGATCAACTATATTCTTGCCAGTAGATGTAGTTGAATAAAAAATACTGTTTAATTAAAAAACAGAGTTTCTACTCGAATATGAGTATGCATCAAAAATAATGTTTAAACAATGTAAAAATAAGAATATCTAAAAATAACAATATGTTGGATTTAATCCATTTCCTAAAAATAAATTGACTTTGTTTACGTTAGGATATGATACATAGAAGATATGGATGTTTCGAGAATACGCAGAAGAGTGTGTGTTCAAAAGGCACTATTCGGGTTTTGTTTGACTGGAAGTCCTACGTGGCTGAGTGGTCAGGCACGGCACATCCAATGATGGTTCCCCATAGGGGATACAGATTTGAATCAGGTGTAAGCATAGCCAGGAGTCATTTTTAATATCTAAAAGCAGGAAGTATCAAGAGAGAAGTGGTTACTAGATCTTCCCGATATGCTTTTTAATATAAAATATTGAAATACATGATTGAAAAAGAGAAGAGAAGACAAAGATATGTCGAAAGAATAGTTATATATATATATATATATATATATATATATATATATATATATATATATATATATATACCAGTATAAGGATTCAGACTTTATGTTTCCGTGTTCTTTCTGAAAATAAAAAAGAAATTATACTTGTCTGAGTATAATTTTCTTTTATCTTCTGGAGCTTGTCAGATCTTTTTATTTTAAGACATCATTTTTCCCACACTCAGCTTGTCCTACTTTTCAAGCCTAAATGAAATATATATATATATATATATATATATATATATATATATATATATATATGTATGCATATGTCCAATCATATATATATATATATATATATATATATATATACATGTATGTACATGTACAATCATATATATATATGTATATGTTCAATCATATACATATATATATTACACATAGACATACAGTCACATAAAGTCATACTTCATCAAAGTATAAAGCTAAACAAAAGGTAAAAGATATGAAAATATATCTGAACAAACATTATGCATAAATATACGGATACACATACATATGTATGTATATTCACACACATATACCTGTATATCTTCATAAAGATATTTACAATCTTCTAAGCCTTGCTAATTCCTTGTTTAAATTTATCTATATATAAGTGTGTGTATGTATATATGTATATATATATATATATATATATATATATATATATATATATATATATATATATATATATATGGGTATATACATATATATATATATATATATATATATATATATATATATATATATATGGGTATATACATATATATATATATATATATATATATATATATATATATGGGTATATACATATATATATATATATATATATATATATATATATATATGGGTATATACATATATATATATATATATATATATATATATATATATGGGTATATACAATATATATATATATATATATATATATATATATATATGGGTATATACATATATATATATATATATATATATATATATATATGAGTATATATATATATATATATATATATATATGGGTATATATATGGGTATATATATATATATATATATATATATATATATATATATATATATATGGGTATATATATATATATATATATATATATATATGGGTATATATATGGGTATATATATATATATATATATATATATGGGTATATATATATATATATATATATATATATATATATATATATATATATATATATATGGGTATATATATATATATATATATATATATATATATATATATATATATGGGTATATATATATATATATATATATATATATATATATATATATGGGTATATATATTTCAGTGTATATATATATATATATATATATGGGGGGGTGTATATATATTTATATATTTGAGTGTGTGTAAATATATATATATACATATATATATATATATATATATATATATATATTTGAGTGTATATATTTGCTACTTCTAACATGAAACACGTCTGTTTACCTTCCATTCTACATCATTGATAATGGTTGTGTATTTGTGTATTTGTTAATGATCAAAAGCAAACACTTTTAGCACAACACTGAAAATCTGACTTGTAGTGGCAAAAATTTGCAAGAGACTATCCTATCTACACAAAAAACAATACACTTGTTCCAATCCTTCTTATGAATGATCTTCATAGGCCCCAAGACCCAGAGGACATGTTTAATGTTAGCAAACTAAAACTGAGGAAAATTTGGGAATTTTACAAATTCTATGTTGGTAGTGCACCTGGAATAAATGAAATGTTCTACAAGTTATATAAGAATTGTCCAAACATCCTCCAGCAACTCACCATCATCATCCAGTTGGCACAGAAACAAGATATTGTACCATAAGAATGATGCCTGATGGATATCATTTGAATACCTAAGGAAAAGATTGAAAAAAGACATTGCATATTTCAGCCCCATCTCCCTCTTGAATGTAGAGGGGAAAATATTTTTGAGGGTCCTTGCACATCATATGACAAACTTCCCGCTTGGTAACCACTACATAAACACAGCTGTCCAGAAGACTGGGATACCTGGCTTCCCTGGCTGTCTGGAACATACACATTTGTTTTGGAACTCAATCCGATCAACCAAACAAAATAGAAATGAGTTTCATTGAATTTAGTTTGATCTTGCAAATGTGTATGGATCAGTTCCTCATGAGCTAATTCGAATGTCCCTTGAATTTTTCATTTTCCCAAGTAAGGTTGGGGAGATCATAAAAAATATTTCAGAGCAGTGTTTTTTGATAACTATATCAAGTAGCAAACACTCAAGGTCAGCATCATGATGGGGTGTGTGGTTTCACCATTTATTTTCATTATGTCCACAGAACTCATATTATGAAGTGCAGCGGATACAGCAAAAGAATGATATGATCCTTCCTCCTTCCAGAGCGTTCATGTTTGACATTACCATTCTAGTCCTATCTAAAATTAGTAATGATGAACTTCTGCAATGCTACCATAAGCTGTTTATGTAGGTGAGAATGAAGGCTAAGCTCCCAAAAAAGTCAGAGCTTATCATTATTCAGAGGCTCTGT
>OZ010583.1:45173539-45211039 GCA_963932145.1 Acanthosepion lycidas
GAACATGCAGTTCATCCAAGCACTTTCCTTAGTAGTAGTGACTGAGCAGTCAAAGACTTGCCACATCCCACCTATGAGAGAGAGATTGGAGTGTACAAAGTAATTCTTCTACAACGAGGACTTGAAGATGCTTTTGAACTATATTGAAGACCAGGCATACACTTGCCATCTCCGTCAAGAAGTGGTTAAATAACTTTGCTAAAATCAGGAATAATTACCACTGGAATTTTGTCTGGGCCAGTGGCATTTTTGGGGGTCAAGGCTTTTGATAACTTACTGAAATGAGTATATTAATGAGAATGTACTCAGTGAGATGTGAGAAGTAGGAGGGAGATGGCCTTTGTCATCTAATATTGAGTTTGAGTCAAAGGTTGAGGTGAAGAGCTTTGCCTTGTCTGTCAAGGAGGATATGAACTCAGGGCCATTTATAATTGTGGGCACAGCTGCTTTGCCTATGTTCCTAATTTGGTTGCTAATCTTCCAGAATTGTAAGATCCAATTTGTTTCTTTTCATCTTTGGCTTGGACAGATCCCACATAGCTTCACATTGCATTTTCCAGGATGAAAATAGTAAGGGCCAGACTACAATACTCTTTGCAATGGGCTTTGATGTAGTGGTTTCCAGTGAGCTATGACTGCAGTGCATTCAGGGGTGGACCAGGGCTGACTGGTTTTTGCTGGATTGTTTTTTGTGGGTATAAAACACTCCATTCCAGAAAGGATTCATTCAAAGATTAGGGAAGCAGTTTTGGAAGCAACATGCTTGAAGAAGTTTAGGAGAGGAGCTTCCATCAAGTTAGCCTCCACATTGCGAAAAAAACATTCAATGGAACATTAAATCAGAGGATGTCATTGCGTTTGAGTCCATCTGGATACTGACTAAGGAATGATCTGACTTGCTAAAGGAGGGTAAAACTTTTTCTGAGCATTTGTCAGCACAGGATGTTAGAAAAAGGTCAAGGATACTCAATTGCTTTCCTATCATATCTGGGACTCAGGTGTGTTTAAATGTGATGGAGAAATATCTATCTTCCTTGTCAGTTTTATTAGAGTGGACTAACCCCTCTTTGTGGTGAACACTGAAGTCACCACATATGTGAAAGTTGGCTGAGGGATATTCAGTGAGGATATTGTCAATCTGCTCAGATATTCAATTGAAGATTACCGACCCTTCATTCAGAGGAATTGATGTAGGCACTGAGCCTGTGAGTATGGCGATTTATGTGGTCATATTTTTTATAATGGGTGAGTAGCCCAGAGTTGTAAGCTTCCACAATAGGATTAAGGCACTGATATCTGTTCCAGACTTTCCAAAGTTGGAATGTAGACTCCTTACAGTGATGTAAGAGATGGTATACCTGGGATCTACTTTTTGAGGTTGGGTTTGCTAGTTTTTCAATTAGATTGCTTTCATGTTTGTTTTGGTTGGTTTGGTGGATGACTAGTAGGTGGTGAAAAAGACATGCATTGGAGATGCATGCATAAATAACCTGGGTTGACACTCTGGGAGATGCTAATGTAACAGTACACATTATTATGGCATCGATAGGCTCCACCGGAAACTACTGCACAGTTCAGAAACCATTCACAAAATAGTACAATAGACTTGATATTATACACCTGCTGATAGGATAGCCACCTTTGAAGTTACTCGAAGGTTGGGATACCTGACTATCAGGTGGATAACACCAAAACCCAGAAAACATTTGCCTCCAACACTCTTAATGAAGTGGAAAATAACACATAAAGATTCAGGTTCAATACTCCGAGTGTATGTGTCTCATCCACCTAGAGTTCAGGGCAACTGAACTACTGCTAGGGTCAGAAACATCATACCAAATAGAGACCTAGGACACCAAGACAAGCTTGCTCATATACATGAGGACTAAAAGACTCATTGGGAGAAGGCAGAGTGATAAATTTTGTTCGGGGATGCATGTGCATCCCCTTCTCCCATCAGAGTTAGTATCAGAAGAGCATGGAGGGAAGTTACTTACTCTATTTGAGAGAGAGAGAGAGAGAGAGAGAGAGAAAGAAAAAAAGAGTTTAGAATTAAAATGTAATTACTCCTGTCACAGACACAAAGTAGGAATTGACAGTTGTTTTGCAAATTCATTAGGACCAGCTGGCAAAGTGGGCAGGGCAGGAGAAAGATTAAGGATGGGCGTGTTAGCTATAAAGTTTTAACTTATAAGTCCCAAGATCTCCTCTTTGGAAAGCATAGAGATTTGCTTATGAGCTAGTTTATCATGGCAGAAAAAAACTTCCAGTAAATATAATGTGATCAACAATTAACATTAAATTAATGTGCATGTAAACAGTACAGACAGCCATAAACATTATATATATATATATATATATATATATATATATATATATATATATATATATATATGTATATGTATATATTATAGCTGTCCACTCGTATTTGAGGATACCCATCTATTAGGGTGGCTAGTCAATCCCTATTGCAGACGCTCACTCAGGCACATTTGTGTTTGTTCAACACCCACAGAGCCAATCTGTGGTTTATGCTGCAATTATGCTGAGCAGACCTTTGTTACAGTTTCTGGAAGAGAGCATGTTATCTAGTGTGATCAACAATCTGAACAAGACCAGCACGCTCAAACCCTTGGTCACAATGACTTGTGACTTCATGTTAGCACAGCTATCAATGGCCTCTAATGGTTCTGTCTACCCAATTTCACTCAAAAGGCTTGAGTCAACCCATAGTGTGGTTCTCAGGCACTTCCCAAAAGTGCCGCACACTGGGATTACACCCTCCAGACCGATAACATCAGAGTCTACTTCCTGACAAATCAACCATGGTGAGATCCGAACCTGGGTCTCATGGTCAGAATGTGAAAGTATATATATATATATTTATATATATATATATATATATATATATATATATATATCTATATATATATATATATATATAGATATATATATATAGATATATATATATATAAATATATATATATACTTATATCAAGGCAAGGCTTATGACATAAATTTAAAAATAAGACAGAAATTTAAAGAAAGATAACACAATCTTCACATATAACACTCTTTTGACACAAGGCAGCACCCCGACCTCAAGGCACTTGATGTAGGCCTCCATATTGAGCCTGAGGCCATGTAGGAAAATGAATGTAGGCATAATGCAAGAATCCTTGCTGATCACTCCAAAGATAATGACATTGATTGGATATATTATCCAACTCTTTCCAAATCCTTTGCACTGTAACTTATGTCTTCCAGTGTTTATCTGTGGAAGCCCCCATAATCTAATGAGACCTTCCATTTCTACTCTACAACCCTCAGTAACCCCTTGTGTCTTAGTGGCTTTATGCTGTGCTCGGAATGAAATGATAAAAATATTAATAATACCTGTGCATAAAAACTATTATGCAATAGTTATTAGTATTAATAAGAGTTAAGCATTAACAAATAATAAGAATATAATTTTAGTTATGATCCTACCAATCATGATGACTATGATTATATAGAATACAATAGAAAAAGTTGTTGTTGATGATAAACCTAAAAAGTTATTCAGAAGTGACTATGTATTGTAACTGATACTCTTGATGAAATTCTTTTGAAAACAATCTTGTTTTATATTCTTTTTGAGTTTTAGGGTTTGTAATTTTTTTTGTCTGTTGCTATTTGACTTTAAGTTTCATTTCTTTCATAAGTTTTCTTTCTGCCTTAAAAAAATACCTTTTTTTTAGAAATGCTTGACACTGCAAAGGAAATTTATTTGTAACCATTTTCTATGTCTCATTCATTCAATTTCACTTGCTTGCCTTTCTTATTCCATCTTTTATCATTGATTTTGTTTCTATTATCATCTCTTTTTTAATTCTCTTTGCTTGAACTTCATCTTTCCCTCCTTTTCTTTTTTTTTTTTGCTCTTTGCTGACTGTCATTTTTCTTTGCTTGAATTCTTTGCTTATTATTGTCATTTTTCTACTTATTTTCACCTCTTCATTTCTTTATTGTCTTTTTTTTTTATTCTCCCCTTGCATTTCTCTTTTGCTTCTATGTTTCTATTTTATCCTTGGCTGAAATCATTGATCCTCCTTTTCTTTTTTTGCTTATTCTAATTCATTGTCTATTTTAAAATTCATTCCTTATTTTATTCTGTTCATCTTTTGCTCTTTCAACTTCTCTTTTCATCTTTCTATTTTACCTATTGTCTTTTTGTTTTTCACCTTCCTTATATTTTATTCAAATCACCAAACGCTATCACATCATGCCAACCCCTTAACAACACACAACCTGCCAACGTGTCTTCATTTTTCAAATCATATTTTATTCTTTGAAAATTCATAGTGCCATTTCCTGCAAATGAAATTACAGTCTTCATTCTTTCAAAGTTTTGCACGAACTCTTTAGACAAAATCAGGAATTAAAATTCATTGTTCCTTTAGATTGATAAATTCACAAAAGAATGGAAACAAAAAGATTAAAACAAAAGCTACCATTTCCTTCATTTTCTAGAGGAAAGACAAAAAATGTTTTGGTGAGTCCTTTTAGCCTATTTTTTTTCATCACTTTTTCAAAAACATACCAAAAATAAGTTATTGTTGAACCAACCATATAATTTTGTAATACTCAGATATTAAAAAAATTTAGAAGATGAATTTAAAGGCAAAATAATGAATGTAAAATAAAAGAATAATCTAAAACAAAAAAATGGAGACAGAAAAAATGGACACTAATCAAAATAAAAGAGAAAGGGTCAGGTAAGTTTTTTTCTTTTAAATCTTAATAATGAAAAAACAAATGCAAAAAACAAATATATGAACATTCTAGAAAATAATCCAGCATACATTTTGTTAAAATATTCATTCATTCTTTGAATAATCTTTTCAACTATTTTTTTATTTAAACTGACCATATTCTTTTACATTTCTTCAAGTTGCTTCACAGAATAAAAAAAAATAATAATAAAAACGGCAGCAACAATAATATATCTGTAAAACTAACAATGGCAGATAAAATTAAAGTTTACTCTCAAGTTTGATTAATTTTTGGTTCACAAATTATCGTCTGTGATTTTGATAAGATGATATGTCAGAATAAGTGAAATTTATAGCTCATATATCTATTATAATTATTCAGTCAAAATTAATATTGTAAATAAACTTCCAAAAAAATTTTGGCAAAATTGAAATCTGCAATTCATTTATATTTTTCACAATAAAGTTTTTGTATGCAAAAGTTGGCATCAGCTAATTTTTATAGAAGTATTTTTTCAGAGTAAAGAATCTTATTATTTGAAAATGAGTAGAAATTGATACATGTCTAATACAGAAGAGCTTATTCATTTTGATAAATATCAATCCTAACAGTTTCCAGGAAAAAAAAAGAAATGCATTGACTTAGAGAGTCTAGCATGTAAGCATATATGTTTATATAGATCCGACAGTGTGAAGAAAATATGGAAAAACAAAAATCCGAATATGCAAGTATGCTGTTTTAATATTGTTTCAATGTCGACGTCAGACGTTTCGGTCTAGCAGACGTTCTTCAGGACATAGTTATTAAAACGTAATTAAAATTAGACAATATTCAAGTCAACATGAAATGACCATAGACATAAGACTAATCAAAACAGAATAACTGAAATTTTTTTTTTTTTTAAGATCAGCGTTCCGTTTTGCAATACGGTCACGTCGGTGTCAATAGCATGTAATTTTGAGTTTTCAGTGAATGTTTTAATTTTTAACTGTTTCACTTATCTTTAGGAAAAGGGAAGTTGATAGGCATAGATTTGTGTAGATGAACTGGAATTGCAGATCAATCTCCTCAGAGATGAAGAAAAGACTCAAAGCACGGTTCTCCAGCAGAATGCTGAGGATAACTTGGACCAAACATGTGAGCAAAGACAAAGTTTTAGAGAAAATGGAAACCAAAAAGAAACTTACACTTAACATCAGGAAGAGACAGTTGAAATTACTAAGGCACATAATGAGGAAAGAAGACTTGGAAAATCTGATACTCACATGTCATATTGAAGGCAAGAGGGACAGAGAAAAACAGGATACAACCTACTTAGTGAACATAAGTAAATGGATGATGGAACAAGGTTTAGAAGAAATAACAAAAAGACAAAATTTACAAAGGACAAGAAATTGTGGAGGACCATGATCGTCTATGTCTTGAAAGGATACATAAATACATTCACAAATTTATAATCTTATTTATATTCTATGTGTGGCAGATTTTTCCTGGAGTTTCATGATTGTTGCTGCAGATTTTGGTATTGATAATATTATTATATTTAGGTTCTGTTAACATTGGCATTGAGCCCTCAGTTCATTTTTTATATTTTAAGCTTTAGTTTTTATTCTTACTATTTGAGTGCATATATATATATATATATATATATATATATATATATATATATATATACCCTTCATGCAAGGTGGCATGCCACTAGTGTTTACTGCTGTCAGACCGCCAGCATGTTCATCTTGGCAATGTTACCACTGGCAAGCCGCTATATACACATACATACATACATGTTTTCTTAAAGACGATTGATATGGTACTGTGATTAAGTTTCTTATTTAATTTTTCTTATGTTTGGACAATTGTTTTCTTTTCTAGACACAAAGTGTGAAAAACTGTCCAAATGTTCTGCATTTCTGAGCACTTTCAGCTATACTCTTAGCCATTATTAAGGATGATTTTATTTTTACTTTTAACTGAATGTATGGGTTGTGTTATTTATGTATAGTTATAGGGATGGTTTTTTTTTTTCAAACACGGTCAGCACATTGTGGCTGTGTTTATACTTAATGTTATTGAGTGTTGGCATGTTCTTTTTTATTATTAGGGCTGCCATTATTTTTAATCATTTCTTTTACATGTAGATGAAGTTGTTATGCTTGTATTTTCTACTAGTATGTTTCATATAGAGTCTGGTAGATTTTTCTGTGTCTTTAAATGAGTCCTAATGGAGCTGTGGTTGGCTAGGTGTAATATAAATCATCTATATAGGTATAAAGTAGTGTGACAAATGTAATTATTTATGAGTTTGGTTTGATCAGGAACACAGTTCCTTAAAGGGCATTTGAACTCATAAATAATGTTAGTTCTTTGTAGTTTTGATTTTGGAGGTGCGTTGTTATTTTTATGATAAGGTTAGCTGTTTTTAATTTTTCGTGATAGGTAATTAATTTAATTTTTTTGTTTAGGTTGGCTGGGGTAGTTTATTTCTTCATGATATTTCTAAGGGAAGATTTGTCTTGTTTATAGTTGACATGTATAATCTTCATTCAAACATGTTTCATTGAATAATATAGAAATGTCTAGTTATTTTTATACTGATCTTTTCTAGTTCTCTGATCAGTTTCTTGATGTTAATATGAAATTCATCAAGAAAGGTGCTGTAGTTTTTTGCAACCCAAGTACTTTCAGTTTTTTCTAAGATCATCTTCAGGGGTAAATTACAAACAATCTTACTGTAACCACGGTAAAATCTGCATTCCATTGTAATGGTGATTTTTAAAAAATACACACAAACAAACTCTGTTATAGTTATTTAAAAAAAATTAATTTATCCATTATAGTTATGGAATTTTTTGCAAAACAAGTGTTTGAATATGAGGGAGCTGACCAGAAATTGAATTCAATGTAACATATATATATATATATATATACACACACACACCTTTCACACTGGCAGTCCTCTGATCATCTTTTTCCTGTGGCTTGTTGCCATATCTTTGGCATATTTACATGCTAATGCTTTTAATTATTAAATTTTCAATATTGTTACACATTCAAATGTAACCCTTATTTTAGCTCCTTCAATAAAGGGAGATAAAAACATTAGTGTGCACAATTGCTCAACCACAAAAAGAAATATTAGAGAGTGATGAAAAAATATAGACAGTAAAATCATTTGATTTGTCATGAGAAAAAATAACAAAGCCAAAATGAAAATGTTAATGTACATAGTAAATTCATTATCTCATTTTTAGATACAAAATCCTTTTTTTAAATTGAAATAACAAGACTTTTTTTTAAAAAAATGAAGCTTTGAGAGGGCATAAAAATGAATCTTTGCTGGCCACAACTGTGTTAATTAGATTTTATTTTTGTTCAAATTGCCATTGAACTAAAACAAATTAAGCCTGAAATAAAATGAAATAAAAACAAGTAGCAAATTGTAAAATCAGAAAAGCAGTCAAATAAACACTTAAACAGAGAGACAGAAAAAAAAAATGGAAGGATTTGATTAAACCTTAAAAAAAATGTCTGAAAATAAAACAAAATGTCAGACTCTCAGTTCAAACAAACTAAATTCTATTTCAAAACAAAATTCAATGTTTTTATTTCCTCACTTTTCATTATGAAATTTTTGTTTTTACTTTTGGTTCTGATTTGTGAATTGTTGACGCAATTAAAATACGGGATTCAATGAATTTATCTGAAAATTTTCTTTTATTTCTCACTGTTTCAGTGAGCAATGAAAGAAAGAAAGGCATTTTGTATGATGGGTTATCTGAGTTTTTTTTTTCCTCTTTTGGTTCTTAATTTGGTTTTCATTTAATTTCATACAACAACACAAGTAGTCTTTAAAGAATGGATTAAAGTATTTAGTGTTGCCATTTTTTTTTAAAATGAAAGTTTTGGCTCAAAATGAAATTTAAAATGGAAGAAAAACAAAAAAGTGTATAAAAATCTGAAAGGCAATAACAAACAAAATCAGAATTAAATTGTTGAGTCTGTTCTAAATGGAAAATGTTTCAAAGAGAGAATAGAAGTTGAGAGAAAACCAGTTCAAGGGTCATGAAATGAAATGAGTGAGGAATGAAATAGAAGACAGAAGAACAAGTAGGAAAAAGAAAATAATGATAAATAAAGAAGAAAGAATGAAGAAGACAGGCAGCTAATAAAGATTAATAAAGTGAAAAGAAAGCAGAAGGGTATAAAATAAAGAAGGAAGAGGAAATGAGGAAGATAGGTTAAGAAAATTAGGAAAAGAAGAAAATAAAATAGACATGAGAGAGACAGACACACAGGAAATAAGACCTATTAAAGGAGGAAATAAATAGTAAAAAATCAGAAAAAGGAAGAACAGGGAGCAAAAATGGAGAAAAATGAAGAACATGAATAAAAAGAAATGGAGATGGAAAAAGAAGTTGTGTTGTTTAATGTTTAAATAAAGCTTTCTTCTCTATTCAAATAAATCTAAAATGATTTGATTATACTTTAGACATTGTCCATTATATTTTAGCTCCAATTTTATACTTTTTCACTAAATGGATTTTTTTCCTTTCAGTTTGTTGAAACTGTTCAACTAAAATCTCTCCTTGAATTGCGCTATAGTGTTTCAGTTGGTTACTGAGGGCCATTATCAGACATTATTTGTATTTATTTTAATATTTACACTCCTAATCTTCATGTTATTTTAGAAGAAATGGCCTTTACTGATTTTTTTTTTTACAATTTGTTTTTGCATTATTCACACTTTTAATATTTGTTATTTCATGGAATGAATGGTATTTTTTTTTCAATTATATTATGCTATATTATTATTTTACATATTTTTATTTATTTCTGTTCCAAATTTTCAATTCTTCACAAAGTGGGTGGCCAGTTTTTATTTTTGTTAATTTTATTATTTTTTGTTTTTATTGTATTACTTACACTGTATCTAATCATTCTGTTTCTTTTTTTTTTTTTTGTTTGTTTGTTTTGTTTTTTACATTGGGAGTCTTTTCTATATCTTTTGGTGGGTGAGGAGATTTTATTATTTTTTTATAATGTAAAATATTATATTATATGATTTTATATATTTATTTTTACTGCATTATTTAGACTGCTAATCTTTGAACATTTTTTTGAAGGAATTACAATTTTTTCTATTTTTTATTTTTAACAATTTTATTTACATTTTTTAAATTTATTTTTTGATTCTTTGTAAATAATTTTTTTAAACGTAATTATATGATTTTTTTTTTCTTTTCTTTTTTATGAAAAAAAATGAAAAAATTCTTTAAAAAAAACTAATGCATGGTCACTTTGACCTTTAGTTGTATTTACTTTTATTTGTTTTTCTTTTTTGAGTAAATTCTCTTCTGGCTTTACATTAAGTATTAAAGCTGGGGAAAAATGAATTAAAAAAAAAGGGTTCCACTACAAAGGAATTTTTTCAAGATTCTTATGAACTAAAGGGAAGTGCACAATTTGAATGGGTACCAAAAACATTTAAAAAAAAAAAAGTGAAATATAAATAAAAGAAATCGGAAAGGAATTTATGAAAACAATAGGAGAAAAATCCAAGAAAAAATAAATCAGCAACAAAAAATCCAGGCAGAGTTTTTTCTTTAAGAAAAATAAAATAATATAAATAAAAAGAATTTTTTTTCATTTTTTTTTCTTTCAAATTCGGATATTTTATCATTATCATGTAATATATTATTATTATTATTATATTATCATTATATATTATTCTTCCAGAGCAGAAACAGAAGGAGAAGTTGTCAATAGCATATTAGATAAAATGAATTGAAATGAATAGTAATATTTTCTTTTGGCTCTAGAGATTAAAAAAATAAAAAGGTAAGGAAAAAGGCAGAAGAAAATGTTCACATTAAAACATTTTTCAACCATTATTTGAACCAATGAAAATTTATCTCACACTTACATCCTTAGTAAAGCCAATGAAAATTTACCTCACAAACATTACTTTGAAGAAAG
This sequence comes from Acanthosepion lycidas, assembly GCA_963932145.1. Classification (NCBI taxonomy): domain Eukaryota; kingdom Metazoa; phylum Mollusca; class Cephalopoda; order Sepiida; family Sepiidae; genus Acanthosepion; species Acanthosepion lycidas. The sequence goes on from OZ010583.1 coordinate 45,184,271, forward strand.
AAAAGTTTTATCTTTGACACATTCTATAGTTGATATTGTTTCACTATCTGTTTGTATGTCCTTGAGTTCCTGAAAATATTTTTTCTTGGAAATATTCTAAGAAATTTTGTAGTAAAAGCAGTGATATTTTTTTGATTTCAAGAAGTTCATTTCATTTGAATTATTTATTTATGAGTCACCTTTTGCATTGGTAAACACAGAGTCTGGAAGTGAGGAGAACCTTTTCGTGCACTTTTATTTCCTTTGAAATATTAACAATTCCAGAAAATAGTCAAAATGTAAAAAAAATATCCTGCTTCAAATAATCACTTGTTTTTTACACTTGCTTAATATTGTCTTTCATATTTATTAATGTATCATTGTTAGCAAAAGCTGTGATGAATATGAAATAAAAATAACTCTTTTTTCTCCACTGTTTTCAAATTTGTGAGCATATGTGAAAATTTATTTTGACTAATGGAAAAAGAGATCAACAAAAGTACTTTGTAAAGTATTTTTTATTTTTTATTTTTTTTTTATCTTGGTCAATTTACTTCAATTCTGGTACATATTTAAATATAAAATGTCCAAACTTTTGGCTTTTATAAGCCATTACCAAAAGGAGTTTTTTTGTTTTGGCAGTTTCATCATTTTCAAATATTGATTATTTGTATTAACACATGATAGTTTGTCTAATGATTTTTTTAAAAGAACAAAAGTACTCAGTCATTGGACAATTTATATTCATATGAAAATAAAAAAAGATTAAAAATCTTTTACAGATAACTTTTGTTGTTTTTTAACCAATCTTATATATATAAGGTGGACTCTCCTGTCATATTTGATGTATGAGGGTCAAGCAGCTTAGTCCCTAGGAACCAACATCCCAGACACCAGCACATATGATTTGATTATAGTGGTGAAGGCTTTGTGCAGAAACAAGCACACTTTTTGAAGGGATGAATACAGAGACCTGGTGCACTACATATTGCAAGGTCCCCAAATGGTCCTCTGCAGGTTTTGAATTCAGAGTTGTCCTTCTCTTAGACCAGTTGATGTCCAAGGCTTATGAACCCAATCTTTCCTGCTAAATTACCTATAGCTGGAGGGAGAAGAAGAGGATTAATACCTTTCCCAAGGGTATTAGCATGTCAGTGAATGTAATGGATTTGAACTTGGCTCTCCAATTCCTCAATCTGAGCAAGCCCCTATCCACTACTCCACTGTGCCACTTATATATATATATATATATATATATATATATAAAGGGTGTTCAAATAACTTGGAACAATTTTAAACATTGAATTAAATTTAAGTGTCTAATGATTTTTATTTCAGATTTAACAACTTAAAACTTTGGCAATTTCAACCATGGAAAGATTAACAATCAAACATGTTAAAGCTATCAAAGCCTATTACAAAAATGGACATTCAAATAGAATTTGAATGAAAAGTTCCCAAGTCACATCATCTCTCCAAACAGCAAAGTTACGATCATGCGACTTGACGCCTTTAGATTTCTTCCTTTGGGGGTCATCTCAAAAGTAAGGTGTATGCTAACCAACGAACCAACAACAATTCAACAGCTAAAGGATGAGATAATAAGGCATATTGGTGAGATCGAGGAACATCTATGCAAAGACGTCATCAAAAATTTTGACCATCGAGTGGAGGTGTGCCACCAAAGCCTTGGCAGACATTTGGACAATATTATCTTTCAGATATAATTGCCATGATTTAATTAACATGATCCAATACAGAAATAAATAAATTTTCACCAATAACACTGATTTATTTATTGCTGACTTTGATCTGTCTTAATGAAACACCCTTTACATGTATGAAGATGGGTGTCTTATATAAATATATGTGGGAACCAGCTTCTTTTGATCTTTTTATTCAGAGGATTTTGGTATCCTACATATATATATTTCCAGTTTGTTATATTCTTCTAAATATATATATATATATATATATATATATGCTAACTGAAAAGTGTAGGACCTTCCGGTACAAACTTACAATTTTAAAAAAAGATTCTTTCTTTTCATATGATCTTCTTCTATGTGCAAAGCCTACTCAATACATTCTCCATAGAACCCTCCCCTATAGACATTGATGAATCAGATGAGACTTGTGCAGCAATGAGATTGACAGCCCTCACATCCATATCCCAGTTAGATAATAACCCTGTCATAACTTACCCTGACCACATTTATTTTGCTGGTCAAAAAGACACACAATACACCTTATTAGGCAAGACCATAGACAATGGTTTTCCAAACAGTCGTCAAGCAATGCCATTTACAATCTGAGAATACTGGGAAGTTCGTAACTGCCTCAACAATGACAAGGGCCTAATACTACTGGACAGGAGGGTATTAATACAAAACTCTCAGCGCAAAAACATATTAAAATGCCTACATTTGGCTCATCAAGGAGTAGTTGGCATGAAAGTGCATGCTAATGAGTCAGTCTACTAGCCTGGAATTAATGCCTCAATTCACAATTACAGGGATAATTGTATTACATGTTCAAAAAATGCCCCAAGTTTACCACATGAACCAATCCACATGACACTTACACCTGAATAGCCTTTTCAACAAATTGTGATGGATTTATTCTATGTTGGATCCTTCACGTATCTTGCTTGTGCAGACAGGCTCACTGGATGGCTCCTTCTGTATTGTATCAAGTCAAGGTAAGCAGTTGCCTCCAGGTTGATATATAAATATTCCAAACATATGGTGTGCCTGAGGAACTTAGTACAGACAGTGGGCCACCTTTCTCAGGTTACTTATTCCAACAGTTCCTAAAAACCTGGGCTGTTAAAGAATTTCATCAGTGGCCTATCCTCAGTCTAAAGAACGAACAGAATTAGCAGTAAAGACTGCAAAAAGAATCATAAAAGACTGCACAGGACATCAGGGTTCCTAGGACAATGACATGGCAGCACAAGCAATCCTGCAATATAGAAACACCCCTATCCAAGGTACAACTCCTGCTTCATAGACGTCTCTGGCATTTTAGCCCATCGCATCCACACTTATATAAGACACATCCTGAGTGGATAGCTACACCCCAAAAACGTGAAAAGACATTATCCAAGTGCAATGCAGGCTTCATCGAGAGGTACAATTGTACTGCACATGCCTTATACCCGTTTTGTAAGGGCGACACAGTCTCCATTCAAAACCCAAATAGCCCTCGATGAGACATAGCTGGGCAAATAGTAGAGACGCTTTCCAACTGTCAATATAGGATTAGAGTTACAGGATCGGGCAGAATAACCCTGTGTTACTGTAGGTTCCTAAGGAAAGTTAAAGCACCTGTCATCAACACCCCCATACCAAGTACCTTGCCTGTGTCTCCTGAGCCAATGATTACAAATATGTGTAGACAACATCAATCTGCCAAAGAATTGGAAAATGTTGGCATTACATTGCAAAGTAACCTGGCATCCTAGGACCCTGCTCAATCACTGTCATCAAGAACCAGTATTCCCAGGGCGGTATCCCAACTACTCCCATATAAACGGCCAGGCAATAAGGAGCTGATCCCTCCCCAACGGCCAATATGCTTCTGCAATGGGGAGAGGAGGGAGGTGTAGAAATCAAGTGACTTACCTGCTAACATGGCTGCCTTCTTGTGTCTTATTGGAAAAGCAAGCCAGCAAATTTTACCTCATTTATAGGAGAGTACCTAATGCACCAGTTGGGTTGGTCCATTTTGCTAGAATAGATCTGCCCAACACTTTTGCATGAGTGGTCTCTATTCACCCATATATCTCTTCATTAAATGACTCAGGTCAGCTTTTAACTCATGACTACACCAGTCTACTTGTGTGTCAGACCACTTGCAAGCTAATCAATATTCAACATGTGCCATGTCCTTCAAGTTGTGGGTGATTATGGCTCTCCACAATTTTGGTAGCTCTTAGTAACATTTGTCTTTTTGTAACACCTGATTGTTCTGTCAGCAAACTCATTAGGTAGGTTATGCTTTCTCTGTCCCTGTTGTCATATGTCCTGTCAGTGTCAAATTTTCCAAGCCCTCTTTCTTTATTATGGACCCTAGAAATTTCAACTCTCTGATTCTAGGTGTAAGTGTCCTTTTTGTTACCATTTTCTCTAAAACTTTGTCATTGTTCACATGTTCAGTCCACAGTCTTCAGCATTTCCCTGTAGAACTATAATTTCATGTGAGTGAAGAGTGTTCAGAATTTATTGCCATACAGGTGAACTGATGTTACATACAGTTCCTTATTCTTTTCTTTTTTCTTCACAAGGTTTTCTTGTTTCTTAATACTTTGCTTAGCTTTTCGAAGCCTTCTTTCACTGTTCCAATGCACCTTCAGATTTCAGTGTTGCATTTTCTCTGTGAAAACTAGATATTGAAACTTTTGTACTTGCTTGATGCTGGTATATACTGGCTTTACAAAATAAAAATAAACAAAAATTCTACCTTAACTCAGGGTGAGCTGAAAAGTCTTTCTTGGAAGTGCAACCTAACCATTCACTTCAAAATATCACTCTAAATTAGCTCCTTTTATGTGACTATATCAGGTCAAATTCATTCTTCTTTTGAAACAGACAAAGATAACCCCTCTCGCTTGCTCTCTTTCTCACACTCTTTCTCTCTCTCTCTTTCTCTCTCTATTTTAGCTTTAAGCTGATGCTTAAATTAGGTGGCAGGGTAGACTGGGCTCTTTTGCCTTGGTTGGCAATCAGTCTAGGAGAATGACAAAAACCCAATCACCTGAACGTGTATAAAGATGGTCAGACATGGAATGCAGACACTATGTCTGTAAAATAACAAAAATAATAGATTTCAACAGCCATGGCGAATCCCTATATTATCCAGAATGTTGTTGCCGCCAACAGGCACTGAGCCAACATAGGTATCATGTCATTTCATGTGATACAGGGACCACTAAGAGCTTTTGGAAACAAAGATTTTCAAATCATAACATCTCCTTTAAGATAAATCAATAAAAAAAAACCAATAAAACATGTTGACATATATAGGAATAGAAGGATAAGTGCGGACAATCATCCTGGGTATAAATTACATCTGGCAGCAAGGCCTTTGATAGGGAAATTGGAGGTTTTGTGAAGCATGGAACCACCTTTTTTGTTGCCAGGTTCACCCCCAACCCAGGATGAGACCACTTGTTAGGGTCCCAGCTATGGGCAAATAGTGAACCCCCAAACAAAAATCAATGGTGCATTTTTATAATAAAATGACCAACAATACATTTTTATAGCAAAATGACAATCAATGCAACACTAAAAAAATATAAAAATACATTTTTATAGTAAAATTACCAACAATACAGTTTATGATCTACAAAATATATATCTAAAAAACATACCTTTACTCTGAAAGCATAAAATTATGTACAAAATATTTAGATTGCAGCCTTAAATAACCCATAGAGGTTGATATACCACCAAACAAAATCAATCCACTACTCAACCAACATGAAAGAACTTTCATGACATTAATCCATGTAACATCCTACAATTGCTTAAATCTAACTGTATTTCAAAATATAACTTCAAAAAAACTACATCAAACATGCATATCACCGCCTCTAATAATTATATTTACAGACACATGTTCATGCACAAAAGCTGAGTATCATCTACCATGTATGCAATTGTGAAAACAGAACAACATATATAATATTATTTCAGCCTTAAATAGCCCATATTTGTTTGCCACCAAACAAAATCAACCAAGCAAACAACCAACATGAAAGAACTCTTTCCTGACATTAATCCATATAATATCTTACAATTTCTTAAATCAATGTGTATTCCAAAATATAACTTCAACAAAGCTACAACATAAAACACACATATCACCACCTCTAATAATTATGTTCACACAATCATGTACAGGGTGTGATGGGTAAATGATTGCCATTTTATATTTTTAATTTTTTGCATACATATTGTACGTTTTACATTTTGTCAACTGCACAGTATAGTAGGGTCAGTTGGGAACCATCTGTGATCAAAGAGCACCATGACACAATTCACTCTGTAGAAATTTGGAAACAGCATGCTGTACTGTTTTGCATTCATGCTGGAAACTCCAATATGAATATTTCAGTGTGTCTGATTGTCAATCTGAGGACAATGCAGAGGATTCAGAAAAAAAGTTGAATGAATCTAATGGTTATTATGAAGGCGTTTGGTGTAAACATTAGTGAATGCGATATTATACCTCCATTTACCTTCCTACAAAGCATAAGACTCAACACCTTGAGGAGGTAGTGCTGCCCTGGGTCAAGAGGGTAACTGCTGGAAGACCCTGTGTCTGGCAACAGGACTCTGTACCAAGCCACACAAACAGGAGAACACATTCATAGCTGTTAGACAATTTCTACAATCACGTCACCCCTTACATCTAGACACCTAACTCCCCAGAATGCAACCCCTTGATTATTCTGTGTAAGTTGCAGTTGAATGAGAGACCAACAAAACTCCTTATAAAACCAATGATGAACTAAAGGCAAGGATTATGGAAGCAGTCACCAACTTAGACAAGGAGACTGTCCAGTAGAGATGCTGGATGTTGTGATTGAGGCCAATAGCGATTTTATTGAATAAATATATTCTTTAGTATTTCAAGATATTTTTGTGTAATTTTGGTAAATATATCTGTTAAAATAAGATGTCAATGTTATTTTCATTTTTGTGAAATTTAGACAACAATTTATCCATCGTACCCTGTAAATGCACAAAAGCTGAGTATCATCTACCATGTATTCAATTGTGAAAGTGCAATAATATATATCATATTTTTATTACTTATAAGCTCCCAAGAAAATTACATTTTGGCATTAAATGACCCATTAAGGAGTTGATATGCCATTAAATAAACAAATCAATCATTCAATCCAATGTGGACAAGGGCCTGAGATGAAATTTTTGTAAAAGCTGTTTGCATGTACAAAGGCAGTGGGCAGCAAAAAGATGCAATTTGAGCTTAAAAGAGAAATTAAATAAAGTTGTGTTTCTTGATTTAAAGAAGAAATTGAAATTAAGATCGAAGTGGTTTTGAAATGTAAGTCTGAATATAAATAAGTGACATCTACCCCTGATTGATGAATGGTGAGAATGTGAGGTAAAAGAAGAATAGGAGAATGTGAAGGAAGAGGAGAAAGTGAGGTAAAATAATAATATGAGGAGAATGTGAGGTAAAAGAATAATATGAGGAGAATGTGAGGTAAGAGGAGAATGTAAGGTAAAAGAAGAATAGGAGAATGTGAAGGAAGAGGAGAATGTGAGGTAAGAGAAGAATGTGAGGTAAAATAAGAATAGGAGAATGTGGAGTAAGAGGAGAATGTGAGGTAAAAGAAGAATAGGAGAATGTGGAGTAAGAGGAGAATGTGAGGTAAAAGAATAATATGAGGAAAATGTGAGGTAAAAGAAGAATAGGAGAATGTGAAGTAAAAGAAGATTGTGAGGTAAAAGAAGAATAGGAGAATGTGAATCAAGAGGAGAATGTGAGGTAAAAGAATAATATGAGGAAAATGTGGAGTAAGAGGAGAATGTGAGGAGAGTATAAGGTAAGAGAAGAATGTGAGAATATGAGGTAGAACAATGTGGAGATTGTGAGGTAGTTGAAGAAAGAAAGTTTATTGGAGAGAGAAGATTAAATAGAAAAACAATGTTATCAAAAGATTTGAGAAGATATTTTTTAAAAAAAACAATAAATACAGACAGAAGTGTAAAAAAACAAAGACAAAATAATAACAAAGTGTGAAGAAAATTATGAAAGAGGCCATCAGAAAAATAGAGACCAAAGTGAGATCTGATCATTTGTAGGATTTTAAAATCCAAATAAACATGATAAAACCATCTGCTGAAAAAAAAATGAAGACATGTTGCTTTGTAATTAGTATTAAGATAGAGACTTGGATTTCATCTTAAAAGAAACATTTGGATGCGTATGAATAATATTTTGCCTCATCTTTTAGTAAATTTGGCATCTTTTAATAAAGATCGTGCGTCAACAACAATCCGCCTTAACTGACCTACTTGTCTGTTGGGCACACGTGCAGAGTCTTCTCCCTTCCGACTCGCTGTTAATGTCGGTCAGGTCACTTAGTTGATGAGAATGATTCCAGTCTGTGGAGAAGAAGCAAAACATTTGAAATCTATGATGATTATTTAGCCAGTTGTTTGGGACGAAATGAAAGGTATGAAAAGATTAGAAGAGACAGGCTGAAAAAAAGATGAAGAGATAGGTAGGTAAGCAAAGAAGTAAGTAGATAGGTAGGTATAAAGAATTTGATAGTAGAATTTATATATACGGAGATTCACATAAATAAGTAAAGATAGAAACAGACAGATAATTGCATTCAGATAGTAAGAAAAAGAGATAGACCTATTCAGATATATACAGCTATGCCTACATATCACTGTCTTATTTTGAGTCCTGGATATGATGGTATACTTCATCCAGCAGCAAGGCCTCTAATCAGGAGAGTGGAGGTTTTGGGGAGCGTGGAACCACCTCTTAATTGCTGTTGTTCCTAGGTCCACCCTGACCCGGGGTAGTAGCATGTGTTAGGGTCCCAGCTATGGGCAAATAGTGAACCCTTAAAGACAAAACACTATGAAAGTATAAAAAAACATTATTATAGTAAAATTACCAACAATATCTATTTATTAGTAAAATTACAAATTACACATATTATAGTAAAATTACCAATACTACATTTTATTTTTAGTTGAAGGCATACAATTGTGTTCAAAATATATTTAGTTGAAGTCATAAAATTGTGTTCAAAATATATTTAGTTGAAGCCATAAAATTGTGTTGAAAATATTTAGATTTCGGCATTAAATAACCCATAGAGGATGATACACTGCTAAACAGAATCAACCAACCATGTTAATTCAGTTGGAATGTACTAGAAACCATGAAAATTTTGCAGTTTTCCTATTTGAATTTTTTGATGAATCATAATTCTTAATTTAATGATTAAGCTGCTTGCAAGTTCCATGACTATAAAATGCCTGTGGAAATTCCCCTGTTGCATCGTTAAATATTTGGACTAAACAACTTTTAAAAAATCTTATGATAACAATCATAATCATCAATGTAGGTCATTATTTGGGGTTGTAAGAGGGCACAAATGAAAAGATTAAAAACTAACAAGGGTTTCCATTTCACTTTCTTTTTCTCACTAAAACCAACCAGCACCTCTGATAATTTTCTTTTGTCTTTCTTTGCAGTCAGACTGGAAGGGTCCATTATTTGTCTGAGGTAATGGCAAAGTGTAATATGTGTGCTAACCACTAATTAATGTACAAATAAGCTGGAGTATATGATTTTTGCTTGTATGCCTTGTCTTAATGTCAGTTGCTTTTATTACTTTTGATAAAAATTGCAATAAAAGAAAATGGAAGAAATACTAGCCAAAATATAAAAAGTAGATTCAATAGATTCCCTAACATATAGTTTGTCAGATACAATGGTTTAAATTCCCACTATTCAAAACTATTCAAAAATTATTTCTTTTTGGAAAGATAAGTTTCTGTAAAATGAAATCACTGGATTTTTAGAAGAATTCTTGTGGTTTCATTTTAAAATGAGATAAATAAAAGAAATAACCTATCATTAAAAAATAATTATAAATGCACAATTTCTTAAATATTTTACTGTTAGGTTTTATCACCCAAGTGTTAAATGATCATTCTTGATTTAAATCGATGCATGCCTTATATGCCATGAAAATTTCCAGGTGTTCGTATTTGAATTTTCTGATTAATCACAATTCTTATTTTAATGATGGAATAAGCTATTAAAAATCAGTTTTATTATAGATTTTCATAGAGATAACATGTAAAAATTTTGCCTATAAACATTAAATAAATTAATAAATATTAGGGAGTAGAAGAAGAGTTGAAAAAGAGAAAGATAAGGAGAAAGAAAGAAAGAAAGAAAGAAAACATCCAAGTTTCCAGCACCTGGCATTCTCAAGTAAGAATATGATTTACCTTGTGGTATGCAAGTATATTTTGGCTTGTGTAGCAGAGTATCAATTTACAATGAATTTACATAACTTTTAACAAAGCTCTTTAGCAAACTCTTAAAATTTAGCAAATTTAAAAAAAATATATTTAGGGTTTGGTGTTTTTTATATTTGATAGAAATATGCAAAAAAAAAAAAAAATTGAAAAATGATTTCTTTTTGGAGAGATAAGCTTCTGTAAAATGACAGTCACTGAATTTTTAGGAGAATTCTTATGATTTCATATTAAAATGGGATAAATAAAATATAACCTATTAAAAAAGAACTATAAACACACAATTTATTAAATATTTTACTCTAAGGTTTTATCACATTAAGTGTTAGACAATCATTCATGATTTAAATTGATGCATGCCTTACTGTGTTATTTGTACCCAAGAAAATTTCCTGGTTTTCATATTTTAATTTTCTGATGAATTGTAATTTTTAATTTAATGATTGAATAAGCTCTTTGCAAGTTTCTCAACTATAAAATACCTCTGGAAACTGCTCTATTGCATTGTTAAATATTTGAGCTTAACAACTTTAACAAAACCTTGCAATATAATTATAAATATATAAGTATAAATGCAGGTCATTATTTAAAGTGAGAGAGTACAAATGAAAAGATTCATATTTTTCAAAATCTTAATTTCATTGAAGCAGATGCCAAATGCATAATAGAGTGTTGTGTAGTAAATAAGACATCCCTGGTAACACAAATGAATTTGTCAAAACATCTTAAATAAAGAACTTAAATTGATTCAAGGGAAGTCTGTTGGAGTCAGTCAAGGAGAATTTCTAATGATGTCATAGTGAGTAACCTAAGTGAGACATATCATAACTGCTAGATGCAAGTTAGAGATTTATTACCACCTTTCTTTCTTGCTTTCTTATTATTATATATCCTTTCATTATTTTCATTATTATTATTTTTTTATTATTTTTATTTACTTTTTATTAATTTTTTATTATTTTTATTATTTTTTCATAATTATTATATTTCTTTTCATTATTTTCATTATTATTATTTTTTTATTATTTTTATTTACTTTTTATTAACTTTTTTATTATTTTTATTATTTTTTCATTATTATATATCCTTTCATTATTTTCATTATTATTATATATTTTTTCATTATTTTCATTATTATTTTTTTATAATTTTTATTCACATTTTATTAATTTTTTTAATTATTTTTATTATTTTTTCATTATTATTATATATCATTTCATTATTTTCATTATTATTATATATTTTTTCATTATTTTCATTATTTTTTTTATTTACTTTTTATTAATTTTTTTAATTATTTTTATTAATTTTTCATTATTATTATATATCCTTTCATTATTTTGATTATCATTATATATCTTTTCATTATTTTCATTATTATTTTTTTTTTTATTATTTTTTTTATTATTTTTATTAATTTTTTAAAATTATTTTTATTATTTTTTCATTATTATTATATATCCTTTCATTATTTTCATTATTATCATATATTTTTTCATTATTATTATTTTTATTATTTTTATTTACTTTTTTTAAATTTTTTTTAATTATTTTTATTATTTTTTCATTATTATTAAATATCATTTCATTATTTTCATTATTATTATATATTTTTTCATTATTTTCATTATTATGTTTTTATTATTTTTATTTACTTTTATTAATTTTTTTATTATTTTTATTATTTTTTCATTATTATTATATATCATTTCATTATTTTCATTATTATTATATATTTTTTCATTATTTTCATTATTATGATTTTTTTATTATTTTTATTTACTTTTTATTAATTTTTTAAATTATTTTTATTATTTTTTCATTAATATTATATATGCTTTCATTATTTCATTGAAACCAAACAGTTTGTCTGATGTTGTTGGTTCCAAACTGTGTAGGAATTAATATTTATCGTATATAAAACAAATACAAATGTGGAACTAGGCCAAAAAATGGAGAAGGCTGGCTAACTTTAACGTAACAAGTCACATTTACTGACCCAAACGTACTTGTAATAATCCTTTCATGGCAATACTACATTTATACAGAAAACACATCCATAATTATTTTTTACCCTGCAACCTCCTAATCTCACGGGTGGGATATGGCAAGCCTGTCACTGCTTTACTGATACTTCCATGGAGAGTGCTTTGATGAACTGCATTCCTTGGTTCTACCAATTCTAACCTTCATGGCTAGGACCCACTATGCCACTCACATCACATCAAACCGCCCTCAATCCCTCTGTATTCCATTAGTGAGAAGTAAATTCCACTCAAACTGCTTCTTCCCACAAATCAGTGCTCTGTGGAACTGACTCCCAAGAGTATGTTTTCCAATCTTAACCTGCTCAAGTCTAGGTTTAACCATTATCTTCCCCTCCTGTCCACATAAACTGACCTTTGTAACTCTCTACTTCAAGTGGTCACTGAGCCTCATACAGGGTGAACCTCACTATATAAAAAAAAAAAGGAGAAATCACAATAACCAAAATTATGCATGCTCTTCATGAGATCCTAAACTAATTCCCAGTATTTACAAACATGTGAAGAGGGGGATAAAAAGTATATGTGTTTTTTTTTGTTTTCTTTTATTTACATAGTAATAAAAAAATAACCCCATTGACATAATGAAAAACTAAACAATGAAAATATTAATATGGGAGCATCCCTAAATGTGGCAGAAAAGCAAGTATGGGGGAACGTGTAGAAAAAATAAAGTAAAAACAAAAAATAAAAACAAAAACACAAATGATCCCACCATTCCAGAGAATTGTGCCTTCTGTCACCTAAAAATGGGTAGGAGTGGGAATTTAAAACGAAAAATGTTGGGGACTAAAAAAAAGACAAAAAAGGTCAATGACCATTCAATCTTATATATACCACAATACCTTATCTTCACAGGGAACCTACAAAAATCCCCCAAGAGAAAAATATCAACAATTCAAATGTTTCTTTTTTTTGCATTGTTCTTATAAAAGTATATAAAAAATAATGAACATGAAGTGAGTAGGGTGGGGTATGAACCTAAAAACAAAACTAAAATATAACAAAATACTCAAACTAAAAATAATATAAGTTAGTAGGACCCATCCATACCGCAAAGGGAGGTACTGTATTCTGCCTTTAGACAGAATCAAGCAGCTCACTCACTAACAGAGAGAGAAGGATAAAAAATTAAATGACAGAGAGGGGAAATCAAAGACTGACCCCATTGAGATGAAAAAAAACAAAGGGGACAAAAACAAACTGGGAAATTTGGGAATCTTGATTATAATAACATTGAAACCCCCTCAATCCCCAGGAACAGGACACTTACATTAACTAGGTAAACAAAGTCCATCTTAACCGGGGGGAAGGTTAAGACCTGCTCAAGGTGAAGGAGGTAAGAAGTGCAGTTTATGAGGATATGTAGGATAGATAATAGCTCAAGACTTGAAGAGGTTAAGAGCCACTCAAGGTAGAGGGTTACTGAATGAGGTTGTTGTATGAATGTAAGAGGAGGTGGTAAGAAGTGCAGTTTATGAGGATATGTAGGATAGATAATAGCTCAAGACTTGAAGAGGTTAAGAGCCACTCAAGGTAGAGGGTTACTGAATGAGGTTGTTGTATGAATGTAAGAGGAGGTGGTAAGAAGTGCAGTTTATGAGGATATGTAGGATAGATAATAGCTCAAGACTTGAAGAGGTTAAGAGCCACTCAAGTTAGAGGGTTACTGAATGAGGATATTGCTTGAATGTAAGAGGAGAAGGTAAAAAGTGCAGATATAAGTGAAGATATGCAGAATAGATAACAGTTGACCCTATGCTTGAAGAGGTTAAGATTATAGCAATCAGTGAAGCATACTCTCAGGAGCTTTTTTTTCCCACAAAGTAGGGAAAAAGCTTTTTGAATGAAACTTCCTCCTTACTAATGGAATATGAAGAGAACAGAGAGGATTTGTCCCAGGGAACATGACATAGTTGGTGTTAGCTGTGAAAGCTTATCAGACTGGTGTAACTAATGAATGTAGTTTGTCTGAACATTTGCCTTGGAAATAGCAATAGAATAGTAATAGGTTTGCAGTGTTTTATCTGCGGGAAAGAGGTTGTAGAATTGAAAATAATTCATCACTCCCAAGGCCTCAGAAACGCTTTTGAACTCTATGAAGGCATAGCATTTCTTGTATTTGTCCTGTAGTAACATTTTTTCTTTACTCAACTCATCTCAAGCAATGTCATAATGCCACTAAGACACCCGAGATTACTGGGAGTGAAAGAGAATGAAAAGACATTAAAAGGAACTCATCCTAAACAGCATCTATTCCTGTTCAAAAGATGAGGATGAGTGTGAACCAAATGATAGGTAAACCTCCCCACTGCTATGGACTAGTGCCCTTGCTATGTGCCTCAAGGTTCTTGACAAAATCCAGAGATGAATATGCAATGTAATAGGGCCTAATCTGGCATCTAGACTACAGTCACTTTCTCACAGATGTGTCGTGGCTTCCCTCTGTCTCTTCTACAAGTATTTTCATGGCAACTGTTCTGACGAGCTACTTTCACTGGTTCCCAGACTGCATGAACTTAAGCGAGCTACCAGGTTGTCATCTTAGTCCCATTCTTTCACTGTCAAAACAGTTAAATGTAACTCTCTTCTACTCAAACAGCTTCTTTTCCCACACTTCCCGTCTGTGGAACTCCATCTTGCTTGTTTTCCTGATGACTATAATATTCAAGTGTAATGTCAATTGACATTTGATACCTTGAGATTGTTCCCCGTTAATCTCTGTATCCTTTCCTTAAACATGCCTCTTTACTCTTGTTCTCAATCTTCTGTAACCCCCTTTGTGTGCTAGTGGTACTCCTGCCTTGCTTGCGGTGAATTGCTTGTAAGAAAAAAAAAAAAGAAGAGAGAAAGAGGAAAAAAGGAACTAATTATTTAAATAAAATTTACTTTAGTTCAGATGGAGACATCAGAAGTATAGAGTTTAAGTAGACTTTAAAAGAAACTGGAAACCCAGTCCTAAACAAAGGATAGACTTTTACTCTTTTACGAAAAACTGGGGAGGAGTGTGAACTGGATGATAACAAGTATGGTAAAATATATTTTCACAAACATCCAAAATGCATATCTGTAATTGTTAGTGCAGATATATTACAGTCAGTGAGTATGCTCTTTGTAAGATGAGTAATAATTTCTGACTTTTATTACAAAATGAAGCTTGCAAAAGTAGTTTTGATGTAGAACATAAATATTATTTATCAATTCTCCTGCATTAGATGCTGTCTTCTGAAGTGAATTTGAAGCGAGATATCATGGGATATTGTCAAAAGTGTTTTTATCCTAAGAAGAGCGTTCAAATTCACATTGCTGGACCTGGTGTGGAAAAGATGAAGAAGTCATCTTCATATGAGACACATGAGACGGATATGGAAGAAGCAATTCAAAAGTTGAAATATTTGAAATAGGGTGGACAGACTGATAAAAGATAGAAAGGTGAAAGAGAATCAAATAAAATCAAGGAACACTTAGAATAATGAGTGATAATGAGTAGTCTATATGACAACAATGTGATATAATCCACTTGCTTATAAGGGGAATAGGAATAACAAGGCTTTAATTGATAGCAGATTCAACTAAAGATGCTAAGCATAGCATGGACAGAAAATGTGAATAACAAGAAAGTCTTAAATAAAATAAAAACTACAAGGAAACTTCTGCTAACAATCAGAAAGAAACAGCTGAAACGTCTGAGACATAATGAAGAAAGAAAGCTTGGAGAATCTGACACTCCCAAGATATAGTGGAGGCGAAAGAAGCAGGGTGAAACAGCAAGTTACTTAATGAGTTTATGTGAATGTATGAGAGAACAGAGATGAAAAGGAAATGTAAAGGGTTGAATTTAGGAGACAGGAGAGGTGTGATTACTCATGTCCTGAAGGGACATGGCACATAAAAGAAGATTCAGCTGAAGAAGGTCAGAAAATAGATTGATGAATTAAAAAAAAAAAAAGCCTAAAATAGGTGAATATTTTTTAAAATTAATCATTGAATATTGACAGTTTATCTTTAAATCTCAGACAAAAAAAAAAAAGAATTGTATCAAGATACGTAGACATGAATTGTATGAGGTTAAATAGATGAAGGTGCTTCTTTGAGAAAAGAATAGGAAAAAAAAAGAAACAGAGAAAATAACAGGTTAGTCTACTGATGAAGAAGCCAGGGATGAATGACTACAAATGAATAACAGGACAAATAAGATATCGATTAAGAGTATGAATAGCTGGAAAGAGGTACAGACAGAAAAGATGGCTGACATACAAAGATGTAAAAGCATAAAAAGGACATGGGAATAAAACTGAACAAAGAGACAGAAGATCAGTAAATTTTACAGACATTTAAAGTATTAAAAAAAACTGTTAAAGGAGCAACTAAACAGACAGACTCATGAGCAAATAATGTAAAAAAATTGGAAATAAAAAAAGAAAAACTAAAACCCAGCAGACAATTGATTACAGCAGCTGATCTATTGATAAAACCTTCTGCCATCCCTAAAATTCAGTAATAATTTAAATGAATTGGTAATCTTATGGTAACACCTTTTAAATGTATATTCATCACAATCATTAAATTTTAATGTAAACAAGATTCTCAGCCTGAAAAAAAGTTATTCAAATAATTCTTGAAAATATTCCAACTGTAGATGAATTCATACCACTTCCTTTACAGTTCACCTTGTCCTCCTTGCTCTCTAAAAATATCAGACAAAATGACTAAATTCTTACAATCACTCTTCACACACAACAAAACATTAGTAAAATGATAAATCTAATTAAATAAGCAAATCTAGTGGCACTACACCCTCCTCTCCTCCACACACACACGCACACACACAGATATATATATATATATATATATATATATATATATATATATATATATATATTCATGTCAACTGTTCTGATGAGCTTTTTTCTCTGGTGTCCCAACTACATAAATTTAAGCATGCTACTAGATTGGCATCTAGCTCCTACTGTTTTACTGTTGAAATAACTAAATACAACCACCATTTCTACACCAACAGTTTCTTTTATCACACTT
Source organism: Acanthosepion lycidas (assembly GCA_963932145.1). NCBI lineage: Eukaryota > Metazoa > Mollusca > Cephalopoda > Sepiida > Sepiidae > Acanthosepion > Acanthosepion lycidas. The sequence continues at coordinate 45,201,384 of OZ010583.1, forward strand.
CTCACCTGTGGAAATCCCTTCCATTTTCTTGCTTCCCTGATAACTACAATTTTCAAAAATTTAAATACAACATCAATCTCCATTTTCTATCTTCTTGAACCTTGTTCATTTTTGTTCTCCTCTCAATCCCCACTATTCTCAGTCTTCTTATTCTCTTTCACTCTCTGTAACCCCCTGCATTCTAGTAGTGTTACTACCTTGCTTGAGTTGAAAGGATTATGAAGGATTAATACAAATAAAATTTGTTACTTAGTTGATTGATGTTATATTCAGCAACTTATCTTATCATAGACAACACTTTTTGTAATTGTTTGGTCAACTCATCAGGAGGTTTCAGATGCAAAAGTGATATATAATTTTTTATACATCAAGAACAATTTTAGGAAAATCTATGGCTAAGTGGGAAAAGAAGGTTTATTCTGTGATGCGTTTCATCCTTTAGGACTTCAGGCTAAAATTATGTTTATGTTAATTTGATTACATATATGCATGAAGGAGAAGGGACAATGAAATTAATTTTTTTTTAAATATGTGTTTTTTCGTGAATTTATTGTGGATGATCAAAGCACTTTCTATAAATTTTTATCTTAGTAAATTTCTTTCTCTTTTAATTAATGTAGCATTTTTAAATCAAAATTATAGTCAAACACATTACAATGAGAAACTAATTTGTTGAGTGTGTTGTTCTGTAAAAGATCCCTTTTGTGTTCATATAATCTTTCGTTTCTTGAGTTTTTTTCCTATGTATTCCATGTGGCATTTGTTACAGGTGACAGAGTATAGTTTTTGCTTATTATTATTATTTTGTTTCAAATTAATTATTTTGTTGTTTTAGAAGTAGTTCTAACAAAAGTTACGTTAAGTTTAGATAAATTCTTTTCAATTATAATATAATATATATATTTCAAAGGTTATTTTTACTGGATAACCATGTTTGAAATAAATGTCATATTTTTATTTTAAGCAGTGTGTATTACATCTATCAGTCTGTGCACTTGAGAAAACTTAATAAAGAAAATATGCCTTTCTACCAATAGCATTTTTTGCATTGTGACAAATAGAAGTTGAGTGGTAGGGTGACAAAATAGCAGGTGACATGAAATGGTACAAAGTAAAGCTGTGTCAATTAAACACTCTCTTCAGAAAAAATTCCATCTATTGACATTACTGATGTTTGCTGAATATTTATGAGAACCAAAAAGGGGATGTGAGCACAGTTAAATGCTGGGTATTGCATTTCAACAGTGGTGACAACAATGTCTATAACAAGCCACATTTCAGGCAGCTATGCACAACTGTAAAACTATGCAGACTCTTTTTCATGACTGGTAAAAATGCATAATGAATGGTGGCAACTATATAAAAAAAATGTTTTGCAGCTGAAGACTTGCTCTATCCAATGGCATTATTATTCTCATTGTATCTATTGTGGTTCCTGTATTAAATAAATATGTGGCATTACTTTTGGAGCAACCTCTGTGTGCGTGTGTGTGTGTGTGTGTGTGTAAGAGAGAGAGAGAGAGAGTAAATCAAATCTTATATCATCTAAGTTTCGTTTGTACAAAATTGGTAAATGTCATGTAGGTTGGAGAGGGAAGATGTGGGAGTTGGGGGTTAATTATATTTTGGGTAAAGAAATTGTGAAAAACAGGCCAGATGGACATAGATATATATGAAAACATTTGTGTGCATCTATTGTGTTCTTGGTGTACACAGATAACCAAACACAATATTATATATATGTATCTGTGTAGTTGCATGTGTCTATTTATACACAGTTCAATAATATAGATTATGCATATGCTTATATGTAAATGTATATAAAATGATACTAGAAATTTATATCCATATCAAAAAGTATTATTCATATGATAATTCAAAACATGCATAATGACATAATCATTAAGTACATAATATAAAGGTTTTTTGTGTGTGTGCACATATCTATCTCAGTATGTGTGTGTGTGTATATATATATATATATATATATATATATATATATATATATATATATATCAGTCTGTTAATATCTATTCAGCTCAGTTTGTTAATATCTATCCATCTTTCTATCTATCTGTTAATATCTGTGTATTTCTGTCTGTTCATATATATATATGTTCATATCTATGTTACTATACATCTATATTCTCATCTATCATCGTATATTCTGTTTATTTCTATGTTTATATATATGTCTCTCTCTCTCTATATATATATATGTCTATGTATGTATATATATATATATATATATATATATATATATATATATATATATATATATATATATGTGTGTGTGTGTGTGTGTGTGTGTGTGTGCATTGTGCAATTATTCTCAAAGATCAGTATAAACATGTTATTGTCATTACAACATTTTTTTGGTCTGTTGTTATTGCTGATGCTATCAAGATGGAAATGCCATGTTGTTTTAAAAGGAAAACAGGATCTGCTGAGAAAATTGTCAAAATGACCAATATCTTTTACTATAAGAGATTTCAGGAAGTGGCCTTTGCTATATATAAGAGAATAATAAAAAAAAAAAAAATATGAAAATTAATTATAGCATTGAATTTCAATACTTTTATTTATCTGAATAGTATGCATATAATAGTTCAGTAGTATCAGTAACACTTGCCTTATTTCCAAATGAATAATACTTTTTTGCTTACTTTCTATACAGCCCTGTTTTAAAAGAATTTACAATGCATTCCTGTAATGAAACAATTTACAATTTATTACAATGCATTTCTGTTTTAATATTAGGTTGGTGCAAAAATAATGACGTAATAATGTCGTTTTTTGACGTATTTTTAACGTCAAAAAACGACATTATTACGTCATTATTTTTGCACCAACCTAATATAATTAAAAATATACTTTTATTTTAAAAATTTAAAACAATTTGCAGTTCATTTCTGCATTAAAACTATTTAAGATGCATTTCTGTTTTTAAAACAATTTAAAATGCATTTCCGTATTAAAACAATTTAAAACACATTCCCGTGTTAAAAATTATTTGCAATGTTTTCCTTTGGTAAAATCATTAGCAATTCAATTATTTAATATAAATAATAGCCAAATTAATTTTTAAAAATTCACAAACACAACCAAGAAGTACACATATGATATTGAAAAGGGACATGAAACAGACTGTGGAGTGAGTTGCCATGGTCAAATTCAAGATAAGTAACAGAACTGACAAAGTTTGCAATAAACACTAATAAGAAAAAGAAAAGAACAGGGAAACAAATAATATAAAGCAAGCAAACAATATATGCAAGGCAAATTCAACACTTATAAGACAAAGCAACAGTAATGTAGCAAAAAGTTCACTAAGAATTGGAGTTGATGCACAAAGCTGAGCAAGTTCAAGCAAGAAAACATAGTGTTCTGACTTCAAGACAAGACAGATTGGGACAGAGTCAAATGAAACTGAGAACCAGTCTATTTTATCAGATAGAAAAAAAAACATGTATTTGTGTGCTTCTGTCTATAAAATATTTCCACAAAGTTTTCTAATAAAATAACCTATTCACTATACAATTTAGTCATTAATGAATAAGTACAGAAAATTTTGTTTGAATTAGATAATTCCTTGAAGTTTCACAAATATTTTTAAAGTGTAGCGATTTTCTTCTTTTGTTTTGGCAAAAAAACGCAGCCATTTTGGTGATACCTAATAGGTGCCACCACGAAATCGCTAAAAAATCAACATAGCGTGATGGAAACATGCTCCAAACGCAAGGAAAACATGGTTTTATCGTCAAAATCGTTATGTTATTATTTAAGAGGAAAGATCAAAGTATTTTGGGATTATTCCATTAAATCATTTACTTCTTTTTAGAACATTCAAAATTTTGATTAAAAAAATTATTTTTCTTGCGTCGGCGGTTGTACTAACTAACTTTTAAATTTTCGCTTTTTTTTTTGCGGTGACAGACACATTAATTTGGAAAATCTTGCAAAAATAATTCTCAGAGTTTAATGAAATTTTCAAGACTTATTCACAAATGAATTAAATTATTTTTTTAAATCGTTTTATTAGAAAATCTTTGCAATTTTCTTTTCATATCATGTGTTTCTCCCCCTTACTTACTTGATGAAAGGTTCAGAAATTCATTGAGGTAACCGTAATTTGTAATGAATGACTATGACTATATTAGTTAAAAGCAGAATTTTTTGAAGAATTTAATCACCGATTTTATTTTGCAAAAATCGGACCCGGTCTTACCGAAAATCTGTTCTGAATCGAAAAATAAAAAAGTAATAAAACTAAGACATTATATTTCATTTGAGAAGCTTTTAATTAATTTTATGAATATATTATATATTAAAGAATATTTTATGATGAAAAATGATTTTTTACCAGATTTGTTTTCATTTTTTACAATTTACAAGTTTTTTTTTGCATCTTTTACAGCTCAACTTCGTTGAGATAATTTTAGAGAATAAAACTATATTTACTAATAACATTTTTTAAAACTTATTACAACCTGAAGATCCCGACTATTTTTAAAAGAATTTCAATTTGTTTTTATGAGTAGATGCAGAATTTCTGAATCTATATCGGTTTGTACATCAAACCGATTTAAATCTATTCTTGAAAGGTCACGTGTTTAAAGGGTTGTCTCCCCTTACGAAAAAAAAAATTACTAAACAAAACCCTAGTGAAAATTGTCGTCTGCTGCACCATACATAATTATGAACACGTTTTGGGGGGTCATTCCACTGTAAATAAAGCGATTAACACGTTAGAAAAACAAGATCCCGTGGTTAGGAAATTCTTGTACAAATTCTATGCGATAAGTAAGTAATATTTGTTTAAAATCAGATTAACTTAACTTTAAATTTGATAATTTTCATCAAATAACGTTTCAGAAATTTATTATATTTTATTTTTGCAAGACTTTAAAATGGAAAAATAAATTTTGTTTGCAAATGTCGAAACAATGGTTGGCATGATCGATTTTACTGGGGAAAAAAATGCAACTCTAATATAAAATCGATATAATTTTTGTCTGAAGTAAACAAAACCAAAGTATTTTGCTCACCGGATATAAATTTAATCTCTTAGCTTTCATTTAAAGCTAAATTGAAAGCTTCAACAAAGCGTTTTATTCTTAAAAATTCATTTTAAACCTTACATATGCGAAATTCATGGAGGTACCTAACTGAATACGTGATAGATGATACTCAGCTTTTGTGCATATACATGCTTGTGTAGATATGACTACTAGAGGTGATGATAGGTGTGTTTTATGTTTTGTTAAAGTTATATTTTTGAATACAGTTCGATTTCTTTAAGAAACTGTAGGATATTATATGGGTTAATAATGTCATGAAAGAGTTCTTTCATGTCTGTTATCTCGTGAGTTGATTTTGTTTAGCAGCATACCAAACCCTATGAGTTATTTAATGCCAAAATCTAAATATTTTGAACACAATTTTATGGCTTCAGCTACACTACAGATAAAATGTATTGTTTGCCATTTTGCTATAACTTTATTGTTGGTAATTCTACTATAAATAGGTATTGTTAGTAATTTTTTATATAAAAATGTATTGCTGGTATTTATATATATATATATATATATATATATATATATATATATATATCCCCATTTACAACATTGACTAATTCATATCTCATATTATTACATTTTACTTCAAATTCTCCCGATAAAGAAACTTTGATGAGTGGGAGCAAAACTAGTTGTTCATCAGTCCTTTTATTTTTTATCCCTCATTATGCATTGTAATGTTAAACTTAATACTTTTAAAGCAATAATGAAGTTTTGTACTGCTAAAAATCTGTTTAAATATATTTTTATACTTTCATAATGTTTTGTTTTTGTTTAGTTTGGGGTCCATTATTTGCCCATAGCTGAGACCCTAACAGGGTGGACTTGGGAACAACGGCAATTAAGAGTTGGTTTCTCACTCCTCAAACCCACCAATCTTCTGATCAGTGACCTTGCTGCCGGATGCAGTTTATTGTTATACCCAGGACTCTTGAAGTCTGAAGAGAGCTTTAGTCCCAATAGTCAAGGAGTCATTTTGAGAGTAGAAACATTCATCAGAACTGGAGTAAATTTAGTGTCTGCTCGATTGTGATGAAATGTTACAAGCTTTGTTTTTTATTGTGGTATACAGTGAAGCAATTCTGAGAGAATTAGAAGTCCTAGCAGAATTCATTATTGGCAGCCACAATCTTAACAACATAAGATATGCAGATGACACAGTGTTGATTGCAGACATGGAAAGAAAACTACAAAAGCTCCTAAAGAAGGTAGTAACGTAAAGCAAGAAGAAAGGACTAATTATAAACTAAAAGAAGACAGAATGCATGTTTGTCAACAAAAGGATGAACCCAAAATGCATATTACAAATCAAACAAGTACAAAAATTTAAATATCTGGGAATTGTTCTAGCAGAGGATGGAAAGTGTCACACTGAGATCTGAAGACACACTGTGATTGCCAAAAAATGCATTCCAAAAGCTAAGCATAGTATAAAGAGACAAAAAAAAACTTCATTAAAAATGGAGAAAAGAGTACTGAACTATAATGTGATATCTCTTCTTTTTGGCAGTGAATGCTGGACAATCTCCTCAAAGATGAAGAAGAGACTTGAAGCAACAGAAATGTGGTTCTACAGAAAGATACTGAATATACCATGGACCAGGTCTTAGAGAAAATGGAAACAAAAAGGAAACTTATATTTAAGCGGCAGCTGAAATTTTTGCCTCGTGTAATGAGGAAGGAGGGCTTGGAAAATCTAATACTCACAAGACAGATTGAGGGAATGGAGACAGGCTTGATGGCAGAACAAGGTTTTGGAGAAATAACAAAATTTATTAAGAGCTATAAGGGACAGGAAAATGTGGAGGACCATGATCATCTATGTCCTGAAGGGACTTGGCATATATTTTTGAACAAAAATGAGACATTATTGTACTGGATTCACCATCACCATCATCCACTTTCACGATGTGGGCAATTGTGGTCCTCCACGACCTCCTGTCTTTTGTTTCTCTAAGTAACAAAAGATACTTACCAGCCTTTTTGGCTCTTGTTCTGCCATCCACTCACTCAAACTCATCTAGTAGATCATTTACTGTTTCTTCTTGTTTCTCTTGCTTTCACTCACTCTTTAACACTCAATCATTTACTCAAGTCATATTGATACCACTGAGGAGTTTTAAGGTTCTCAACATACTAATTGTCCCTACTGTGTTTTTTTTTTAGCAAGCAGGTTTTTACTGGATGGGCTTGCTTTCTTAGCCCTATGCTTAACTGATTTCAAATTCACAGCCATTATGGCCATATAACATTAAAACACTAGTTCTTGTCTGATCGCCAAAAGTAAAGCAATGATGAGCTGAGTTAGGACTGAGATGGGTAACTGCTGGAGAATACCAGGTGCTGTAAGCTACACAACAAGCCTAGCAAGATGGTGAGGGATAGAATCTTGTTACTTATACTAAGACCTCAATATATGGAGGTGCTTTTGGACTGACAGGTCACCAGACCTACCTGGAGTAGGGTGAGTATGGGTAAGTGGTAAGTTGTTGTTCTCCTAGACACACTGCCAACCTAGGCTGAAGAATCCTGTCTGCTGTAGTATTTAATTAATTTCTGGGGAATGTATATACTTTTTATATGACGTGTCCCTTTAGGGTGTAGGCAATCATGGCTCTCCACAACTTCCTGTCCATTGTAGCTCTTGATAAACTTTGTTTTTTTGATATTTCTCCTAAACCCTGTTCTATCATCCATTTACTCAAATCAATAAGTACGTTATGCTTTGTTTTTCTTTGTCCCTCTTGCCCTTTATCCGTTCCATGAGTATAAGATTTTCCAAGTCCTCCTTTCTCATTATGTGCCCCAGAAACCTCAACTATATCTCCCTATTCCAAAATTTAAAAATCTTCCAAATTTTAAAATGTGCATGGCTCCAAGTGTTTTGGGTAAGTTATTGTATAATGAAATATATTAATAATAGGAATAATGAAATATTAAAAACCAAACAGTTCATAGATTACTATATTTGCTGGCATATAAGACCCTCTTATTCTTATTTAATTTTATGGAATTATGGAGTTTGGTAAAGTCATCTACAGCAACTGAGAAAAATATTAGCCTACCTTAATTTTGCATGTAAGACCTGGGAGACATTTTCTGATATTGTTTACTGGCTTGAATATTTAAGAAATCTTATCAAAGAAGAAGATGCCCTCCAGCAGGATTCAAACCTGCATCCCTCTTGGCAAAATAAACTGTTGTTAGATACAATATGCTTTAGATGACTCGGCCTTAAATAACGTAACTGATCAAACAAGGCCAAATAGTGCATTATAAGCACAAATCTTTCTCATCTCAGATACTCGATATTCATATCTGAATGTAAACAAAGTAATTTCTAAAGAAGTAACTGATTTTTTTATTTATTAATCTGACATATTTATATCACTTTGAATGTTACTTGTAGTGGCCACACATATTTGAGTAGAAGGTCTGTTTATTTTTTAAATAGAAGGATTGTTAATCAAGGAGCTGAATTCCAATTTCAGTTTGGTTTGTTATAATCACTTTTGCACAAATACCCTTGAGAAAGGTATGAATCCACCTCTTCTCCTGCCAGCTATAAGTTAATCACTAAATCATTATTATTGCCAAAATACTTATTACAATCTAAAAATACTTTCGGGCTTTAAATAACCTGCAATGGTTTGATAAGCCATAAAAAAGAATCAATCAATCAATCAATCAAGAAAGGTAGTAAAGTGATTCACTGTTGCCTTCTCCATGTTTTTCTGGGTGCCATCTAAGGCTAGAATAACCAATCTACCCTGTTATTTAACACATAGCTGATGTGGGGAGAATAGAATGATTCATGCCTTTCCAATGGCATTTGTGTAAAAATGAATACAACAGGTTTGGCTAGAATTTAAACTTGGATTGTTGATTCCATTTCCTGTTTCAAATACCTGAAACAGCCAACATTATTAGTATGACAATAATAATTATAAGGAAAATTGTTTTCCTTACAAGATGAACTGAAGAATTAAAATTTCTGGAATAGGAGTAATAACATTTCTCTGGTTAGCATTTACTGGAGCAATCAATTGGTGAACCAGTTCACAAGTTGCACTTTGTAGTTCTCATGATGCATGTGCATTTTGAGGATCTTATTACCTCATGTTTAAGACTTAATTATCATTACATATTAGACCAATTATTATCACATACTTCTTCCATTACTAAACTCTGGTTTCCATGCTCAATAACTGTATGAAATTACTGATTACAAAGAATCAAAAGACATTTTAGAATCAGTCTGTGTGTAGACGTTTTCCTAAAATTTGTTTGCATATAGACACATTTATACAATGAGCATGTAAGTATATATATATATATATATATATATATATATATATATATATATATATATATATATCTGTGTGTGTATTTGTGTGTGTACAGGGTGCGATGGATAAATTCTCGTCTAAATTAAGTAAAAATGAAAATAACACTGACATCTCATTTTAACAGATATATAAAGCTAGCATTAAATTACTGCCCTATTAGCAATAACGAAATAAATACCATAAAGCAGCCACAAAATCTATACTTATCCATAATGGTTATGTGTGGATC
>OZ010583.1:45216039-45298539 GCA_963932145.1 Acanthosepion lycidas
ATTGGGAAAATCCCAATAGGTCATCTATTTGCTTTTCTTCTTCGTCATGTCTCCTTTGGAATGATATTGTTTGGTGATGTCACTAAAACATCTTTCAGTGCATCCGATTTTGAGTTTCCATTGTGTGCCTCTTCTTTTCACATTGTCCATATATTTTTCTTTTAGGTTAAGATCAATTAGGAGTTTGATGTATTGCAGATTAGGTCCTGCTTTAGGCTTCTTCAGTTATGGCATAAATAAATATATACTTAATATAGATATATTAATCAAAATAGCAAAAATAATATATTTCTCACAGCTACTTTCTAACACACATGCTAATGTATCATACTTTATATACTGTACACCCGTCTTTGTTTACAATTGAAAGGCCTGCCACAAGCAATTTTTGAAGATCAAAGTTGATTAGGAAGCAACAAGCTGGAAGAGAATTCAACAAGTGAGAAGTGCAATAGAAGAAACTGCCATAGAACTTATGGTCACATTGAGCCATTTCAACTTAAAATGATGAGAACTTGTCACCAATCTGGTACAGCACTTAAATTTATAAAGTCTAGGTACTGTAGAAGAAAGTTTATCAGGACACTTAAACACTTACTATGAAAGTATTTATAGAAAAGTTAGAGGGAAGCTAATATTGCAGATTCTTTGGATTTTATCAAAAGTCTGTAAATATATAGCAGGAGCAAGGATAAATGATATACATATATATATATATATATATATATATATATATATATATATATATATATATATATGAAAGAGGGGATGCTTAAAACTTCATAGCCTGATCCACATCCTAAACATCACACTCAGTGGTCTAATCGATTGCAGCTCATAACAAGAAATTTATAAGCTGACTTCAAATTACTGTCAAGTTTGTTATATTCACTTCTGTACCTTTGGAAAAGTTATGTATCCAGCATTTCTCATGGCTTTGTTTTATGAATAAACATTCAAGGGGAGGCTCGATATCTTTCTCAGGTATGCCAATGATTTGCAAAACCTGCCGAAGACAGATTGGTTTCTTTCTAGAATAAGTCCAAGAGTGAGATTGTTGACATGAAGAAACCCAAATTTTATAGCATTGCATCCTATGTTCCTATGTGAGTTTGTGAATTGTTTCAGTGATTGTGATCATTCTAAAAATATTTAGCATCGGACAGGCTATTGGCAGTCTCTGTTACTCATTTTCAGTGGTTAATACTACAGGAGACAAATATCTCCAAATGATACAAAATTTTACACTAGTTCATTTTTAATGAGGACATTTAAAAAATTGCCTAAGTCCTCCTCATACTAAAGGTCGGCATCCTGTTCAAAAAGATGAGAATGTTGTTGTGTATTGGTGGTGGATATGTGCATATCTGGGTCTGAAATATTGTTGAATGAATCTAGTAGATGGGAAAGAGTTCTCATATTTCCAATGACTATAGCCATTTACATGTATAGCTTAATTTGGCAGGTCATCCTTACAGGACACCCATTTTTAATGTAGCAATAATTTGCGCGACAAGTCTGTAGCAAATGAGCTACACCAAATGATGATGATGAGGAGGACGATATCACTTCTACTAATGATGATTATGAGAATAATGAAAAAAATACTGGGTGTAGCAATTAATTGTAAGACATTAGTGCAATGGTGTCTTCATTTAGCTAATTTCTTACCATTATGTGGGATGTATTTCTGGGAGGTAAGTGTGGGAGGTATTTCTGCCACACTCTGTATTAAAGTTGATGATCCAGAAAATAGTTATACTTATTTACAAACAAAGAATTCTTGAGCCAAGTGACAGGAATTGTGACTCATCTTCAAATCCGAACTTTTGTACCGATATAAATATGAAGCCTTAATATGAAGCCTTTTCTCCCTTGAATCAAAACAGTATCCTGAATATGAAACATCTTGGATGTTCGGTTTAGAGGAGTTATACTGTATATCCTTATTTTTGGCTTCCTTTACAGATTTTAATTGCTTTTGAATAAGATATTTCTTGCCAATAATAATGTCACTAACTTTAAAAAGGAAGAGAATTCCCTTGACTTTTGTGCAAAAATGTGAAATTCTCGCAAATATAGATAAAGTAATAGGTAACTCGATTCTAATGAAAGAATATAATATTGAAATAAGTACACTTTTCTATATAAAAAATCAGAGAGAGAAAATTTTACAAGCTGCTTCGTTCTGTGAAAATAAATTTTTAAACATTTCATAACGTGTCTTAGTTTTTCACAAATTACAATATTTTTTTAGCACAAATTTTTTTCATTACTGTTGGTTATCAATTATTTTTTGCACATTTATGTATTCAATCTACACTTAAAATAAAATAAAATCAACATTGCAAACTACCTTTTGTATCCTAAAATCTAAAACTTAATAAAAATTTTAAGCTTGCCACAGCAGCCTTTTCTTCCTTGAATCTGAGCAGTACCTTCAATTCCGAACATCTTGGATGTCCAGTTTTGAGGAGTTGTATTGTCTGTGTGTGTGTGTGTGTGTATATATATATATATATATATATATATATATATATATATATATATATAAAGTGTTAATGGATTTTATTTATAATCCAACATTATTTCTTATGACTTTAAACATGGTGAAGGATATGTAGGTGGTGTAATGGATAGCAACTTAAAACAAGAAATCACTGGGGATTGGGAAAGATGGATCTATTAATCACCAGCTATGGGTTAAATAGTAGATTAGATTGAATTCTTCAGCCTTGGGTTGCAACTATTGGAAGTCAAGGCACATATTAAGCAGATCATGAAAGGATTGTGGTGTTTACAGTGACTCTATGATCCTGACTGTGGTCAGTCTTGATTGATAAATGTTACATTTAGTGGGTTTCATGTGCAAAGAGTGAAATTTAATATAAAAAATGTATAACTATTATCAGCAACAAGGAGTTTGATTCTGATTGTAGATGCCCAAGACTTGCTGAGATAACAATTTGTTAAAAAAGAAAAAAAAAGCAGTAAATAGAAAAAGAATAAAATTTAGGTTTTAAAAAATGACACCATGCTACTTCAGTAGAGTTGATTCACCATAACTTTTTTTTTTTTTTTTGCATTTCACCCTAAGCAAGGTGGGAGTGCCACTAGTAAGCAGAGATTTACAAAGAGTGAAAGTGATATAATCGAATATGCATACACCTGTGTTCCTCCTTGCTGGAATATGATTGGCTGGTATCCGTCATAGATACCGACGGACATGTTGGTACGACAGAGTCAAAAAGCCTTAGTCTGAGGGCTAAGTCTATAATGACGGCCATTGGACTACGCCATTGATCTACACTTCTTACCTGTGACTACGATGCGTACCAGTTGATTTCTGCTACCGTATTCTACTTGGTTATAGTAGCCAAAACCACTTAGCTACTTCGTTCAAATATGTCACTTTAAGGGACATATCAGAAAGTAAGTGAAAAGATTCGGGCATAGCAGGGATTGTGGAAAGGATAAAAAGAAGAATGGGGATCAAGGCATCAGAAGATGTCGATTGATATTACATTTAAATTTTGAAGATCATAGTTTCCAAGGAAACTAGTAACAGGAAACAAGTTCTACTATCAGGAAGTGTGAGAAAAGAAACTGTTGGAGTAGAAATGGTGGCTGCATTTAACTAATTCAACAGTAAAAATTTGGGACCTAGATGCCAATCTAGTAGCATATTTAAATTTATACAGTTGGGGCACCAGAAAAAAAAAAGCTCATCAGAGCAGTAGCCATGAAAATATTTCTAGAAAAGACAGAAGAACGCCATGTCATGTCTGTGAGAAAGTGACTGAAGTCAAGATGCCAAGTCAGGATCGATTACATTGCAGATCCTTCTTTGGATTTCAAAAATAAAAAGAAAGTTCGACCCAGCCAGCTTGTCCCCATTAACTGCTATTTTAAGAATCCCACATGACTACTTTCCTGAATATTACAATTTTAAATTTTTTAAAGATCAATCATTATCTATCCTACTAATCTTCTTCTTACTACCTCATCTTTCTTTTATATCACATCTCATTCATTATAACCATTTTAAAAGTAGCCCTCTAGTGTGAGTGGCTCTTGAGTCTTGTATTAAATGAACATTTGTATACAAAAAAAGAAAGCCACTCACACTGAGTTTAGCATTTCAATCACTTATCAGGAACCTACTTACCCAAATTTGAACAAATGACCAAACATCAGAATTGTTTTTGAAATCCCTTCTTGGTTGGACTGAAAAAATTTCAGTGCCTTCTGTACAAATTAATATTGTTAACCATTGTACAAATGATGGAAAATGAATTAATAATGCTGTTTGTGATGATGACAGGTGTGGTCTGTTACAGCTATGACAATGATAATGATAATTGTATTTTTAATAATGTTGATGATAATGTTTTAGATGAAAAACATTATTAGATTAGAAATAAATTTGATACTAATGGCAGTGATATTAATGATCATGATAATGGAAGAGGTGATAATAAAGGGAATAGAAAAGAAACTGTCAATGTCATTTTAAATAAAGATTATTCCAAAATAAAAATAATGTTTTTCAGCTTGGGGGCACCTATCTAAAGTTTTTTAAAACTTTTCTTTTTTTAGAAACAGAAATAAAGAGGAGAGAAACAAGAAAATACTTAAAAAAAATAAAATGTTTGTAAAGTTTATTTTGTTAAGGGCTTCCAGTTTTCATTTTTTATTTTCAAAACAGATCCACAAAAATAATCTGCATATCTTTTTAATGAAACATGAAGGAATTCTATCATTAATTTTAAAGACGTTATCTGATTTAAAGCATTATTTGAGTAAGTGAAATACTTTTATGAAGGCTGTCACCAACAAAGAGGTATCCAAAAAACAATTTCCCTTTTTCTTTATTTGATTCTTTTAAGTTATTTTGCCTTGACTCTTAGTATTTTGTTTGCTTCCTTTTTCATTTTATAAAAGAGGATAACATTTTTTTTATATTGTTTAAAAAGTAAAAACATTTTGTCTCTCCTGTCTCCTCTTGCAAACTAACAATATTTTAATTTACTTTTATCTATCTTCTTTGGCGTCATCCATTTTATATTTATAGAAAAACAAAAGATAAAAATTTTAACCAAAAAAAATCACAGAACACATTTGAAAGCTAACAAAAGATAGCATATAAAATAAATTCTATTTTTTAACAAAAATTTGCACATTTTTTTATGAACTCTTGAAACAATAATAGAACAGACATTTTTTTTTTATTATTTGGAACATATAAATGCAGATTTATCAAAGTAGGGTTGAAGAGTTAACAAAGAAACTTTTTTATGTCTGTTTTTTATTTTTTTTAAATCTCCCAAAATAATTTTAATAACACTCTTGAGGCAATAGCTTTTTTACCCATTAAATATGCTGTGATATTTTGAAGTAAAATTTGATTAAATAAAGATATTTTTGAATGGCAAGATATAAAGTGAGACAAGAAATAAAAGAAGGGAAATAGATGGAAAATTTCAAAAGGAATTCTTTGTTAGAACTGTGTTTGATAAAATCATGTGTCTGTCTGACTATATATATATATATATATATATATATATATATATATATATATATATATATGTATACGCACATATATATATATATATATATATATACGCACATATATATATATATATACATACATACATACATATATATATATATATATATATAGAGAGAGAGAGAGACAGACAGACAGACAGAGACAGAGACAGACAGACAGACTTTATTAAATACCAGAGTCCAGATTCATTTTTATCTTTTTATATATGCTAATATAATCATTGTTCTAGTGTATATATATATATATATATATATATATATATATATATATATATATATATACACATAGATAGATAGATAGATAGATATACATGTAGATAGATAGATATTTCTAAAGAGATCCCCCCCATGCCTATGATACACCTCCTCATTCTACTACATCTTATTTTTCATCAGATAGTATATACATATAAAATGCAAATTTTATTGTAACCTAATTATGTACACTAATGAGTCATATGCAATATAGATGAAAAATTTAACTAGAAAAATTGAAAATAAATACAATGTATCTATATACAAATTAGAGACACATCATAACCGATCATTCTATCTGAAATAAATCAAAAATATTTGTGGCAATTTTTAACATCAACTTAAGATTTTTCTTGTTAAAAAGTAGAATAATTTTAACACATTCAACATTATGGATAAAAACAATACTAAATTTTTTTTGTTTTTTTATTTAAACAAACAAATTCACGGATTTGGACAAAAAAAGTCCTCAGAATGACATCAAAATTCCTGAAAATTTTTCATCCTTTAATAAATAGTAGGATTTAGTTTAATTTGTAACATATATAAATGTAGGTAGAAAAAAAGCAAATAAGACAGTGACCTTTTACAAAGTACTGTTCAGGGTGCTCAGTCAGGCTTGCCCCCCCACTCCTGAATGTATGACAATGCAGCACCAAGAAAACTGATGCTAAAAGAAGGGGGTCAAACAAGTTGGTATGATAGTGTTACCAGAGCAAGCTCAATTAGTGACTATCTGTTGCTCTATCAGTGTTATAAGAAACACTGTTCTACCTATGTTTGGGTTCCCTAAAAATGTAAATATCTGGGAAGTGTTCTAACAGAGGACGGAAAGTGCAACACTGAGATCTGAAGACATATTGGGATGGCGAAAGACACATTCCAAAAGCTAAGCAGAATATTAAGAGACAGGAAAATTTCATTGGAAAGAAAGAAAAGAGTACTTAACTGTCACATGATATATCTTCCTGTATGGCAGAAAATGTTGGACAATCTCCTCAAAAATGAAAAAGACTGAAAGCAACAGGAAAGTGGTTCTATAGAAGGATGCTAAGGATACCATGGGTCAAACATCAGAGCAACAATGAGGTTTTGGAGAGAATGTAAACACAGAAAAACTTATACTTAACATCGGGTAGAGGCAGTTGAGATTTCTGGGACATGTAATGAGAAAGGTGGGCTTGAAAAATCTGATACTCACAGGACAGATAGAGGGACAGGTGAAGGCAACGAGTGACTTACTTAATAGGCCTGAGAAAATGGATGGCAGAACAGGGTTTGGGAGAAATAATAAAAAGATAAAACTTATTAAGAGCTATAAGAGACAGGTGGATGTAGAGGACCATGGCTGCCTACATCCTGAAATGACATGGTACATAAAAGAAGAAGTATTAATTTTAAGGACCATTCATTTTATTGTGCACCAACAAGTGTAGCACTTTCCTCAGAGTAGATAACAGCAACAAATTTTAATAATTTCCTGAAGCATTTTGTCAAATGTGTTATTAAGTCTTGACAATGATGATAGTAACATCAGTGCAAAAATCATTAACTCTACCTGAAAAAAATGGTCCGTTGTTGCTATTGTTGGCCCCTTATTGTTCACACGAGTTGCAGACCCTGTCTTATGGCCCTTGCTGCTGGAGTATAAATGAAAGAAATGAAGGGAATAGTGATTACAACTTATGAAATTCCTTGATTAGTATGGAAAACATTGACTCTTACCAACATAGAGTCAGGTTTAAAAGTATTTAATTTCATCTTCTTAACAGGAACTTCTTCAACAAGAATAAGTTCCACCCTTCTAATGTAACAGATTATCCTTTAGACATTGGTGAGTTTTTCGCTGCATCTTCTACTGCAGTGGAAGCAACAGAAGATGCAACTACTAGTCTTACAGAAGTAATTAGTGATCAATGGAAGAATGGAATAGTATCCCATTTACATTTTCCCCATTATGAGCATTATTATATTCATGATATAATAACACCTTTAGACAATGGTGAGTTTTCCACTGCAACAGAAGATCCATCACAGGAGTTTTTCATTAACCTCAATTGCTATTATTCAACCAGACCTATTTGATACAGGTCTCTCAACACCAGAGGATATTTGTACATTTTGTAAAGGTAGCCCAAAGAAAAGAAAAGTTTGGAGAAAAACTGGGAGAACAAGAATCCTCACTGACACTCCAGAACAATTTGACATTATCCAGGAGTCAGAAAAGAAAACAGAAAATAAAAGAAACAACAGTAACAAGAAACATCTAAAACTGAAAAAAAAAATTGACTAAGGATTCTATACAGAATATTGATAGTGAAGTTTATGGTGAAGTTATTATTGAAGATGATGTTGTCTCCTTTGATAGTATATATGATGAAGACAATCCATCAGGTGTTGATGAAGCCATTAACACACTGGAATGTAAATATCTTTAAAATGCAGTAGAGGACAACTATGTCCTTGTGAAATTTGCAAGAAAGATAAAGTCCAATATTATGCTGATCTGATTATTAAAGTTAAGCAGTATGATTATCTAATAAAGAAAATTTTGAAAAAGCTCTGTAACAGCTATTTTAAACATCCTAAATCTCCAATGGCAGATGATATTTAAATATATACATATGAATGCAATGATATTCATATATACAGTGTACGATGGGTAAATTGTCGCTATTTTATATTTTTAATTTCATGCATGTGTGTTATTTGTTTTTGATTTTGTTGACTGCACAGTATAGTAGGGTCAGTTGGGCACCAACTGTGAGAAAAAGAGCACCACAACATAATTCACTCTGCCATAAATTTGTAAATAGTATGCTGTACTGCTTGCCATTCACACCAGAAGCTCCAATGCAAACATTTCAGAGTATTTGGGTGTCAATCTGAAGACAGTGAAGAGAATTCAGAAAGAGTTGGAGGAGTCTAATGGTGATTATGAAGATACGATAGCTTGGAAAACTCTCTCTGAACATTCTGATATGAACTCCCAAATTTGTTGGTGGGGCCTCTGACTCAAAACGGAGGCCAACATCAAATTCCTTGAAGAGGTAGTGCTGCCCTGGATCAAGGAGACTATATGTCTGGCAACAGGACTCTACACTATGCCACACAAGTAGGAGAAACCAGTTATGGCTGTCAGACAATTTCTGCAAACACATCTCCCTTTATATCTGGCCTAATTCCCCAGACCACAACCCCCTTGATTATTATGTGGGGGGCACAGTTGAACGAGAGGCCAACAAAACTCCTTGTAAAACCAAAGATAAACTGAAGGAAAGGATTATAGCAGCATTCACCAACTTAAGAAAGGGGACTGTCCAGAGGAGTTGCAGGAGATTCCAGAGTTGTCTGGAGGTCGTGGTTGAAGCCAATGACGATTCTATTGAAGAAACTTACTCTTTGGTATTTCAAGATAATTTTGTGCAATTTTGGTAAATATATCTGTTAAAATGAGATATCAGTGTTATTTTCATTTTTGTGTAATTCAGGTGACAATTTATACATCGCACCCTGTGTGTGTATAAATATATATATATATGAGTTATTTTTTATTTATTTTGTATATATATGTATGTATGTATTTAAAATATCACTAGATCTTCCCTATATGCTTTTTAATATAAAATATTAAAATACATGATTGAAAAAGAGAAGAGTAAACAAAGATATGTCCAAAGAATGTATATATATATATATATATATATATATGAGTTATTTTTTATTTGTTTTGTATATATATTTATGTATGTATTTCAAATATCGCTAGATCTTCCCTATATGCTTTTTAATATAAAATATTAAAATACATGATTGAAAAAGAGAAGAGAAAACAAAGATATGTCCAAAGTATGTATGTATGTATGTATGTATGTATGTATATATATATATATATATATATATATATATATATATATATATATATATATATATATGAGTTATTTTTTATTTATTTTGTATATATATATGTATGTATGTATTTAAAATATCACATGACCAAATATCACCATTTGTTTTGGAATTCCTTCTTGGTCACTTCAATATTTTTTTACTTTTCTTTTTAATATATTAAAATAAGTTTCCCAGTCTGTAAACAGCCTCTAAGATGTCAATGTTATTTTCATTTTGCATAATTTAGACAACAATTTATACATTGCACCCCTTATATATCCATAATGCGAAGTCTACCATTTATCTGTGCCTTAAATATTGTTACCACATATGGTTTGGTGCTTTTTCTATGTATTTTGAGATTCTTGATAAAATCCAAAGAAAAATCTGCAATGTTATCAGTCCTGACCTGGTATTTCATGTTCAATCACTTTCTCACCACAACAATATAGCCTGTACTTTTTCTATAAATATTTTCATGGTAATTGTTCTGATGAACTTTCCTATATGATCCTAGACTTTATTTCTAGGTACAGTACTAGATTGGCAGCAAAGGTCCTTTTACAGATGAAATGGCTAAATGTAACCGTGAGTTCTATATTAACAGTTTCTTCTCTTGCACTTCTTACTTGTGGAACTCTCTTCCAGCTTGCTGCTTCCTAATTAACTTTGATCTTCAAAAATTTAAGTGCAATGTCAATAGTTATCTTCTGTCTTCTTAATTCCTGTTCTTTTATTGTTCTCTGTCTTTAATAGTTTTTTTTTTATTTTTCTTTATCATATTCTTTTACTTTTAGTGACTTTATTGCTTTATTTGAAGTGAAATTTAAAAAAAAAAATAAAATCATCATTTGCATTCTTCCAGATCCATACAAAAACGGTGGTACAAGTTAATTTCAACATAAATGTGTGTTTCCTGTGGATCTCTTGGCCTATAATCCAGAATAATGACAAAGATCAGTAGTGGAAAATCAACCATAGAGCCTTATTAAAATATATCTCGTCAAAATTCCTTGACCGCATTATTTGGTGACCAAAATTTCCAGGACCAACAGCTACTAATGCTACAGCAAGAATTGATGGAAATAAGTGGTGGGACTTATTGAAATCTAAAGTTAGGTCATTCACTGCTGATTATAGTCATCAACTTAATCTAATAAGGTAAGCAGCTCAAATGGCATACAAAGCAAAAGTTGATCAGGCAATTAAGTTCTGTGATAGTGGGGAAGTAGCCTTAGCTAGGATGGAGCTGGCCTCCTTGCTTATTAAGTAGGACCAAGCTCTTGTAGTTAGGACTAGGTTAAAATAAATGTCTCCTGAGGCAATGAATATAGTTGCTGAACTGCATGCAGAGGAAGTTAGAAATGCCTCCAATAGGCATATCATGTATGGCACATTGCCAGGTAAGTGGACTGTGACTACAAATGCAGGCATATTTAAGGCTTTTTTGGATCAGTTCACCAGGGAGTCTTGTCTGAGCCCTACTCAGTTCAATGCCTATTTGGAAGACTTTCTCTGCCTCAAGGCAGCTGAGGTGGCTGGGTGCAAGGGTCTGAGATCTGGGAAGCACTGAAGCTGGTTGGCCAGGATAAAACTCTGGGATTAGATGATCTTTCTTACAAACTGTACTTGAGGCAATTGCTTGTTCTTGTTCCTTTGCTGTAACTGATTTACAACAAATGGATGATGTATGGGTGTGATCATTACTACACAAAAACAAGAACATCGAGGATGGGATAGGTAAGTTTCAGCCTTTGACTGTTAAATGCAGAGTTGAAGATTTTAGCCAAGATCTTAGCCAACCATTTAGAGGCTGTCCTGTCTAGTCTGATTGGATCAGAGCAGACTTGTGCTGTGAAAAGTAGGATTATTCAGGACAATCTTCAATTGCTATGCTTGACCATTGAGGAAGTTGACAGTGAAGCTTGCTGATCAATTTAGATCAGTCCAAAGCATTCAATGGGGTTTTGACCAACATTTACTGGAGGCTGTACTTGTGGCCATCGGTTTCAGACCATACTTTCACACGTGGATTCAGCCTTCTGTATGCATCCTCCAGTGTGCTGGTGGAAGTGAATGAGGTACAACTGGGGCCTTTCATACTATCCTGCTCCATCATCAAGGTTTGCCCACTTTCACCTTTGCTTTATGTTCTTACATTAGAGCCTTTCCTTCACAAATTAAAGGTAAATCTGGTCCTACGCAGAATCTCCCTACCTGGTGCTACCACCTCAGCCAAGTACTCTGCCTATGATGGTGATTTTTCAGTTCTTGGGCCATGCAGGGCCAAGATTGACAAAGTCAGCAAAGAGATCAGAGGGTATAAGATGGTGACAGGGGCCAAGATCAACTACGATAAGTTTGTTGGCTTGTGGTTGGGTGTATGGAAGGGATTTTCTCTTCCTGGGCCTTTCCTAGGGATGGAAAGGTTGTTCAAGGCACTCAGTCTCTGGGTTGGTCCTGATATCTTGCTGGAAATGAATTGATCAGAGGTGTGGGAGAAAGTCGAGAACACAATTTGTCTGCGATCCCAGAGGAATATTTCCTTAAAGGATAAGGTGGAAATATGTGTTTCACATATCTACCCAATTCTCCTTTATGAACTCTCTATGCTTCCACTCCCATATGCCATACTAATGCAATTAGTTATGGTCTTGTTCTCCTCCTTGTGGGGAGACAAGGCTCCCAAAGTATGACAAGAGATCTGTTACCTCCACCATCCTGAAAGAAGTCTGGGTATGCCTAACATTGAGATTCATCAATATATGCTTCACATCATGTTTCTAGATCCAATGTGTTCACAAATGGATGGGAAAGGCAAATTCTGGAAGGAAGACACTAGTAAGAAATTCCCGTCCCTGAGAAGTGTGCACTCATGCGAGGAGGAGGCTCACTGTTTATCCCAAAGCAGGTGCCCCTTCTATTGTGAATACTGGTTAGCTCTCAAGCTCTTCTTATGGGTGATGGATGGCCTCTCCGATGTCTTGGCATTGTCCCATAAGGCATTATATCAACTGCATTAGTTTCGTCCACTTAACTGATATTTCTGCTGCAATAAGGATTGTGGTGGGGTATTTTCTAATACCATTTTGTTTAGTTTCTTGCATATATAGTACTATACATATTGTAAATATTCATTACGTTTTTCATTTTTACATGTTGTTATTCTATTCCCCATCCCCCACAGACAAATTGTACATATGGGGATTAATTAGGACTTCATAGAGACTTTTATTGTGGTAGTAATAAGAAAGGTAAATGTTGTATCATACCTACTGCATTTTAAAACTATAATATGATGGTCAAAAATCAGGAAAATTCTTACATGTACTGGATTGAGATTCGTATTACCTATTATAGGTAAATTATGAAAACCCTATTTAGAATCATAATCCCCTATAAGACATTTCCCTGCATGAAAAAATATATCACCTGCATTCTCTGCAAAAGGGTAATGGCTACCTTCCAGGTGGATACCTGAAGAATCAGTATAAAACCATATTTATGTCTACTTTTTAGACTCAAGTGTAAACTGGTTCTCTGTCTAGCCATTGGACTCAAGTGTAAACCATATCTATGTCTACCCATTGGACTCAAGTGTAAACCAGTTCTCTGTCTAACCTTCGAACTCAAGTGTAAACCTGAGCTATGTTTACCCTATGGAGTCAAGTATAAATGAGATCTATATCAATCTATTCAAGTCAGCCAGACTATATCAACCTATCTACTAATTCATTGTGATATTTGTCCTATAAGACTTATATTTTACATTAAATAGACTTACTAGTAAAATATGTAAGTAAATTAACCAACCTATGAGATATGGTTAATGTACTTTACAAAACTCACTAACGGGCATTGAACTGTAAACCTTGAAGTCTTCTGTTCACTGACTTAACCACTGAGCTACCAAGAAGGACTAGTGGCAAAATTAAAAGCAGCACTTAAGATATTCTTACTGAATGACTTATAAAAATGATTGGGACATCTTGAAGGCTCATTTGAACAGCTTCCAAAGAAAAATACTTTGAGGAAATCATAAGTTGGACATAAAAATGATTTCATTAACAAAGTTCTTTACTTTCTTGCATTTTTTTTTAAGCTGAGGTTTTGGTATTTTTGTCTCTTCTCATATCAATAGGAACGTAATTGCTTTCTGTATATCTTTAATTGTTTATGATTTCTGGCAGTTAGAATATTAAAAATATATAAATGTGTAAAATAGGCTCTCATGAAATCACTCTGAAACTTTATGCCTTTCCTCTTTCCTGCAGGTGTACGTATATTTCTTTTGTAGATGGCATATGATTTTGGATGAATATTTGCTGATATTTGCCTGAAGCCATTTTTTCCTTCTTTTTCTCTATTTCTGTTTATTATACAATCAGTTTTGTTCATTTAGTTTACTTACATTTTTTTAATTGATCTGATTTCTTCCTTTCTATTTGTTTCTTTTTGTTTTTAAAAAAATATTTTTCTTTCTTTCTGTTTCTAATTATCATTTACATTCTTTATTTTTAACCATACTACATTTTCTTTTAATTTCTCACATACTTTATAATCTCTCTCTCTTAATAAACTTTTACCTCTTCCTTTCATTTCTGCCACCTTAATTTTTTTCTCTTCATTTCTTTCACTCCATTTTCTTATGTTTCTTTCTCTTTCTCCCACCTCATTATCTGATTTTGATCTCTATCTCCCTATCTTATTTTGATATATATCTATCTCTCTCATTTTGATCTATCTCATTTTGATCTCTCTCATTTTGATCTATCTCATTTTGATCTATATTTACCTTTCTCATTTTGATATATCTACCAGTCTCATGTTCATCTATCTCATTTTGATCTATCTACCTATCTCCATTTGTTTTATTACTACCCACTCCATATTTTGAGCTATCTCATTTTGATACATCTACCTATTTCATTTTGATCTATCACTACATTCTCCATATTTTCATATTTCTTTTCAAATTTTTAATTCTCGTAGGTTTCTCTTGTCCTCTTTCCTTTCCATTTCTCCGTCTTTCTTTATTCTTCCCTATACTTTCATTCAGTGACAAGTTTACTCGTCTTTGATTTCATATATAAGCAAAAGATAGAAAGAATTCCCATGTTTTACTTATCTATCCATATGTGTCAACAACACACATACACACACATGTGTGTGTGTCACTCTAATGAAAAAGTAAAAAAAAATTGTCACTATTATAACATACATTTTCATTAATTTCTTGTCTGTATTATCCTTATTCTTAAAATGCCAAAATTAATGGAATCTTGATTTGATATCCATTATTCTTTATTATTGCTGTAATTATTATGAAAGGATAGAATCATTAATGTTACAGTATGTACAAATTATCAACATTATCATCACCATCATCATCACTATTATTATGAGTAGTATATCTCTACCCATTTTTCAGACACCATCTTTATAAAAAAAAAAAAAACACTCAATAGGCAGACACACATACATTTTATATAACAGGAAAACATTATCTTTATTAATTTTGCCATTATAAACATTAATTATAAATATTTGTTAATATTACTTTACTATTTCAAATACTATTAACATTATTATTACTACTAATAGCAATATCATTTATTTAAAATGACAGAATTATTTCATTTTTATTTTATTTTTTTTATTAATGTTCACTCAAGGTAGAGGGTTACTAAAGGAGGTTGTTGCATGAGTGGTAAGAGGCACATATGGGAGAAAGATAATGGTTAACCCAAGATGTGAACAGGTTAAGATTGTAGTAGCTGGGAAAGCATTCTCTGAGGAGTCAGTTCCACAAATAGGAAGAAGCTGATCAAGTGGAACTTATTTCTTACTAATGGAATATAGAGAGAGTGAGTGTATGTAACAATTTGGGACTTTGGCCTATGATCAAAGTATCTGTGCTAAGGATCGAAATACTGAAATTTTCCAAAGATCAGAGTACAGTATCTATTCACTAAGCAAAAAAATACAAAATAAAAACGATATATATAACAATAAGATTGTGTCTTGTCCCCAAAATTTATTTACTTACCATATATACTTGAATATAGTGCAAATTTTATGATCAGTTTTTTTTTCTTTTTTACACAAAAGACAGGTGGTCACACTTTACAGAGGAAATTTTTTGAAAAGGTTAAAAATCATGCATTTTCAGTGACTAGTTGCATTATACACAGGTAAATTTTTTTCTGGAGAAGTTGCACTATACATGAAGTCAGCTTATACACGAGTCTGTAAGATATAGATAGATAGATAGATAGATAGATAGATAGATAGATAGATAGATAGATACCGTATATACTTGAGTATAGTGCAAGTTATTATGATCATTTTTTTTTTTTACACAAAAAATAGGGGGTGGCACTATACACAAGTAATTTTTTTGAAAAAGTAAAAAGTCATGCATTTTCACTGACTGGTTGCACTATACATAGGTAGATTTTTTCTGGAGGGGTTAAAATTCATGCAAAAATTTTGGTAGGGGTTGCACTATACATGAAATCAATTTATACTAGGGTATTTATCATATCTCAGTCAGTTAAGTGCCATACGTAATACATGCTTTGGTAACCAAATCTCTTTTGCTTCATGACTGACTAGGCAGAAGATTTTCTCACAGCAGTTTGCCATTTCTTTCTGTGAAGAAATCAAGGCAATAGGACCCAATCTGTCTTTCTATTCAACCTCAATTTTCAACTTTCAATTCAGGCAACTGGTTCTATTTAAAATGGATCAATATATTCCAGATATTTACATATCTTGCTTGAATATCCTTACTGTTACACTACTAATGCCACAAAAGAGCATCATTATTTTCATATTATTCTGATTATCTCTACCACCATCTGTATCGTTATCAATACCACTTCAATTTACTTTGCCCTCATGATTATGATGAAGTGTTATCGCTACCATGCCCTTACTGCCATTCTCTTCATTGTCAAATTCACACATAATCATCACTCTCACCAAGAACACTATCAACATTATTACCATCATTATTAACACCAATACCATGACTAATATTCCTACAACTGCCATCCCCATGCTACCATATCATTAACAACATCACTCGTATCCTTATTGCCTTTGTCAATATTGTCACATCTGCCATCATTACAACCACCATCTTTATAAGTAATTTATCAATATTTAATAAGCTAAGTTTAGTAAGGTACAAGTTCAAATGGGAATAAATGGAGGAAGAAGACTGTACAGTGCCAGTCTTTTTGGTGGAGGGATGGCCTGTTTGCTTAGAAAATTAGCAACTGAATCATCGGCATTTATCTGGGCTTAAACATTGACTTGTGTCACTGATGGGAAATATGCTACTATACTAACCACAAAGCATGTCATTGTTATCACATAATTCCAACCACATGACCATTATCATCAATATCTCATGGTTTCCTGCACTACCATCACCAATAATAAGTCAAAACCTACTTTCCCCAACATCATGTTCATCTGATCTTTTGCTACAGACACTACCATCCTCCTTTTACACATTCACCGCAGATGCCATTTAATTATTGTTGGAATCAAATCTTCAGAACCTTCTTCAGTATTATTGCCAACCAGAAAACTACTGGGGTTTAGAATGTCTGAAACTTTTCTGACGACACCAATTATTATGGCCACAATTTTGACATGTGTTCTTCAGCATTGTTTTACCAATATTTTTCTGTTTCTTTTATCTTCCCTCTGTGGTCTTCTGATATAATAAGATCTACAATCTAGCAGACATTTTTTTCTCTTGTTCATGACAATCAGATGTGGCCTTTTTGTTTGGATCGAATGGTCAGTCTGGATCTCAAATTTTGGTTTGGTTTGGTTTTATGGCATATCAACCACAATGCGTTATTTAATACTAACAAAATTTTTTACTGCTGGTAATTTTTTTTTAATGTAATGCTGGTAATAATTTTTTCAAAAAATGTATTGCTAGTATTAAAACCTATTTTTACACTTTCATAGTTTTTTGACCCCAGTTTAGGGGTTGATTATTTTACCAATAGCTGGGACCCTTACAGGTGCTACCACTCCAGGTCAGGGTGGACCTGGAAACACCAGCTATTAAGAGGTGATTTCACTACCTCAAAACCTCCTGATAAGTGGTTTTGCTGCTAGATGTAGTTTACCTGATTTGTGCTGATAACATATGTTCACATGTCTGAACACAAATGTTTTGTATAATAACCATTATTACTTAAATAAATATAAGAAAGAGCAGAGACTGCACTGTAGTAATAAAAATTATAGGAATGGTCTTACCATTTATTATTATTATCGTACAGTGAATCAAGTGATAATAAGTCTTCTCAATACTCCAGCATTTTACAAAGTATTCTAGTTGATCTTGGTGATGCTCTCATCTAGATGGTTTTAATTTCCTCTTGTATTTTCAAGTGTTCTGACAGCTTTGTAAAATGTTATTATTATCATCATATAATAATATGTTACAATTTGCCAGTACCCATTAAACAATGGACTATTCCATTTTGATCACAAGGAAAGATGGAAAAGGGATATCAGAGACATTGTTTAGTTTTGGTGAGAAAAAATAAAAAAGGAAGAAAAGATTAAAGAGGTGGTAACACTTGCATGTGTTTAACATTTGCTTTAGTGAAATGGGAAAACTTGTCAATCTTTTCATTTGTACCCTCTTACTTCTTTAAATAAAGACCTGCATTTATATTTATGCATGTTTTTTGCAATATTTTATTAAAGGTGTTAAGCTCAAATATTTAATGATGCAATAGGAGCTAATTCGATTATTAACTTAAGAATTAAGATTCACCAGAAAATTCAAATAGGAAAACTTTGAAATTTTCACAAGTATTTCTAGTTATTATTTGTTGTAGCATACCTACAGACGATAATGGGTATGTCCCCATTCACATAAATATAAATACAGCAGTAAATACTATATGTTGGTCTGCAGTTGGAGATTCATCTCTAGCTGTCCTGGTCAAACTTTCTGTCTCTGGGCAGAGAGGATCCCCAGATGAGGCTATGTCGAAGGGTAGAGACTCATCTGAGGAAACAGCTACCCGACCCCATTTTATACAGGATCTACGGGGAATTTTTGGCTGATCCTATGGGCGCGGATACCCTACATTAAATTAGGCCTTGTGCCAAATCTGACTGTGTTGGGCAGTTGGTGGATATCCTGCAGTTGGAGATTCATTGTGGAATTCACTTGACTCACTTCTAGCAGGTGACTACTTCTACGCGCCACTGGCAAATCTTATATGTGTTGTTCGTGTCCTAAGTAGTATCATTCATTACAAACCTTCGTGTGATTATTCTGTTCAGTAACCTCCCCTAGGTTACAATATCATTATTACATGATCTCTCATGTTTACATGGTCATTCCAGATATTTAGTAGTCATTGATGAAAATTGTTTCCTCAAAACTTCAGCATCCTCCTCAATATACTTACAAACTCAACATTCTTACAGAAACAATAATTTCTAATTTATTTAATCAAAATTTCCTTGGTTTTTGACTTGATCCTAAGGGCACCAACTATTACAGTCATGACTCAGACATGTATATTTTATATCTATCTCAGCTCCCAAGCAATGTCCTGGTATTTTTGCAATTTCTATCTCATTCATATTCATTTTAACACAGCTATGTTGTCAATATGGCATTTTTTTTCTCTTTATTTGTAATTATCAGGACCTCTTTCTTGGAGGTAGTGGTGGTCAGTCTGGGTGTGGATATTTCAAAGTATTTTATGATTGTTTTGCTTTTCAGCACAGTCTCTGGTTTGTGATATGCAAGGAGAGGAAAGAGCTGAAAATGAATAATAGTAGTAGCAATTCATTGTTAATACAGACACACCTCACTTAATGACCAGCTTCCATTCTAACACACTGGTCAGTAAGTGAAAAATTGTACCTGTCTGCAAATGTAATGGGTTTTGTTTTCAACCAGCTACACATAGATTTAAGGTTAATTTTGCACCATTTCCAATTTATTTTTAAAAGTACAGCAGTTTACTGAACAGTAGATGTAATAAATTTGAAAATTAGTTCTCAGTTTTGTATATTACTTTGGTTTGTATACTGTAAATACAGTCCAGGTAAACTTTTATTTATTTTTCCATTTATTTTTCTATGTGTTAAACTGTTCCTAACTTATCAACAGGGTTCCATTCCAATGACCTGACCACTAAGTGAAAAGTTGTACTTGCCTGCTATTTCAGTCATATTATGCATATCAACAGGTTTGTGTCAGTCAGCATCAGATAGATTTTATATCACTTTTATACCATTTGTAAGATTTGTAATTTATTTATTAATGTTTGTATAGTACATTGATGTACTAAACAGTAAAAGTAACAAAGTTGAAAAATCATATCTCGATTCCATACATTACTTTGATTTCTATACAGTAAATACAATCCAGTTAAACTTTTATTTATTTTTCTCTTTATTTATTGAAACTATCATGATTGAAGTTTTTGTACAACATACAATGCCAACTTGTTATTTTTTCATTTTTATTTTATGAGATTTTGATAATAATAAAATAATAATGAGATAATAATAATAGTAGTAATATAAAAAAATTAATAATAAAATAAAATAATAAAATCTAATAAAACATCTGAAATTTTATTACTATCAAATTATTTAATTTTTTCTTAATAGGATCATCTCAATAGGTCCATCTATTGTCCAGTTTGCATACCTCCTGGTCTTTTTTAACAGGAGTAGAAGTTTATCCAGTTTCCTGTTCAGGATTGGGTTTCTGGTTTCTTCTAAAGTGTATTTTCCTTCTCTTTAACTTCCAGTTGCTGCTTGCATCTTGGTGGCATTGTCATCTTGCTTGGAGGGGTGCCTCTTACACCCTAGTGATTCTTCAGCCTTGTATAGGATAAACATCATTGGAAAAAAATAATAGCAATATCATAATGAAAAATAATAATAAAATCATAATTAATACTACTACTACTAATAATAATTATAATAATAATAAATTTTCAGCAGTTAAGTGAGGAGTGGCCGTATTTAGGTAAAGACAGACTGTTGTGGCGATTGTGTAAAATCTGAAATTTCTTTTTCATTATTACTATTATAATGATAATAATATTAATTATATTTTTGCATTTCTGTTTTCATACTAAAAACATTATCATTATATCTTTCTTTGGTTACTCATTTTATTTCTACCTCCTTTTGAACATTTTGCAATTATCTGATGAGGCTTATTTGGGCTAATTGTCTGAAGATATATTTTCCTTTTTTTTTTTAATTTCATATAGTAGCATTCAATATATATTTTGCACAGAATTAATAGCCAATCACCTCGACAAAAACTCGTTTATATTCTTTTAATGCTTCCCTGACTGCATCAGCAGCCATGTTGAAATGGCAAAATAAAATGAAAAAAAGTGAAACATTAAGGAAAATAAGGAGAACAATTTTTATTATTTTTCATAAAAATTATAGACTTTGTACTGCTATTTGTAATGATTTCAGTGTGCATAATAATAAGTGTTAATTTTAGTAATTATGATTATAATTTCTTGTTCAGAGCTGCTCACCATTACACCAAATGCATATCCAAGTTTGAATTCATTATATTGAAACAGGTATGAATCTATCTCTTCTCCTCGTCCCCCAGCTATGGGTTAAATAGCAGGTCAGACTGATATCTGTAGCTGAGGTGAGCCAGTCTAGTAAGACAATTCTGAATTCAAAACTGTATTTAACCTTGGTATAGCATCTTTTATGCAGCCATTAACATTATTATGGGATTCACAATGACAAAAATCTCAACTGCAGTTGACCTATGACTATATTGATATATTATTTAAAGGGTGTATTATTTGGGTGGTGTAATGGATAAGAATTTTGGAATTAGAAATCAGAGAGCCGAGTTCAAATTCCAGTCAAGTTTCGTTACTATCCACTTTCACACAAATACACTTGGGAACAGTATGAATCCATTTTTTCTCCCTCAGCTATGGATTAAATAATAGGGTAAGTTGACCTCTTCAGCCTTAGTTGGGAACCAGTCCAGGAGAAGTACAAGTCTTAAATGCACAGGCCAATAAACATAAAAAGACACGTCTACTGAAATGCATTTTCACTAAATATAATGCTTAATGAAATATTGTGGGATTATAAATAAAATCCATTAATTACTTAGAAATTACTTTGTTTTCAATAATATATATTGTGCATTTGGATAGCAATCTCTCTTTTATTCAATTTTCATTGAAGATGGCTGACAAAGCACTGCAATTAAGTTTCTTATTAAATTTTTTTGCATATGTACAAGTAAAAGAAAATACTTTTTTACTTGTTTGTTATTAAAATAAGATAATTTTAGTGATAGAAACATAAGCCAATCAGTTAGAGTCGCTAATGTTAGCCTTAGAATCTGCTTTAATACCCATTTCATATTGTCTTAAAATTCTCCTGTAATTGGTCAAATTTCAAAATTATCTTGGAGGCTTGCAGTGCCTGAGCCCCCAGCTGTCTGGGCACATTTTCACCAGAATCTACTCATTACCTACATTTTGACAGATAAATCCTTAAATATATTGTTGCTGGTTTCAAAGGAGCCCCCATATATGTTCAAGCTTCAGGACTCCAAAAATTTAGGTCCCCCACTGTTTTCCCTATGTGTTATAGTGAACCAACTTTGTGTTATCTAAGTTATTATGCATGTTGGTTAGTACAGTGGCGTAGCTAGGGGGGGGGCGGACCACCCCGGGTGCCAGCACAGGAGGGGTGACACAATGTCACCCCCAACAAAATTTTTCAACCAGGCTAAAGTGCCAAAAATAGTCTGAAAACAGTGGTGGAGACACAGGGTTTTGCAGGCGGGCATATGACCCCCCAGAAATAATTTATAACCCCCCAGTTTTCTCTCCCCGTCAGAAATTTTCTAATAAATTGTCAGGAAATTTGTGAGTAGGAAAAATAGCAATGTTTTCAGCTCTCATGTGTTTCAGTTGCTACAATCTTGGTTACTAACAAGAGACATTGTTGTAACATTTTATCGGATGATATGGTGTTTTAACTCTGCATCATTAATAACAACAAAGCGAAATACGAAGCCAAAAGCACAACAATTTCTTTCTTGCCTGTGTATCAATTCGCTGAGATACAATTTTCCATTGAGTGAGCGATATACTTTTGAATATATATCTACTCTACTAGTGTT
Source organism: Acanthosepion lycidas (assembly GCA_963932145.1). Lineage (NCBI taxonomy): Eukaryota > Metazoa > Mollusca > Cephalopoda > Sepiida > Sepiidae > Acanthosepion > Acanthosepion lycidas. The sequence goes on from OZ010583.1 coordinate 45,238,967, forward strand.
GGGACGATTAATTGGAATCGGAATCGAGAATCGGAAAAATCGGAACTTTTGGGAGTATCGGAATCAGAAAAATTTGTGTCTATTTTCTGATTCCAAAAACGATTCTTTTAAATTTTTAACTTAATTTTCAGCTATTGGTACTATTGTTTTTAAATTATCACTAAAACTAAAATCATAATAACACCAAAATTAAAATACGATGTAAATTTATTTTACTTGTATAAAGAAAAACAAAAAAATAAACTTTGCATAAATTCTCTAGGTAACCTTTAGAATGCAGTTCATTTAAAATGTTCCGAAAAATGCTTAAAAATTAAATAAATCATTTTTGTCAAGAAAAATACTTTCAAGCATCATTGATTAAGTGGTACCCAGAAAATGATGCAACGGAAAATTGGACACCGGAAAATTAGCAACAGAAAATTACGTCAACCATGATCCAGTCGAGACTGTCGGTCTAGCTGTGCTGTCCATTGAAAACGAGCTTACAAGACTAACAGATTTTGACGATGTCATTGACCAGTTTGCCACAATGAAAACAAGAAAACATTCATTCTAAGACCATAGTATCGAATGTCATTCTTTTGTGTATTGCCGGGTTTTGTATTTTTAGTTGTTCTGAAAGTGAACAATTGCATTTTAAAAATCTTTTGATTTGAACTGATTATTTTGTGGTATTGGATTTTGTCTTGGATCATACATGTAAACAGTAACACACCGGTCAGTAGAGTAAAGTAGAGGTAGAGCATGTATGAAAATTTACCTACAGCTAACTATTCAGCATAGGGTGAATCGGAGTCATTGGGGTGACATTAGAGCAGACTGCCCAGGGTGACGTTTACTCTAGCTACGCCACTGGGTTAGTATTTCAAATGACACAACAGTTCTTTCACCCAGCAGCGGATTTATGTGGTTTGAAGAATATGTGACATACAAAGGAGATAACCTTGGTAGAACTTGTTGGATCAAATTGAGTAATGTCATCCTCATGGACCTTCATGTGTCTTTTCAGGCCCAGGCAGGATTTACAGATTTTGCCACAGATGACCTTGAAGAAAGGCTATCAATATTATGTTTAACAGCTCAGGCAAGATAATTTTGAAATTTGACCAGTTACAGGGGAATTTTAAGACAATATGAAATGGGTATTAGAGCAGCTCTGGAGCCTTTTCTAAGACCAGATTTTAACTTTTTATTTTCATTACAGCTAGACTCAAGTAATATACTGCCATCTTTACTGGATTCTTTCATTAGTCTCTGTCAATCATATCCTTATGTGTGTGAGTGTGTGTGTGTATATATATATATATATTCCCCCATAGCTAAACACTTTAATCAATCAGGACATTCATTAGAAAACTGCAAATGTTTATTGATAGATTCCGATTTTAGTTCCACATATACACGCAGAAAAAAAAGAAACATATTGGATTTTAAAATTAAATACACATAAACTAGGGATGAATAGGGACTTGGGTGTTTTAAATCTTTCTAAATATTTCAATAGTTAAGCATTTTTTTTTTTTTTTTTTTTTTTTTTTTAGATATAGTTGAAAAATTTTTTTAAACAACATTTAAAATATTTATGATAGTTAGATTTAAGTTAGGAATATCCGAACAGTGACATTCCATATCACGTGACGTCCGTGTCTCGCGAAGGACGCTACTTGCTAACAAAGAGTAATTTTAATTTATTTGTAACAAACAGTTATTTCTGATGAAAGATTGAGGACAATTTGAAATATCAAATATATATATAAATAAATAAATACTGTCATAAAATAAAACATAATTTTTTTTTAATTTGCAACTTTTTCCATATATATATATATATATATATATATACACCCAATTATAGGATTGGTGTATATGGAATAAATTCCAATAACCAAAAAATACTATTCTTAAAAGAGTGTTCAATACAGAGTAGAGCAAAACTTGACAATGAAAGTTTTGTTGTCAAGTTTTTTGAATTCTCATATACTTGCATTTTGATTGGTCATTGCAGCTTATGTAACAGCATTTCCTCTAGAGGTGGTGGGTGTTTGATAAGACAACAGAAGTGTTGAAACAAAATGGTTATTTTAGTAGTCATTTTATACGATATTTATGTTATAATTTTCTAACAAATTATATATATATATATATATATATATATATATATATATATATATATATATATATATATATATGGGCACATGGCTGAGTGGTTAGAATGTTCACTTACTGACCCAAGTTATGAAACTGGGGTTCAAATCTCACCACGGATGATTTGTCAGGAAGTGGAGTTCTTGATGTTATCAGTCTGGAGTAGATGATCTCAGCATGCAGCACCTTTGGAGAATGCCTAAAAACCATACCACAGATTGATCCAAGCCTTCTGAGTAAAATTGGGCAGATGGAACTCTTTGTAGATCTGTTGATGGTTGTTGGTTGTGTTAGCACAAAGTCACAAGTCATCGGGACAAGAACACAGCACCACCAGTAACCCATTCAAATCATCTGACATAAGAAAAATCTTAATTAATAACATCAAAATTCTCTATAAAAACAACTGCAAAAAAACACTACAAGTTCTGGAAGCAATCCTCATAAAAAAAACATAAACTTAACATAAATAAAATAGCATTTAATACTTGCAGAAACATATCAAACATTTAATAACTAATCCTCCAATAAAAGCTCCCCGCCTCCTTACCAATAATGAATTAACCCAATAATATCGTCTAATATTATCTATAAAACTAAAAACAAACGCCATGATGACTGTTGAGAACAACCAAAAGTGCTCGGCATAAAGCTATCAACTCTGATCCTACTTCAACAATCTGGACCCAAACATTAAGAAACATTAAGAAATAAAAACTGAGAAAAAGATCAAGTGGAAGAGTCCCATAGTCTTTAATAACACATGCCTATATATATATATATATATATATATATATATATATATATATATATATATATATATATAAAATCAAGATCCACTCTTCAATCACCACTATATCGATGATCATACATGAGCTAAGACCAAAAAAGTTAAAGGTAATATTTTAAATTTTATACTATAGCTAACCTTTGACTTAACTCATAAGGAGATGAAGCATTCTATGTACAATCACTCAATATAAGAAGACAATTTTTGCCATTATTCATGTAAGAATAAGGAACCAAGCTTTGATAAAACAAACTACAACAGGATATAAAATTAACCTTTTTGATGGTTACCCATGTTCTTATAAATAAGATTTATTTAAGTCATAGTTAATAATTTGAATATTACAAAAAAGAACATGAAATGTAATTTACAATATTTTATTAATTACAAAAACATAAAAATAAAAGAGAATATTCAAGAAAAAACAAAAATGTTATTTAAAAGCTGAAATATATTTTGGATTGTAGACAGTTGCTTACAAAGTATCTGAAGGTGGAGGTACATTTAATGGAGGGTTTAGTATACATATTTCACTATTATTACTTTATGACTAATATTTAGATTGTATGTTTGAATTAACAATAGAAGTTATTTTGTATTCTCTTCGGCATATTTCATACCAAGCATTACATCATCATAATTTTGCAGATCTTCATGTTTTCCCCTATATTCTACAATTAAAAATGCTTTACCTGTTTGCATTACACTCAGATCATAGATTCTATTTATTTTAATGCTTTCATGATATATGTTTTAATATGAATTACACTCGCTTCTTTTTTGTGTTTCATAGTCTCAATGTTTTGGCTTATTTTTTATTCTACCTTTAATCCAACTGCATGTGTTAAGTATGAATGTATTGCACATCATTATGAAGGTCTTTTTTTTACATTACATTTTATGTTATTGTTTTCTATTTCTAAGTGTTTTTCATGCAAAGTAAATATTTTTTCTTTGCTTCTTTTTTTGGTGTTGTTTATGATTAATATGCTTTGTTTTGATTTTTGTTCATTGTTTTATAAACATTATGCTTTAGGTTTTATTTTAAGGAAGCTGTATGGTTTTATCCAAAAAATCTGAAAATATATCAAAAACTTATATATTAAAGAAAATGTTTTAAAATATGATGCAAGATATATGAAACAATTCAAGAAGATAAAATTCACCTTTTAAAAATATAAATACAATATAAAAAATGATAGGAAAAATATGTTGCATGAATATGACAACCAAAACAAAAATGCTTTTAAAAAGATAAAATGCATGAAACAAAAATAAAAGGAATTAAAATAATTGTTTTTCAGCAGGAATTTAAAATTCGATAAAATAGCTGTTTTTCTAAGTTTTATTTGAATTTTTTTACTTTGCTGTCTTAATCCTGATCTTGTTCTCTCTTTTTTTTCTGCTGGTTTAAATGTTCAGTCAGCATCTTTTTAAATGTTTTTTATGCTTGCTATAAAACTGTCATTTTGTATATTGAATTTTCACTTGGGCATATTTTTAGATGAATTTTTTATCAAATTATTTTAAATTCTTGTTGTAAAACAATCGTTTTAGCGTTTTTTGCTGTCTCATATATTTTATCACGCATTTTAAATATGTTTTAAATATTTTTCTGTTTGGTTGTAATAATATGTGTAATATATTTCCCATATTTTTTATTTTTGTTTCGGGTAATATACTTTATTCTTCTATATGACATGTCCCTTTAGGCCATGGGCGATCATGGCTTTTTACACCTTCCCATCTTTTGTAGCTCCTGCAATGTTTGTGATTTTATTATCCCTCCTAATTCCTGTTATGTCAAACATTTACATAAGCTTGTTAGGTAGGTTATTCGTTGTTTTCCTCTGTCTTCCTTGTCTTCAATATGTCTTGCAAGTGTCAAATTCTCTAAGTTTTCTTTCCTTATTATTTTCTTGAGAAATTTCATTTTTTTCTTTCTTATTCTAATTATAAGTTACCTTTTTGTTTCTAATTTCTTTTCAAACTTCAATGTTCTAGCATTCACTACCATATACAAATACTGATATTATGTAACAGTTCAGTACTCTTTTCTTTGTTTCTAATGAAATTTTCCTGTTTCTTAATACTTAGATTTTGGAAGGCATATTTCATTATTCCAATGCACCATCAGATTTTGGCATTATATTTTCTATCCTTTGTTAAAGCACTACCTAGATATCATTCCTGGCAATCGAAAACGTTTTTTTTTCTTTATGTTTTTAAAAAAAGGTACACATCAGCTTCTTTCTTAAATTGTTTGATATTATATCTTGCATCATGTCTTAAAATATTTTTTAACTTTATTTTAAATAAACATTTTCCATTGTTGTTCTTGCCAGCTTTTGTTGTCAACTTTGAGGATGCTTTCACTGGTATCTTGTACAGCCATATTATTTGTGTCTTCTGTTATTTGTTGCATTCTTCCCAGCTCTGACATCAACATCTTTTGGCTGAAGATGGTGGAGAAGATGAGAAGTTTGGTTTTATTTTTATTGTTTTTTTTTTTTGTTTTTTTTTGTTTTTTTGACGTTTAAGTCGTCAAATTTGCTACAAGCACAAAAATGAGAAGAAAAAATAACCAAAACAAAAACAACAAAAAGTAGCAAAGAATACATGAAGACAAGTTTTCTTTGAATATAGCCCACCCATTGTCGTGGATTTCCTTGTCATAATGCAGGACAAGGCGGCTTTGTAAGGCGCCGTGAATCCAATTCAAAAATATTGCGCCAAAAAAGATTATCGATTCTAATACCAGAGTCAAAAATGGAAGTGACTAACACCTGACAGGCATAAAAATGAGTGACACAAACCATTTTCTTTGTGTTCATGCTTTTAATATGTGTGTGTGTGTGTGTGTGTGTGTATATATATATATATATGATAGATAGATAGATAGATAGATAGATAGGTATTAGTATACAAATATACAGATGAATTTTGTATATAGATATACATTTGTAATATATATACATTTATAAATACTGAAAATATATATATATATTTTGATATATATACATTTATAAATATTGAAATACATATGTATATATTTTGATATATATACATTTATAAATATTGAAATACACACACACATATATATATATATATATTTTGATATATATACATTTATAAATATTGAAATACATATATATATATTTATAAATATTGATATATATTTATAAATATTGAAATATATATATTTATAAATATTGAAATATATATATATATATGTGAAAAGTGTGTGTATATAAATATAAATAAATATATATATATAATTATTTATATATTATATGCGTGGTACTTATTAGAAAGTGCTCAATATCAGAGATAGAGCTAACATATTTGGTTCAAATATATATACATATATATATATATATATATATGTGTGTGTGTGTGCATAAAAATGTATATTCTAAATATATATTTGCACACACAAACACACAAATATGTACTTTCTCAGTTATCAGAATGCAAGCAGCTTTAGGAAACCTTTCCCAAACTAAAATAGTGTAAAGTGAAGAAACAATTGATATTAATTTATGAAAAACATTTTTTAGTGATCCCATAACCAAAAAGTTACTTTCACATTTTTGTGACAGCTGAAAGGATTAAAATGATTGCAGGGAAGCTTGATTTTCATTTTGAAAGGGGAATTTGGGTTTCAGCTGTATTTGTAGGATGGTCTGAGTGCCTACAAAAAATTGTACAACAGAAAAATGCGCCAGGCTAAGCAGTAAAATATATTGTTGTATTTCATGCCTTTGACATCATCCACAGCAGACAGTAAATCTTGATTTTCAATACTTAGGCAGGCAGGCATAAAAAAACAATTGTTTATTTAGGGAGTCTGGGAAATCTCAAAAATTATTTAATTGGGGAGTCTGGGAAATCTCAAAAATTGTTTATTTGGGGAGTCTGGGAAATCTCAAAAATTGTTTATTTGGGGAGTCTGGGAAATCTCAAAAATTGTTTATTTAGAGAGTTTGGGAAATCTAAAAAATTGTTTATTTGGGGAGTCTGGGAATTCTCAAAAATTATTTAATTGGGGAGTCTGGGAAATCTCAAAATTGTTTATTTGGGGAGTCTGGGAAATCTCAAAAATTGTTTATTTGGGGAGTCTGGGAAATCTCAATAATTCTTCAAGTTTATGATAAACTAGCAATATAACCAGTCTTTGACCAGGTCTTTCATTACTGGGAATTTTCATCGTTCAATTGGAGCATTTAAGTTTAAAGTCAGCCCACCTGAAAATCAATATTAGTAACAACATTTTGGTTGGGGACTGGCCCTGTAAAGCAAACTGTATAATAATAAATAATATTATTGTAATAATTTAAACTATTTATTTTATTGAATTTTTTATGAAAGATATATATCCAAGAACAGATAGTAAATAGTAAAACATTGCTGAGAGTTATAATGGGCAGGAAGTAGTGGAAAGCCATTGTCGCCAACAATTTGGACTCAAAACTGGCCTTGAAGAATTATCAAACAAAAAAAATTTCATCAAAATCGGATGAAAACTATTGAAATGAATAAACAACATCCAATCACACATATATACACACACACATTTTGAGAATTATCGATATAGTTGATACTCCCTGGCTTGATATCATTTCAGATAGCTAAAAAGTGAAAACATACTACATGAATGCTACTACTAGATTGGCAACTAGGTCTCCCTTTTCTACTGTTCAACTGCCATTTCTATTCTAACAGTTTATTTTCTAACTATACCCATCTCTGAAACTCACTCCCAATTCACTTTTTCTTTTTTCTTCCCCTCCCCACATTATTTCCTGTTAACATGTTTTTTCTTCAAAACTGTTTTTTCTTTCTTAATTTTTCTCTTTCTCTCTTTGTCTTAATGCTTTTTTCTTTTTTAATTTTTTGGTGAAGTAATGGATAGCGGCTTGGATTGAGGAATCGGAGAGCCACATTCGAATTCCAGTTGAATCCATTGCTTTCACTTAGGTGCTAATACTCTTCGGAAAGTTATGAATCCTCTTCTTTTCCTCCCAGCTACAGGTAAATAGGACAAACTAGGTTCTATAGCCTTAGATGGCAACTGACCTAATGCAGAAAGAAATGGCAACCTACCACAAGAAAAAAATCTGAAAATCGAAAGAAACATGATCGCCTAAGCATGTATCATGCATGACACATAACTGACTTTATTTTTCTCTTATTTTCACTTGTCTTTATTTTTTAACTTTTCCCACCCATTTTTTAATGCAACAGATTGCACATCACTTATTTTGATTAATCACATTACTTAGAACAATTACTTCACTACTTATATATAAATGTAAAATCAGTCTTATCTGGCAATAATATAAATGACAGATGGCTATAAATAGGTAGTGTGGATTACTTACGAATAATTCATTTAAATAATGCACTATTGTTTGCATCACATAACAATATTTGTAAGTAAAATGATGCACTAAAATAAGTAACCAAATAATTGTTTGAAGTTCTCTGAATAGGATAGAAAATTCAATGCTGAAATTTGAACACACATCAGATTAACGAAAGATGTACTCCAAAGTATTAAGAAACAGGAAAATTTTGTTAGAAACAAAGAAAAAAGTGCCAAATTGCTGTGTGATATCAATCCTCTTGTATGACAGTAAATGTTGAATAATCTCACCACAGATGAAGAGGGACCTGAAGGCAACAGAAATGTGGTTTTTAGAAGGATACTGAGAATTCCATAGATGAAACAAAGTCTTAAAGAAAATGGTAACAAAAAGAATACTTATACTCAGAATCATAAAGATAGCTGAAATTTTTAGACACATATTGAGGAAGGATGACTTGGAATTTTAGCACTCATAGGGCATATTGAGGGCAAGTAGGCAGAAGTCATCAGGCCATGTACCTGATGAACTTGTGCAAATGGATGGCAGAACAGAGGGCAGGTCACTTGGCAAAGGAAGAAACGCTTCTGAGGGGTAGAGAGTTGTGGAGAACCATGATTGCCCAGGTCCTGAAGGGACATGGGACAGAGAAGAATACTGACACTTTTTCTTCCAATTCCAATATTCAACAAATCTTTCTGTTTACCTCTTTCCATATTTCTTCTTTTTTATCTTTTTCTTTCTCCTCCCATATGGCTGTGTATGCTAGACAATCTCCTTCCAGATGAAGAAATGTGGCAACAGAAATGTGGTTCTACAGAAGGATGCCGAGAATAACATGAACTGAACATGTGAACAATGAGGAAGTTTTAAGGAAAATGGAAACAAAAAGGATTCTCATACTTAAAATCAGCAGAAAACAACTGAAATTTTGAGGGCACATAATGAGAAAAGGTGGCTCAGAAAATTTGACACTCATAAGACATATTAAAAGCAAGAGGGCCAGAGGAAAGCAGCAAATAATATTCAAGTTTGTGTAAATGGTTGGCAGAACAGGGATTAAGAGAGTTAGCAAAAAGACAAACATTGCTTAGAGCTACAAAGAACAGAAAGTTGTGGAAATTGTGTGATTTGATTTTTACTGCTTATCAACCTTTAGTAGGTTATTTGGAGCTGAAACATTTTTGAATTATAAGAATGATTCTTTATTTTGTGAATGAATATTTTATTAACAATTTTGTGTAGACAATAATAATTTTCAGATACAAGTCCTACAATTTAACCCATAGCTGGAGGAGAAGAGGTGGGTTCATACCTTTTCTATAAATATTTGAACACGGGTGAATGTAACGACCCTGACTGGAATTTAAACTCAGCTCTACAATTTCTCATTTGGAGATGTTATCCATTACACTACCTGCACATCCAAGCTTACAGCACTTGGTATTCCCATTCAGTCACCCATTTAGATGAAGTGGAGAGCCAAGGAAGTTGTGAAGGGACATAGCACATAGATGAATTACTTTCTCTCTGTTCGTACTCTTATTTCTCACTGCTTTTCTTTTTTCCTTTCTTTTCTCCCCTTTTTTTCTCCTCTTCTTTTCATTGTTCCTCTTTTCCAATGTACTTTCACTTGTCAAACTCTCTTGTATCTTTTTCTTTCTTCCTGCCTACTTCAATCCCCATCCTTTAACACCATTATATCTTATTCCATTTTTTTTTTATTTCCCTATCTCCCTCCTTTGTTTTTTTTCACCCACCTACCATGAAATTTGATCAAACCCTGTAGCCTCTAAGCATTTTCAAATAAAGCAAATATAACAAGTTTTATACCAAATAATCCACTTAGAAACTTTGCTCTGTCACATACACTTGAAAATGTGTCTATTCGTGTAGGAGAGAGAAAATAACTTACTTCATATAAATATAGGCTTTTATAGAAAGTACTGTATTTCCGTATATATTTATATAATATATACACATGTGAATACACATATACACACATTATGTGTGTGTGTATATATATATATATATATATATATATATATATATATATAAACATATGAGGGGGTGCTGATAACTCATTCCCAAAATCAATATTATGTGTTTTGTGATTAAAATACTGATTCTTAGCTGAGAACCTTTCTGCACACTGTTGTATGTGTGTGTGTGTATATATGTGTGTGTGTGTGTGTGTATGTGTGTGTGCGTGTGTGTGTATAGATCAATTTATATATTTTCCCCACTCAAATTTTTATTATTTTTTTTCTTAGACTTTCAGTAAAACACTGAAACTTGCTAGTGGGTATTTTCACCATCATCATGTTATATACCAATTTCGATTAAGGTGATTTGGTTGAGAAAATTCCTGACTAGAATGATCTTTCAAAAATATTTGGGTTTTGTAATTTTAATGCTATTTTTTCCATTGTTTTGCAGCAGTATATTTTTATTAAAGCTTCCCTTTATTGCATTTTAATGTGGGCTTCTTCATTTATTATTAAAAATGTAATATTCTTGTTGCTTTCTCTTCTTGCCCATTTAATGTGTGTGTATGTATGTGTATATATATATATATATATATATATATATATATATATATATATGTATCTATGTATGTATACATACATATGTATGTATATATATATATACATATATATGTATGTATGTATATATATATATATATATATATATATATATATATATATATATATATATATATATGTATCTATGTATGTATACACATATATATATATATATGTAGATGTGTATTTTTCAGTATGCTGAAAAGTTCTCAGTCTAGACCACTTTACAAAATCTGACTAAATAATCAGTTTTTAGGAAGGAATTCCTTCTTGGACAGGCCAAGAATTTGATACATGCATAGACTGCACTAAGTTTCAATAAGTGACAAGTTAACATACAAGAAGGTGTGGTGTATATGTAACCAATGTAAGAATTTAATGTGCTTTTGATTATTGATAGTGGAGATGCAATCTCTCAAAGAATATGAAAATTTATAAACAACATTTTTTTTGTGGGGGGATCCTGAGTTGTTGACGTTTAGTTGTTTTGAACATTTTGTAGTAAATGATAAATTTAATATATTTATTGCATTCATTGAGCAATATGTAGCAGCAAATTACATTTTTAATGAGTTTTTTACTTATTTATATCTGGTTGCATTATTTATAATTTTGTTTTTGTTTTATCAGGTCATTTTTTGTCTTTTTTTAAGGTTTTATTTAATAGATGACAATTCATTTGAGAAATTATTGTTGATAATTGTTTGTTTTATGTTGCTCAGTTCTTTATATGATAATTTGTCCAAGGAAGAAATTATTCTTGTTCTGTTAATCGTTTTTTTTATAACACCTACTTTATATCTCTGAGAATATTTCTTTTTGTAATTAAGACAATAAGAGTTTTTGCTTTTGGATGCTTATATAGTGAAGTAGTAAAATTGTTGCTATTACTGTTGATTAAAACATTATGGAATTGTATTCTATTACTAATAAGTAAGATGTAGAACAGAATTTTCCTCAAAGGTTTCTTTACGAGTTTTTATTTCATTTAGGTATTTCATTAGTAAAATTATGTCATCAGTTCATAAGACATATATAAAAGGCTTTATAAAAGTATTAGAAATCTTGTTTTCAATGTGATTCATACAGAAATTGGACATAGCGGGACCAAGATGGAAACCCATGGCTATGGCATCAGTGGGTAAATATTGCTGGAATTATCATAAAATGATACCTGTATCATGCAGGATAGATATTTATAAAGAATTGTTGACCTAATATTAGAAGGTAGGTGCAAAGAATGCTTATATACATTTTGTATTAGTATGTCTATATAGTTTCTTTGACAAGGATGTTGGTAAGGAACTTTCAGCATCCAACAATGCTAGGATGTTGAAATTATATTTTAAATAAACTAGTAGTAGAATTAACCTTATGTTATTTGGTAAACATTGAAGGATCAGTTGGTTTAAAGTTTTGGATATGTGAAATATAATGGTAATATTAGCCATTTCCTTATAAGGAAACATTTGACTGAGCAGCCAGACAGTACTGCTTTCAACTAAAATTATAAAATCTTTCCCTTAAAACAATTTTTTAGGAAAATAAGTTTCTCAAGCCCAGTAGATGTTATTGCTCTTTCTAGTATTGATGGGAATTTCCTTCCTAACCTTTAATTTCATTTAGTGTGGGATGTCAAAATCTTGATTATGCTATTATTTTCTCTTTGAGTTAGATGCGCTATCCATTTTAGTTATTGCCACTGCTGAAATTCCTCAAGTGATGTGGTTTCTGTTACTTAGTAAAGTTCTTTGGGATTTTGTAGCACCATTCCACAATGTTCAAAGAAGGATGATCATCACCAAGGTTCTAATTAAATTGATTATGTACAAAATAATTTCTTTTTAGTAAACTTTCTCCTTTACACTTTAGAATTTTCTGAGGGGGATTATTTTTTCATCTATGTCAGTTGATCCACAAACATAATATCTTTTAAGACACACACACTTTATAGAATTATAGTTGATGGCAGGCATCTTCATATACTCTTCTCTACAAGTACATAAGTTCATTATTATAATCACATGTATAACCACATATGTTTACTTTTATAACATATCCACTTTACAGAACTAGTCCTGGGTATGATGATAAACTACATCTGGCAGCAAGGCCTCTGATCAGAAAATTGGAGGTTTGAAAAGCATGGAACCACCTCTTAATTGTTGCTGTTTTCAAGTTCACCCTGTAGCACCTGTTAGGGTCCCAGCTATAGGCAAATATTGAACTCCCAAACAAAATACTATAAAATTATAAAAATACATTGTTATAGTAAATTTTCCAACAATACCAATTTATAGTAAAATTACAAACAATACATTTTTATATAAAGTTACCAACAATATTGATTTATAGTAAAATTACCAATAATACATTTTTTAAGTTACCAACAATACATATTTATATTAAAATCACCAACAATACATTTTTAAAGCAAAATGATCAGCAATACATTTTATAATAGAATGACCAACAATACATTTTATCAGTAGTTTAAGGCATACAAAAATATTTAAATTTTTTGCATTAAATAAACCAGAGAGTTATTGATATGTCACTAAATGAAATCAACCACCCAATTTTACAAAACATAGGCACTACTACTGAGGTCATGCATACATTTAGTTATTGATATGCCACTAAATGAAATCAACCACCCAATTTTACAAAACATAGGCACTTATACTGAGGTCATGCATACATATAAAATCACAATTACATCGTGCTAGAAACTCAGTGTTGTGTTTGCGGTGAGGAATAATATATATATATATATATATATATATATATATATAATGGAGTAGATAGATTCATCCATCATCCAGTTCACACTTCTCCTTGGTCTTTTGAACAGGAGTAGACATTTATCCTTCATTTCATATTTAGGATTGGGTTTTAAATTCTTTTCCTTCTCTTTCAGTTCCAGTAAATCCTTGCATCTAAGTGGTATTATCGCCTGCTTGAGATGAATTGATTAAAATATATATATTTTAATTTACTAAATAATTCTATACATTTAAATTTTTTACTAGTTTCATAAAGAAGCTATTTATTTATCAGCTAAAAAAAGATTATGTAGGAAATTCACAAAGCAACTTGTTTAGCATTTTGTTTAATTACCTCTCCCCTACATTTTTATTTCTAAGGAAACTGCATTGTCTTGTTTGTATAGCTTATGTAAGCATTTGAATCCATTTTAGTTTATGTCTGGCTGCCATCAGTGGCCAATCTACGGATCATGACCCATTTATAAAAAATAATTTTTAATTTTTGCTTCTTTGCATAGTTTAAATTTAACGTAGGTCTTATTTAATTGGTTGTGTAAAGTTCACAAACCTTGTAACCCCCACTTTTTTCTTTTTTTCATAAAAAGAGGCTATATTTTGCTTTTAAGTCTAAATAAATCATTCACTTGCCAGTAATTTACAATCACCTGATGAGATGCATTGATACGTATTGAAGCACAACTTCAATTGAGTAGCAATTTTTACATGTTTTCTGTATAATATCCTAAAATAAATTACATTATATATATATATATATATATATATATATATATATATATATATGGTGGACTCTTCCATCATTTTCAACACATGAGGGGCCAGCAGCTCAGTTCCTAGGAACTGACTGTTAGACACCAGCACATATAATTTGATTATAGTGGAGAAGGCTTTCTGAAGAACCAACCACACTTTTTGAAAGGCCGAATACAGAGACCTGGTGCACTACATGTCACATTCTCCTAGACTTTCTCTATAGAACCCAGTCTCTCCTGCTGGAGGGTGAAGAAGAGGATTAATACCTTTCCCAAGGGTATTAGCATGTAAGTGAATGTAATGGATTTGACTGGAATTTGAACTCAGCTCTCTGATTTCACAATCCGAGCTGCTATCCAATACTCTACCATGCCTCCTATACATATATTGGGATAATTAATGACAAAGCTATTTTTGTGAGACATGTTTCATCTTTTTTATATACCAGAACGATATTAGGAAAATTAATGTTAAAGTGGAAAAGATTTTTCATGTGACACATTTCATCCTTTAGGACATCATTAGACTAAAGTGATGCTTATGTTGATCTAAATTCATATACACACAAAGGACAGGTGACATGGAAATTTTTAATATTTTTTTTTTTAAATATGTGTTTGGGAATATCATTTAGCTGATTTTATTTGGTTTCTTTTTCTTTATATTTTTACCACTTTTGTCATTAAGTATCCAGTATTGTGATAACAGAAAGTCTACCAAGAAAATCTTTAACTGCTAGACCATCCATAGAAATGTACGTCCAGGTTCTTACAACATTTCCCCTTTCTTGGCACATCTTCTATTATCAAAATGTGAGATATTTAATAATAAAAGTGATAAAAACAAACAAAAAGAAAATAAATGAAACTGACTAGACTACATATCCAAACACACACACACACATACATATATAAATAAAAGTTTAAAATTTTAGTGTACCCTCTTCTTTATGCACATGTATAGTTACATCAATGTAAACACCACTTTAGACTGATTAAGTCATAAAGGATATAATGTGTCACATAATAATTTTTTCCACTTTGTCATTAATTTTCCTAATATTGTTCTGGTGTATCAAAATTTATGCATCATTTTCTCATATATATATATATATATATATATATATATATATATATATATATATATATATATATATATATATACACAAACACACACACATATATATATACACAAACACACACAGATATATATATACACATATACACACACAGACATATATACACACACACATATATGCACATATATACATATGCACACACAAATATATATACATACACACATACATATTTACACACACACATACATACACATCTATATATGCAAATATTTAAAAATTTTAAAATAAAAACACAAAAGGGAAGCAATTTTTTTTAATGAAACAAAGACATGAAAATGAAAAAGAAAATATTCCCAAACTAGAATGATATAAAATCTTTGAAGTGTAAAGCTGATAGCAGATACTTACCAAAAATAAAATATCATTTAAGAAGTAGGAAAAAAAACCAACTGTTTCATATGAGAGAAATATTGAATTCAAGATTTTTCAAAGAAACTATTTTGTTTTTTTTTTATGTAATAAAATATTTTTTCTCTTTTCATTTTTCTTTCAACTCCTGAAAAGAGTATTTGTCCAATGACTCTCCAGTTTTTACTAATTATATACCCACCCACATACGAAAGTACCCCCAACACACACACATTCTCTCTCACACAAACCTACATACACATATTTATTACAAATATAATTTTGTATACATGTTTAAATTATTGATTAAAGCACAAAACTCTTAAATCTTTATTTGTAAACATTGCTTAAAACAAAATTCTTATTTATTGATTTTCCATACATCAGACCTACATATACCATTAAAAATGCGTAAAGATATGTTTTCCCAATTTTAAATAAGCAAAATAATAAAAAGTTTAAAAAAATGACCATTTGACCTTTGACATGTTTTGGTACACTTACACCTTTTTCAAAAATATATCTGTACAAATGACTATAGTGTCTCAAATATATTTACTATGTTGTTACATACTATTTTTTAAATCAAGTTTAACTGCTCAATATTTTTCAAATCATTTTACACCAAGCAAGGCAATAAATCCACTAAGACACAAGGGGGTTACCAAGAGTGAAAGAAACTGAGATAACATTGAGGAAAAAGAGAACATAGACCAGGATTCAAGGAAATGTAAAATGACAATTGACAAAGCATTTAAGTTTTTGAAGAACACAGTTGATAAGAAAGCAAGTGTAAGAGAAGAAACTTTCAGCTCTTTGTGACTATTGGCATTTCTTTAATAGAGTACTAAATAAGTGCAAGATTAAGATTAAAGAGGAGTGGAATAGAGGCCATCCCCCCACTATTCAATTGATTTGAGATATTATCATCCTTTGCTGATAAAGCTGAGTGCTTTGCCCATAAACAATCCTCAAACTCTACTCTTGATTCATTTGGAGCAACCCTGCTTAACTTTCCACTTAGAACTGATTCTCTGTTGAGTGATATGCATATAACCCCTTCCATGGTTTCTACTATCATTTCTAACTTAGATCCCCACAAAGCATGTGGACCTGATTGCATCCCTGTTATAGTCATCAAGAAGTGTGCTCCTGAACAGGCTCCTGTTCTTTCTAAATTGTATAATGAATGTCATGCAGCATCCTGCTTTCCTGCTTACTGGAAGTCATTGTCTGTGGTTCCAGTTTTTAAGAACACTGGTGAACCATCTGACCTATCCAACTATCAGTCTGTTAGCCTTCTACCTCTTTTTGGGAAACTCAAAGAGGCCCAAATCAATGCTGAATTGGTTCATCATCTCTAATCACAGGGCCTTTTCACAGATAAGGAATATGGCTTTTGTTTCACCAGATAACCTGCTGATGTACTAACAATAATTACAGAAAGAATCTATCATGCTCTAGATAAAAACGGTGAAGCCTGGCTGTAGCATTGGATAGGGTCTGGCATTCAGGTCTTCTCTACAAGCTGAAAAGCTACGGTGTCTCCGAGCACATTTTTAAGCTGATCCACTTGTTCCTATCAAATCGGGAAATGAAATTTGTCCTGAACAGCCACTTGTCTACATCCTTTTGTACAAAGCGTAAGGCTAAATTCTTAGTCCTATTCTCTTATTATTCTTCATTAACAACCCTCCAGATGACATCAACTCTCAACTTGGCATCTACAGTGATGACACTACCATTTACTCCTGTCTTGATAGTAAGTCTAATCAGTCAGACAAGGTCAAAATGGCAGCCAATGTACAAAACAACCTCAAGAATATTGTTAACTGGGTAAAAGATGAATTGTCAGTCTTCATACCTCCAAAACTAAATTGCTTTCCATTAATCAACTGAGAGACCTCTCTCTGACTTCCATCAGCACGGCTGATGCTATCCTCCAAGAAAGTGATTCATTATGCTTTCTTGGGCCAATGTTCTCAGTTGACATGGGGTGGAAAGATTACATTGAATCCATCACTAGATCAGCTGCTAAGAAAGTTGGTTCAATGTGTTGGGTGAGACAATTTTTCTCTCCAGAATCTATTTTGCATAAGTCTACCATTCACCCATGCTTAGAATATTGCTGCCATATATGGTTCGGTGCCCCTACTATTTTCCTGGTGCTCTTGATAAGATCCAAAGAAGAATCAGTGATATTAGTTGTCCTGATCTAGCAGATTGGCTTCAGTCACTTGCCCACCACCCTAACATTGCCTCTTTGTGCCTTTTTTTATAAATACTTTCATGGTAATTGTTTGGATGAGTTCTTCACTATGGTACCTAGACTGCATGAATTTAAGTGCAATATTAGACTGGTGGTGAGATCTCACCAATTTACAGTTGAGCTAGTGAGATGTAGCTGTAACTTCTATGCTAACAATTTCTTATCCTGCACTTCTTGCTTGTGGAACTCCCTCCTGACTCCATGCTTTCCAACCAACTTTAATCTGCAAAAATTTAAATGCAATGTCAATCACTATCTACTGTTCACCTGATTACTCTCTTCTTTTCTGCTCCTCATTACTAATGTTTCTGTTCTTAATTCCTCTACACCCAGTAACCCCTTACATGCTAGTAGCTGTACTTCTTTGCTTTGGATGATACCAATTAAAAAAAAATCTAACCAATTCAACAGTAAAATGATGATACTTACCTAGTACTATGTTTAAATTTGCAAAGTTGAGGTATCAAAGTGAGAATCTCATCAGAACAAGTAGTATTATTTATAGAAAAGGCAAAGGAAAGCTACATTATGGCAGTGGGGAAGTAACTAAAGCTGAGATGCCAGGTCAAGACTGATGACATTGTTGATTCTTTGGATTCTCCCAAGAATTAAAGGCAAAAGTAAATATGTAAGACAGTTTAAAAAACTATCACATATATTTATCATTCTGTCTGATTCTCATCTAAACTTAACTCACATTAACAACAATCTGTATTTTGTTGTATTTTAATCCTTATATATAGTTGGTTCAGACTAATTCTTCCTTTTAAGACATGTTGCATATGAAAGGTGATATGCATGCCTATGATGCTCTACCACTTTTCCCTTCAGCCCCTTGTAACTTTCACGGAAGATCGTGTTTTCCATCTTCAATCAATAAACGTTATATTGCGTGTGTGCATTCATGTGCGTCAACCTCTCTCTGTTACATCCCTCCCCTACCCATCTGTCATTTACTAGTAAATGACACATGAGTTTCATATTGTCTAGTGCGGGAAACCCTATCCCAACATGCTCTTACGACGAGCCGCCTGGGACATGCTCCAAGTCGCACCTCCCAACCCGAACTCCAAACAAAAAAAAAACAAAAAAAAATAAGAATTATTTCCATCATACAAAGGTACAGATTTCAGTTCTCCATAGGGTTCATCAGGCCCCTTTTAAGTAAAAGTTCACAGTCTGGCAACCTCTTGTCATGGAACCTTTCCCTCTAGTTCATTCATTTGAGTGTTCTTCCCCCTTTTTTTTAATTACTGGAGTTCGCAACACTCCTTACCAATTACTTTAGTCTCATTACAAAAAAAAAAAAAAAAAAAAAGAATAAAAAAAAATTCGATTTATTTCGTAAATCTGTCCTTCCGATTTTGTCTCAACTTCACAACAGGCTTTGTCGAATCTTTTGTTGGTTCAGGTTCTTCCACGACAATCGTGGACTCTTCTTCAATATCAGTTTTTTATGACCCAAATTAAACATCGCCTCCTGCCCTTTTGCATTTGTTTATAAACCAGTCCTCGCCAACCCGATTTGAAATTTATTCTTTATCCATCAGCCGTCTCAGGTTTCATATATCATTGTTCTAGATTCTTTCCTATTAATAGCGCTGACACAGTTTGTAACTTTCACGGAAGATCGTGTTTTCCATCTTCAATCAATAAACGTTATATTTGCGTGTGTGCATTCATGTGCGTCAACCTCTCTCTGTTACAATGCGATTAGATAATATACCAGAACACAGTAGATACACAGAGAAATCCGAAAGGTCCAGAACCAAAATGTCATGAAAAACCAAACAACAAAGATGTTAAAACTCGTCCAAATCAACTGCATGCAATAATCTGGTTCTTTCTTAAGCCAAAGGCATCGTCTTCAGATATCTACATTTTCTTTTACTAATGTTCACCCAATACAGCACCCTAGAGTCACTCATTGTAGAGGGTTACTGTGTGGAGTTGTATCAGTGTAAGAAAGAGCAAGAAGTGAAGTAGTGAAAACATCTGGCTGGGATATTAGAAGTATAGAGATGACCGTAGAACCAGAAATCAAGTCCTAAACAGAGAGCAAGGGATACATCAAGGAGTGTGAACCAGATGATAGGATAACAGAAGCACTAGATGAGATATGGCACTGATATTCAATGCATGGATGAATGGTATATTTGTTTCGCGTGTATGTGTGCATGTGCTATGTCAGTTTTATCAATTCTCAAATATCTCCTCTTTGCCTAAAAAGTGGGTAGGAAAGTATATATTATTGTTTTTACTAATGTTCACCCAATACAAGGCCCGAGAGCCACTCGAGCTAGAGGGTTACTGAATGATGTTGTATTAGAATAAGAAAGGGCAAGAAATGAAGTAGTGAAAAAATTACAGAGTTCTGGCATGGACGTTAGAAGTATAGGATTGAAGTAAGCTTTAGATGTAACCAGAAACCCACTTCCAACCAGGGAACAAGGGATAAACCACTACTCCTGTTCAATAGACTAGGAAGGAGGAGTGTGAACCAGATGATGAACAAACCAATCTATTCCTATTGGGCGGAAAGGAAACAAAATAATAATTACAGAATAAGATTTCACAGTTCAGGCAGAGACATTAGAAGTACAAAGTTGAAGGAACCAGAGACCCATTCCTAAACAGGAAACAAAGTATAAACCTCTACGCCTGTTAAAAAACCGGGAAGGCGTATGAACCAGATGGTAGGCAAACCTATCTACTCCTATTGGATACATGAAGAGCTTTAGAGCAGTGGTGTACTTAGTGTTTGTGATACCCAGAGAAGAGGGTGAAAGATCTGTTGTGCCTTGAAACAACATTAAAAAATTTAACATCTGCAAAATATAAAGAGAGCTTGCAATTATGGCCAATTATTTCGTTTTGCTTGCAGACAAAAAGCAAAGCAAGATAACTATATTTGAAAATGATTAGGAAAAATGCCTTCAGTATATAACAATTTTCAGGATAACGATATAGATACTATGAAAAAATTCTGTCAAACTTGGACCTGTGTGCCCACAAAAAAATGGTGTCAAAAGACACCGCTATTATTCTAACTACCTTCACTCCTTGGCAATGCTTTAATAAAACTGTATTAGTTTTTAGAATGTTGTAAATATAAAATTAGTCTTACAAATAAACGCTTTAATAAATAGCTATTAATATTTTTGTTGCAAATTCTCAAGAACAAAAAATGTATAAATTCACTTTCATCATATGTTTAGGCTTTATTACAGCTCTAATAATCACTTTTTAAAACAATAAACATTGCCAAGGAATGAAGGTAGCTAAAATAATAGCAGTGTAAAGGGAAAAAACATTTTTTTGACACTCCATTTTTTGGCCTGTATGAAGATCCAAGTTTGTCAAAAAATCCATTATGTCAACTGACTCATAGTGTAGCCCCGAAAGTAAATGTCTAGTATATTATTACATGTGCAATGACATTGGCAATCGTTTCATTTCCATTTACTCTAAAACATTGCGATCCCTTAAATATAAAGTGAATTTAGGTAAAGATTGCAAAAGCAGAATTACAAATGGCTGGTAGACTAATGGCACAACTAAATGCTGCTGCTGTCTCAAGAAAAAAAATGTTGCCTGGAAAAAACCGATCATCAAGCCCCCAACTCCCACTGAGTCCATCAATGTATTTTAGTAAAAAAATACTTTTGATGAACCCTTCTGTTGCTACGAACGTTAAAAGGAAATTTAATGTTACTACGGTAGTCGCCCAGTATCTATTAATTAGAGGTGAAAAAAATATATATTCAAACAATAATGAACAAAAATCATTAAAAAAAAGGTATTTTTATTATGTATTACAGGTTTGGTAAACTGTGGGATTAGCTGAACTTGCCTATCAGGAGAATTCTCTTGACGGACGTTAGTTGGAGCTGTAAATAGAAAAGGTAAACACTTTTTTTGACTAGTGTTTTCTTTCCTTTTTGGATGGAAGATTTATTTAGCCATGTGTAATATACTAAGAGAACACTATACCCTGTTCAAAAATACCTAATTCAGTACACAGTATCTCTACAAATTATATAACTTTTAAGATTTAACATGTTTTTCAAAGAAAACCATTGACAGTCACTTTCTCACTCACAGTAGTAGAAGCTTAGTTTGCTGAAGAATGGATTTTTTTTTCTTTAAGTTATACATCTAGTCCCGTACGTGTTGAATTCATTTTTTTGAGATGTTAAAAACTTTAGACTGAATGTCATTATTACAATTGATAACCACTTTTTCATTAAAAGATTTGCAAGAGTACATTGGGAGTCGGGGAGAAATTGTGTATTAACATAAATTTTATGATTATTACAAAATGTTATAAACAAGTGTATGCATGCAATGCTTGTATGAAATGAACATTGCTACTGTCTGACTCTGGTAAAAGAAATTAAATTGTTACATACATTTATTTGTGCTAGAGAAATTGACGTCATTGTTCTCGGTTTATGACCACGAATCCAATCTCCGTATGTTTGATTTTGAATGATGGTGCTTTCCATGCCGTGAGTAAAAACAAAAATCACTACTAGTTATTGTCTCCTGTAGGAATGTATATAATTAATAACCAAGAAAGCGGGTCACAGGAGGCTTCTGATTGGCCAGCAAATGTTTTTCTTCAATTGATAATTTTCTTTTATGTAAATAATATAAACGGAGTCTTCCGTACGAAGTGTACTTGAGACAGTCGCCCGTTTTTGTTACCTTGCTGGCACTGATTTTCGGCAACCGAATGAAGCAGGGGTCTATACTCCAACGCTTAAACCAGGGGCGTAATCAAGTTGTTACGTAAGGATAAAGACGGTGGGGATGGGTTAAGTAACTTTCGCCCTTTAACTATGTTAAACACAGAGTTAAAGATTTTCGCTAAGGTCTTTAGCAAACCGCTTGCAGGCTGTCCTTTAGTCTGATTGCCTCCGAACAGACTTGTGCTGTGAAGGGCAGGACTATTCAGGACAACCTTCATATGGTACGCTTGAGCATCGAGCAAGACGACAGTGCGCTGGTGGAGGTGAATAGAGTACGATCGGAGCCTTTCGTATTGTCTCGTTCCATTCGTCAAGGTTGTCCACTTTCGCCTTTGCTTTACGTTCTTGCGTTGGAACATTTCCTTCGCAAGTTAAAGACGAATCCGGTCCTACGCGGAATTTCCCTGCCGGGTGCTACCAACTCGCCCATGTATTCCGCCTATGCTGATGACGTTTCGCTTCTTGTGTCGAGCAGGGCCGAGATTAACGAAGTCAGCAAAGAAATCAGTGGTTATGAGATAGTGACAGGAGCCAAGATCAACCGCGATAAGTCTGTTGGCTTGCAGTTGGGTGCGTGGAAGGGAGTTTCTCTTTCCTCTGGACGGGTCAAGATTCTCGGCGTCTGGTTCAGTCCTGATCTGAAGTTGGAAATGAATTGATCGGAGGTGCAATTAATTTGTGGTCTCGGAGGAATCTTTCCTTAAAGGAGAGGGCGGAAGTATGTGTTCCACACATCTACCCGATTCTCCTTCACCGACTCTCTGTGCTTCCACTTCCGTATGACACTTTAATGGCGTTACTGAAGATCTTGTTCTCCTTCTTGTGTGAAGGCAAGTCTCCAGAGTCTCTCGGGAGATCTGTTGCCTTCATCCATCTGAAGGCGGTCTAGGTATGCCTAGCATTGAGATTCGTCAATATATGCTTCGCATCGGGTTCCTGGATCGAAAGTCGCGAACCGGATGAGGTGGGCGCCTTCTGGAAGGAAGACGCCCGCGAGAACGTCTGAGGAGGAGGCTCACCGTTTGCCCAAAGCCGAGTGCTCCTTCTACCGTGAATGTCGTCGTGCTCTGAAACGACTCTTATGGGCGTTGGATGGCCTCTCTAGCGTCCAGGCGTTTTCTTGTAAGGCATTATATTAGGTGTTAGTTAGCGGGGCCGTTCGTGATGAACTGATTGATGGGCTCGGTCTTACGAAGCAGGAGGCTCGCTCGATATGGCCTTGGGCGCCCGGGTTGAAATGTCTCAATAACAATGAGGCATCACTCACCTGGCTGGTGATGCGTGGGGACCTCTGGGTCGCCAAAAGACTTTGCATAGCGTGCTTGGAGAAATATCCAAACTGCTGCTGCTGTAGTCGGGAGGTCGAGACCATTGATCATGCCTTTTTTCATTGCAGGGTGGTAGCACCGTTGTGCAAGTATGATGAAGGCCTCATGGTTCGCATGCTGCCTGGAAAGTTTTTGTCCTTGAGGCCGCTTCTGTTTGTAGCAATGTGGCTCCGCCGTTGACGAGGGCTGAACACTATGTGTTCTTATGCTTGCTTGGTGTTATGAGAGTAATGATTTGGACGACACATCAGAAGAGATTCTATGAAGGCAAGAAGCCTGTCTCTTCCCAACTGATCTTATTTTTTAAGCATCAGCTTAAGGTTAACATTAAGACGGAAAGGCGGCGACTCTCTTCATCAGAATTCACCAAAAGGTGGGTGAATCTTGCGCGTTTGTGTCGTGTGGAAGGGGCTGACTTGGAGTGACACTGTGATGCCGGTTAGGCATCAGGATATTGCTTTAGCTAGGTTGAACACGGGAAACCCACCCTAAAATTAGGTTAGCCTAGGTTTAGTTTTTGAGTCTTTAGTTTCCTTTTTCTTTAAACTTAGCTAGGGTATGTATGCTTATTGGCCCCCTTTTATTTCTGTCCCTTTTTGTTTTCTTTAAGTTTAATTCCCGATCCCCTCCTTCGTTAGGTGGTCAGTGGTGTCAGTTCTCTAGTGGATGCGGGGCATTTTTCGTTTCGTGTGTGATTTTTCGTATCTGTTGTGTCTGTGTGAGTGCTTGGGACGAATGAATGTTTTTAATTTATTCTAATCTCGCATTAATTTCGTCTAGTTAACTGATGTTTCTGCCACATTTAGTGATTGTGTTTTTTTTTATTACTAACATGATTTTGTTTAGTTTCTTGTAAATAGTTATTAGTTCATATTGTAAATACTCATTGGGGTTATTTTTTAAATTTTTAAATTGTTGTTTTATTCCCCTCCTCACACAGACCACAAATTGTACATATGGGGACTGGCTAGAGTATTTTCATGGAGACATTGAGGTATTATGGTGGATGTGGTGAGAAAGGTCCGTAAGAATGTGTTGTTTTGGTGCAAGAAATATTGTTAGTATGACTGGGTCAGCGTTTGTGGCTAGCTAAGTTTACAAGATAAAACAGAAGACCGACCACTTCCTCATTCCCGCCTTGTGCCACATTTTCTGTCATTTCACGGAAATAAATATCCTAAACGGAAGTGAAAAGCGTGCGAACATGTGGAGTGGGGAATAATTAGCAAACCTGGAATTATCCGGTTTTATTGAAAATTTTCAGTAATTATTCAAAATTAAATGAACTTTATATAGATTTTTGTTTTTAAATTTTTTGTGGAAATATTTTTGCAGGTCAGTTACATCTCTCTTTACTGTCAGTCAGCATATCAACAACTTCAATAAACAGTTACCGTCGTATTAAAACAATGAATTTATGCGATATTTTAAACTTAAAGTAAGTATTCGTTTCAAATCAAATTAATTATACTTTAAGTAAACTAATATTCCTCAAATAAAGTTTCATAAAAATATATTTTATTTTTGGAAGATTTTTTTAAAAAGAATTACATTGTGATAAATGAAGGCTAAAAATGGCGCTGAAATCAGATGTTCTAGCGAAAAAAAACTCCTTCCAGTCAATTTAAATTAGTTTTGAAATAGAGCAAAATATTTTGCTTATTGGAAATATTAAATTTAATATATCAGCTTGAAATTAAAAGTAAAATAAAAGCTTCAAGAAAGATTCTTTTTTTTTTCTTTTTTTTTTTTTATAAAAAAATTCGTTTAAAACCTTGGGTATTGTGTGTAGTGTGTGATGATTTCAAAATATTTATCGACCGTGAACACATTGAAAATATGGCCGGAGATATTAATTAAAAGAATAATAAAAAAAAAAAACTCAATTATTTTTGGTGGAGAGCTGCTGATACCTCTTTTTAATAAAACTGTTTTGTTTCCACAGGAAAAAAAATTATCGGATATTTGTGAAAACATGACATGTATTTTTAGTACGAAAGAATTTTAAAGAACTCTTTCAGATTTTGGTCGTTGCTGGTAAAAACTTGATATAAAATTTTAAAATAAAGATATTTTTAAATAAAAGAATTGAAAAAGTATAAAGTTTAATGCCATTTTCGAGTGTGAACATTGATTTTGGATTTTAAGGAAGATGAAAAATAAAATACTGAATTGTTTTGTCACATAAAATAACAACGGTTCTTTTCATGGTCACAAAAGATGATTGAAGTTTTTGACTAATCTTCACATGCTGATAACAGTTTTTTTGTTTAATAGGGTTTTTTGTTTTGAGTTTAGTGTTTAGAAATACAGTAAAGATAAATAAATCACTTGGATACCAATAGAATAAGAAGTGTTTGTAATTGACCTGAAAAATATTTCCGTAAAATTTTCTAATGGAATAACCTTTTCAATAAAAAAATCATTAATGTATGTGCTGAAAATTACTTTAAATAATTCCATAATTTTTGGTAATTTTTCTTCAAATTTGAGTGTAGAGTTTCAATGAATAAAGTGTGCTTGATGTCTGGAGGTTCCTTAAATGTTTTGTTTGACCCATAGAAGCAAAAAAGAATCAAAGTAAAAAAGGTAAATTAACTATAAGTTCAATAAATTCATCAATTTTTCTAGATTATTTATCTCTTAACAAGTTTTCCTATGAAAATAAAGACCTCATTGATGCAATGAAATATTTTGACATCGATAGTTAATAAATCTGTCAAAAAATAATGAATAAAAAAGTATCACTTAAAACATTAACAACAATAACATCTTTTTTTTCCTTTTCTTTTTGAAAGTGTAAAATGCAAAATCATTTATTCAAAGTTATATAAAGTTTAAATAATATTCGTAAGTTATTTTTCCTCAAAGGGAACAAGTGTCTTGATTGTGGTAGGTTTGGTTTTACTTTTCTCTTCTGTATTTGATTCATGGTGCAAATTTTTAAGAGTGCAAGGCAGGTTTTTAAGAAAATTATTATTACATTGTTCGGTTGTTGTCCTCATCTTCGTTGTCATATTGACGACGTTTCGAGTGTTGTACGCTCTGGCCTTCTTCAGGTGTTTGGAATTTCGAATTGAACTCTTTATTTCGTCCACCGGGATAGATTGTTCGAGTTCCATGTGCCATGCCTCTTCCAGATGTCTCAGTATCAGTAATATCACTTTTTAACTCAACTCTCCAAGTTTTTGTTCATCTCTGCTTTAGCCAGGTACCGAACTCACAACACTTTCGGTCAAGTCACTGGATTCAACCAATGCTTTTATCCACTGGGCCATGTGTGGATATGACGATGAAGATGAGGACAACAGGTCGAACAATGTAAATAGTGTAAATAATTACAATACCTCATCTCAGAAAATATAGATAAGAAAATTATTGTTTAACCTTTGGACATGATGATACCCCCTGCTAAGTCATTTTTTTTTAACAAAATCTAGCATGCATGAACTGGCAGATGATGGTGGGGGGAGTAACAAAAATTGTTAAAAGGTTGGAGTCTAGGGGTCAAGGACAACTGAGCTGGTAGTTGAGAACAGGAAAGTTGAGGAAGTCCCATGGTTTTGGGACAATGATAGAATAGGGATTAAGAAGAAGTACATCTATCTATCTATCTATATATATATATATATATATATATATATATATATATATACACACACACATATATATATATATATATATATATATACATATATATATATATATATATATGTTTCAGTAGTCTTTAACATTTTTCAAGGCTGGCTCCCATTTGAGATTGTAAAATCTTTCTCACACTCTTTGATCCTAAGGCTAAAAGAAAAAAAATGAAATTTAAAAAAAAAAAGAGTCAGAATTGTCAAATTGAATATTTAAAAGTGTAAATAACAAAATGTTAAAATTTATCAGATGTCAAAATGAAAAGTCTGTATTAAGATATTACTAATAAAACTATTTAATATGCTAGCTACTTTCACTCTTTCTCAATTAACTTTTGAAATGCATGGCATTTTGTTGCTAAAAGCAATCCAGATGTCATGTTGAACATCCGGCTGATTTTCTGAAATTTACAAAGTAGTGATGAAAATCCTTTGCAAATTAGTCACAAATGGAAGAATTAATTAAAGAGCTTCTTTCTTTGTTTTTTTTTTAGGGTTTTTTTTCAAAATGTTTTAAACCAAAAGTTTTAAAGTATTTTTTCAAAATTCATTTTTGATATTAATATATGAACAACAAAAAGAAGTCTACTTTCACTTTAAAATTGCATTCTACACCAGTTGACCATGGGTCTACAGCCCAGATTAAGAGGCACAGATATATTTAGATGAGTCAAATCTTATCATTCCTTATAGTATGTTTATTAATGAGATTACAGCTTAGTAGTAACTGGTGGTCCTTGCTGCGACACCAAACTTCCTTTAAACTCCAGCACATTCTATAGTGTTTTAGTCTATTTTTGCTATAGTTTCTATTACTCCTTGCATTTTTAAAGCAATATGATTTATATTGAATCAGTTGCTAGGTCTGCTGCTAAGAAAGTTGGTTCACTGTGTCATGCTAGACAATTTTCCTCACTGGAATTTATCTTAGACCTTATTTAGTCTACCATTTTTTCATGCATTGACTATTGCTGCTAGGCCTCTGATTGGGAGGTTTTGAGGAGTGTAGAACCACCTCTTAATTTCTGCTGTTTCCAGGTCCACTATGACCTGTGGGGTCTCAACTATGAGTAAACAGATAACCACCAAACTGGAGGCAAAGCATTAAAAAAGTATAAAAATACATTTTATAGCAAAAATACTAGCAATATATTTTCATAGTAAAAATAATACAAACAATATATTATTTGAAGAAAAATATTACCAGCAATACATTTAAAGGCACATAAGAAAATTAAATTTTGGCATTAAATGACCTATAAATGAGTTGATATACTGTTAAACAAGCAAACAAACAATATTGCTGCCACATTTTGTCTGTTATTTCTGCTATATATTTAGATCCTTGACAAAATCCAAAGAAGAATCTGCAATGTTATCGGTCCTGGCCTGGCATCTAAGCTTCAATCACTTTCCTACTACTGGAACATAGCTTCTTTGTGTCTTTTCTATAAATATTTTCACAGTAATTTTTAAGTATTAGGTTGGTGCAAAAATAATTTCGTTTTCTAACATATGTTACTATGTGAGTAAACGAAATTATTTTTGCACCAACCTAATAAGTGGTCTGTTTATATAAATGCTGTTACTTAAATATTTTATCTATGAAAAGAATGTATAAACAATATATATATATATATATACATATATAGAGAGAGAGCAAGAGAGAGAGAGAGAGAGAGCGAGAGAGAGACATAAATCAACACTTCATGTTGATTGTCAGTTTCAAGTGCTCTATCCCCCATATATATATATATATAAAATTTTAAATTATACAGAAACAAACTCACACACATTATATATATATATATATATATATATATATATATATATATATATATATATATATATATATAATGTTTATGGCTTTTTTGTAACCTTATGTTCCTCTGTCATAAATTGAAGAATTTTTGTTCAAAAGTAATGAGAAGGCATTAATTTGTTTTAGTTCTTGAAAAAGATCAACCCCGCCAAAAATTAAATTCAACTAAAGTATCAAGCCCTGTTTCATCCTCAAGCGAAAATTTAGGAAATTTTCGCTTGAGGATGAAACAGGGCTTGATACTTTAGTTCAGTTTAATTTTAATAATTATATTGAGGTTTTTGGCTCTTGTTTTTGAAACATGAGAACTCTTATGTAGCGAAGGAATCATATTTTAAAAAAAATAATCATAATTTATATACTCGACTCTCCCGTTGAATTCAACGTATGAGGGTCAAGCAGGTTAGTTCCTAGAAAACTGACAGCCCGACAACAGCACATGAAATTTGATTATAGTGGTGAAGGTTTCATGCAGGACCATCCACACTTTTTGAAGAGCTGAATACAGAGACCTGGTGCACTATGTGCCACAAGGTCCCCAAATGACCCTCTGCAGGTTTTGAATTCAGAGTTGTCCTTCTCCTAGACCAGTTGCCATCCAAGGCTATAGAACCCAGTCTGTCCTGCTATTTACCCATAGCTGGAGGGAGAAGAAGAGGATTCAAACCTTTCCCAAGGTATTAGCATGTAAGTGAGTGTAATGGATTTGATTGGAATTTGAACTCGGCTCTCCGATGCCGCTATCCAATACACCACCGTGCCTCATAATATATATATATATATATATATATATATATATATATATATATATATATATATATATATATAATAAGAAAGAGCAGTAAGATTTATAATCCAGTGTTATTAGCAATTATTTTTATTTAAAGAAAAACTGTGCTTGATACAAACAGTAGAGTATAATATTTTCTTTTTTTAAAAAGTACAATTCCATTGCAACACAGAAATTTCTGTTTCAGTTAATGCAAGGAATTTTTGTACTGACTTATTAAGTAACATATATTTGATACATAAGTTGTCTTGGGAAATTAAAACCCCTAATTAAAATAGATTGGATTTTCCTTAACCATAACTCAAAATATTAAAGTTGTCTGTGCTTATAAATTAACTAAATTTCTTAGAAAGTTATTCGTAGTATTGCTTGACAATGGAACAAAACTCTGGATTTTAAGTTTAATTTTTATAATTAAATTTACAATTTTAGTTAAAGTTTTGAAACAGAAATTTTTGTGTCATAATGGAATCATATTTTTTAAAAAAGAAGATAATTAAAATATATATATATACACACTCACACACACACACAAGGATAAATCAACTGATATGGGAAGGGAAAGTATACAAAAAAAACTTACCATTACAAAACCTAGAAAAAAAAAAGAAATGAACAGCTACCTTAATAAAAAAACAAATGTGCTCAATGTCTATAGAATGAAGAAACTGAAATGTGAAGCCAAGCTGACATTAGCCATAATAACAATGAACACTTCTAGTAAGTTTCATGCCATTTGCAATCATCAAACAATCTTTTGGTTTAGTTGAAGATGGATAATAGTCTTTGATTGAGACTGTTTATTTTTCTCTTTGATTTGTAGGAAAGTATAAAAATATTTTTTATAGTAAAAATACCAATAATATCTTTTAATTAAAAACTTACCAACTATATTTCTGTAGTAAAATTATCATCAATATATTCTTATAAAAAATTACCAATACATTTTATCACCTACAAACTATATATCTAAAAAACATGTATTTGCACTGTAAATATAAAATTATGTACAAAGTATTCTTTAGTTGAAGTTATAAAATTGTGTACAAAATGTTTACTTCCAGCATTAAATAACCCATAGAGGTTGATATGCTGCTAAAAGAAATCAACCAAAACAAACTTTAACCACAACCATGTCTGCTTTCTTTTTTCTTTTCATTCTCTTCATCTTTTCCTTTTATTTTGGCCAAGCATCAATTATGTAATTTTCAATCTACATTTTTTTTTTCTTTTTTTTGTTCTTTTCCTTCCCTTTTCTTTTATTTTTGCCTTTTTTCTTTCTCTCTTCTCTAAAAAAGCTAATGTCACTTTTTTTGTTGGATGTGTCACACTAAAGCAAACATGTCTAAAATTAAATGAATACTGCTCTGATTCAAACCTTCACACTAAATCAAGTAACATACCAATAAGTCAGGATCTTCTTCTCTGTACCATATCCCTTCATGACGTTGGCGAGCATGGTTCTCCACAATTTCCTGTTTTTGGAGCTCTTTGGGATAATACTGCCGAAATATTTTTCTTTTTTTTTGTCATTTTTTTAGTTGATACATTTTTATTCCTTTTCTTTTTCTCTTTTATACTTTATTTTTTTTTCCTTTATTTCATTTGTTGCTCTTTTTTCTTCCTTTTACATTTATGCATTCATTTCTTTTCTTTCTTTTCTTT
Organism: Acanthosepion lycidas; assembly: GCA_963932145.1. NCBI lineage: Eukaryota > Metazoa > Mollusca > Cephalopoda > Sepiida > Sepiidae > Acanthosepion > Acanthosepion lycidas. The sequence continues at coordinate 45,271,153 of OZ010583.1, forward strand.
CTTTTCTTTCTTTTCTTCTTTCACGTCTTCTCTCTTCCTTTATTTCTTTCTTGTCTTCATTTTCTTTCAGTCACTTTCCTTTTCCCTTTCATTTGAGGTTTTCTTGTAATTTTTCATTTTTCTTTAAGCTTCTTAAATCTCTGTCTTTGTCTCTTTCACCCATCATTTGTTTATTTTTTTGACATCTATCCATTTCTCCACATATACATAGCTATACATTTTTTTTTATTTGCTATAAATTTAAACATTTTATCAAAACCTTTCAACATTTTTGTCCTTCTCACAATTCATTTATTAAAAGATTGAGGAAAAACTTCTTTTGTCTTTTCAAAATGCCAAAAACAGCTTTGAAGATAATTCAGACTTGAAAATGTAAGGGAAGAAGAAAAATCAAGAAGAAAAACATTTTATTCTGTCAGCTTTCCATAAAGTTTGTTGCAAAATCTTATTTAATACTTAGAAAGGTTCTTTGATCAATAAAAAAAATGATTTGTTTGGTTTTTTGCCAATAAAATTTTGTCTGAGGCTTTTGTTTTTTGTTTTTATTGATTTATTTTAACCCAATTTGTTCCATTTTTAAAAATATATTGAACTTACTGTTTGAAATAAATATCCTTATTTTACTTTGTTTTTTTTTTTAATCAGTTTGAGAAATAAAACTTTAATGAATTTAGGTTTGAAATATTTATTGCATTGGCACAAGCCCAGACTTTTAACTTTTTCTTGTCTTATAAGTTTGATAAATAAATAAAAAAATAATGATGAAATGTTGACAAACATACAGGCATAGCTATGTTTTTTGTTGAGACGGGACCGAGATTAATCTTGCAAAAAGCAAGGTAGGTCCTGCCTGACAAAGGATTTGTCATGATGATTTGAGGCAAGTTTTACAAAGTCAGATGCTCTTTCTGACACCCAACTCAGATACTTACAGTCCAAGTAGACAATGAGATACCATCTCTAGGAAGGTTGCCATTCAAGGTTGCTACTCACCAGCAGAAAAGTTAGAGTTGGATGTAGTTTATATACCAACCAACATGTTACCAGTAGCAGGCTTAAGCCTTACCTGACCATTTAAAAAGAAACAGATAATAAAAAAGGAAATGTAAGAGGTTGAGATAAATGGGGAGATGGTTTGAATGGAAATTTAAGGAAGATGAAGAGAGAAAGACTGAAGTGCCACTCAGTTATCAAGATTTTAATGAGTGAAATACTGAAAAGTGTGTGGTGGTGGGAAAGGCATAAAAATGGTGATACATTAAAATTCATTATGGGGAGATAGTGCTACAAAAAGATAAATGGCAGGAGGTAACAGAAAATACTTGCACATTCTTATCAAGACACCATCTCTAGGAAGGTTATCATTCAAGGCTTGAAATCCCATCCCCAACTTATATATATATATACACACACACACACATATTGTATCCTATAAGAAGCTTATTTGCCTTTTGACAGGTTTTGTTTTTACCACCTGTGGGTGACATGCCACCCTCTTTGCCAGCAGAATAGCTAGTGAGGGATTTGATTTAGACACCAACCACCTATCCATATGGCAGGTTCTACTGGGTTACATGTTACCAGTAGCAGGTCAGACCTGACCTGAACAGGGCTGAAAAAAGTAAGTGAAAATTACAGTAAGCAATTAAAAACAATGAAATGAATTTCTGGATTTCGAAAATGAATACAGAAGACAGTTGAAATTTTCTAGAACACATAATGAGAAAGGGGCTCGGAGGATTTGACACTCACAGGGCATACTGAAAGCAAGAGGGATAGAATGAAATTGAGTAACCTCCCTAACAAGCTTTTGTAAATAGATTGTAGGGCAGGAAATAAGAGGGGTAGAAAAAAGACAAATATTGCTACAATGTTGTGTCTAGCCATGATTTCCCACATCTTGTCTGGTGTGAGTAGCCGTAGTCAAATATAAAAATAAATGAACAGAACTGTCCAACAAACAGAATTAACAAAGTTTGCAATAAAAAGAAAATGGAACAGGGCAAAAAATGATGAAATAATATAAAGCAAGGAAACAAACAATATATGTAACGCAAATTAACAGTAAGAAGGCAAAAAGTTCACAAACTATGAATTGGCATTGACACATATAAAAAAGCAAGTTTGGACAAGCAGACATAACAGTCTGTCTTCTAGACTGAGTCATGTCAAACTGCAAACCTGCCTATTTCATTGGCTAAGAAAAGTATCCCAGCATGCATTTGTGTGCTTTTGCCTATAAAAGTGGGGAAAGCAAGTGTTTTGCAGTTATTCCCTATGGATACTTATCTGGCTTATGTCAGAGGGTATCCCTCAGACAAGACTCTGCTGAGGGGCGGAGTCTCATCTTTGGAAACTGACTCCGTTTTTACATGATCTGTAGGGAATTTTTGCTCGAGCCTACGGGCTTGGATACCCCACTTTAATCTCGGCCTTGTGCCACATTTTGCTGCATGGGGCAGTGGGTAAATAATTATTCCCTATGAATTAAAATCAACATCTTGAAGGGACATGGAACAGAAACGAAAATCATAATTCAAAAAATCATTTAAATTTTTAGAGTTATTTTAAGATTTTTCTTTATTTTACAGTCTTATTCAGTTGGTTCCAGTGCACTTGGAATGATCACTAAAAAAATATCCTTCCCAAATTTATAGACATATCCTGCAGATGCATGTTGTGATTTCTTCCTAACCAAATGAATCACTTCTTGGTCTCATCTGCCATAGTTTTGTTCATTCTTGTCTTAAATGCTATGAGTACTTGACTGTATGCCTTTTGCAGGTTAACACTAGTCTTACTTTGTGAAATTTTTGCCTTATTACTCTTGTCTTGCTTAGTTTTGACTTGCATATATATTTTTGGCTTAGTATTATTTTGCCCTGTAATTTTTCATCCTTTTTTTATTGTTTACGAACTTTGTCAATTCTTTTTATTAAAGCAGTTTGCCAATTACACTTAACCGTGGTTAATTACTCCATAATGAGGAAAAGACTTGTAGGATTAAACACTCACAGAACATACTGAAAGCAAGAGGGACAGAATAAAACTGAGTATCCTACCTAACAAGTTTGTGTAAATAGATAAAGCAAGAAGTAGTAAAAAGACAAATATTGCTATGATTTACAATGTTGTCAAGCCATGATTGCCCACATACTGAAGTAAGATAGAGCTTCCTTGCAGTAATGTTCATCGCAGACAAATAGGCATAGGACAGCTAATCAACAGTCAAGACAATAGTGTCTGGGTGTGATAAAAATCTGATGCAGTCACAGATGACACAATATTTTTCAAGGCCAAATATATTTTATCATACACCCTGAAAACAGATTCATATTACTGCACATCACTGCAAATGACCTAATCTGAGGAAAAATAAAAATCGATTAGACATTTTCACTCCAGAGGGTATGGTGAAAGAAAGGAAACTAAAGCAGTTGTTTTAATTAATTTGCAAAAAGGTGTGTATATATATATATATTTATAAATGTAAAAGACAATAGGAAAACTGTAATAGTTGCTGACATGTTTCATGAGTGAGTGTTAATTCCTACAAGTCCTTTCCTCATTACAGTTTTCTTATTATCTTTTGCATTTATATTGTCTTTTTCTACAGGTTAACTCTGAGAAATGTTTCATATATATATATATATATATATACACACACACACACATACTGAAATATTAGTCTTTAGTGTTATAAACTAGCCAGTATTTAGTACGATATACAAAAAAGCATAAAGATATAATAGCATACAATATAGCATATTTGTGATGTATCTTTATTATACTGTGTATTTTTTTGGGAATCACTGTCAGTATCTTTATAGTCATTGATTTCCAATTCTTATTTTTCTCAGCCATTTAACCACATATACAGTGTGATTTTACAAATCAGAGAAAGACGAATAAAGCTATATAACTAAATCTGAATGATGTCTTCTGATCTGCCTCCGTACCATTAACAGTAATATTAGTACTTTCCTTATAATGAAACATTCAACATTCATTGACTGAGCAGTCATTTGAAATTTATAAAATATTTGCCTGAAAAGAATATTTTCCAGGAAAATAGGTTTCTCAAGTCATGTAACTGTTATCCCCCTTTCCAGCATCGAGTGGGGGTTTCCTTCCATGCATTCTATTTGAAGTAGTGCAGAACATCAGCATCTTAATTTTGTCATTACAGATATATGTACTATCTCTTTTAGTCGTTGCTGAGGTTGAAAGTTCTCAAGTGATATGGTTTCTTTTATTTGGTACCATTCCTTGTGTGTGATTCTGCAGCACCATTCTACAAGGTTCAAAGGAAAATGGCCTTCGCCAAGATCCACAGGCTTCATTCACTCAGTCATTTTTAATCATTGATCTTAGAAAGTGGTTGTCTGCAACTGACAGTTTAGATATTTCTGAAGTGGCTGTATGCAGCTGACAGTTTAGATATTTCTGAATGGGTCTGGTGCTATGCATGACATTCATGTGAAAGTTTCAACCTGATAAAGCTATCTAAGTACATGATTTAAGTTTTCTGGTTAATGTTTTGTAAAGATTGGTAGTGCTAGGTGAAACTACCACTAGTGCAGCCTATTTTATATTTGATTTTCTCATCTTCTATACTAAATTTGCCATAACTGATCCATACACTGAGATATTCAATGTTTTCAGTATTTACTAATTCTATATCCTAAATTTCTATGATGAATTCTCTGTGAGTACCATCTCTACTTTCAATTCAGTTCCAGATCATTGTTTCTGTTTTGGAAAAGTTTATCTTGAGTCCTATTTCTTGGAACACTTGAAGGAGGATGTTGATTTTCTGTTCAAGATCATTCTTTTTCTAACAATGAATACCTATGTCATTAGCATAGCCTCCTACATCCTCCATACATCAGCCTAACTAGGAGAAGCAGGAATGCTGTTTTTTATTAGTAGATTTATTTGGGATGTGGCATGTAAAGCTTTAAATGATCAGTGTCCTTCTCTTCATATCTGTGCTTGTATATGTGCCAAGCATAGTCTAGGAGTAGATTAAATAGATTGGAACTCTTGTTTCCTACTTGTCATACTCAAGATGAGGTTTAGGATGTTCCTGTATTGGGGTCCTTGCCAGACATGTACAACTTTGTAAACTGATACAGATCTAGATATTCAGTAGATATAGAGCTTGGAAAATGATTTTCTAATCTAATTCTCTACTAATGAGAAGAGAAAGTCTCTATTAATGTAGTCATGTACTTGTGGAAGGTCCATATAGGAAGTATGCCATTTTCTATTGGAAAGGCATGTAATTTTCTGGAGTTGATTCATTATATCCTTTACCAGAATGAAGCCTACAGTCAAATCACACTGAAAACACTAGTTCTCATTTGATCACAAAAGTTATGCAGCATCATGTCCAGTCAGTACTTAAATAGTGGACGCTTGGGAACACCGTCTACTGAAGAGAATACTGAACTGTTATGTAATATCAGACTTGCTATATGGCAGAACAATGAGCTCAGAGATGAATAACAGTCTTGAGGTAACAGCAAAATGGTTCTACAGAAAGATGCTGAGAATATCATGGTCTGAACATGTGAGCAGCAACAAGATTTTAGAGAAAATGGAAACAAAAAGGAAACTTATACTTAACATAAGAAAGAGATAGTTGAAATTTCTAGGGCACATAATGAGGAAGGAGGGCTTGGAAAATTTGATACTCACAGGACAGATTGAAGGCAAGAGGGATAGAGGAAAACAACGCATAAACTACCTAGCAGGCTTGAGTCAATGGATGGCAAAACAAACTTAAGGAGAGATAACAAAATGTCAGAATTTATTAAGAGCTACAAGGGACAGAAAATTGTGGAGAGCTGTGATCGCCCATGGCCTGAAGGGACACAGCATATATAAGAACTCTAGGCTTAGTTGTTATCAGGTACAAGTAATCACCATTGTTGGGCTGTGTTTATAGCATCAATTGACTTTAATCTGGCACAGGTAATGAGTTTTTCATTTTTAAAATTTCAGACAATTTAAGCGTTGTTCTTTGATAGATCAAACCAAGTTGTTCACTAGTTCTCTTATAGTATTTTGTCTCCAAGAATTGAAGCTTTTAAATTGGAAGAATCACACCAATAACTTGTCTTTTTGATTGGCTCTTTTCTTTGCGAATGTTGAAGCTTGGAAATTTCCCAAAAGCTGTAATCAGAAACTTATTCACCTGGGTGAACAATTTGAATTAAATTTCAATTTTCAATTTTCTATTTTGCCTGAATGTCATCAACAAACATTAAGAAAAAAATTAAAAAAAAAATTAAAAAAAAAAATTTTGTTGCCTGCTCAGTGAAAGGTTGCTGTAGCAATTACTTTTTATAGCAACTTATTCAAATGTAGATTCTTATTTTACTGATGTTTTGAAACCTTTTCCCAATTTTTGATTTCCATTCAGACATGAATGTGTTTTCTTATCCTGGATGGAACCAGAATGGCTGACAATATCACTTGCATGTCTTTTAGAAGACACTAATCAAGTATGTTGATCGAGTTACCAATTCATGAAAAACGTCATTGTTATGGCTTTCCTTGAATTTTCTTTCTTTGTCAAGGAAGACATTCATTTCTGAAAAGATAGTCAAAGGGTTTTAAAATATCATTGACATAAAATAAAGTAAAAGTCTGAATGAATCTTTATAAAAAGAAGTTTTGATAACAAAGGTTGATGAAGATATTGTTATCGTTTACTTTCAGTACTGTCGTTTGATATTTTAACCCATTAATGCCCAATGTAAAATCTAGTATGTGTTATAAGCTTATTAAAAATTGGGTGTTATAGGTTTATGTACACATGGCTAAGTGGTTAGAATATTGGCACTTTGATCATGAGAATCACATTTGAATTTCACTATAATTGATCTGCATAACTTATGTTAAGATTGTGGCTGCCAATAATGAATCCTTGTAGGACTTCTAATTCTCTCAGAATTGACTCACTGTATGGATTGATCAGGCAAGACCAAAATAGTGCCTTTAAGCAAAATTTCACTCATCATAGACTTCTTGAATTTCTTTCATATCTGCTCAGTTTCATATCCAAACATAAATCATAAAGCAATTTTTTAAAAAAAGTAATAGATTAACCCAACAGATTTTATCACTTTAAACATTATTTTTATTGGATATGAGTAGACAATCTCTTTATTTATTAAACATCTTCTCCAGCTGATTGACTAAGTTCTCTGTAGCTCAATTGGTTAGAGCGTGTTGGATCTAGTAACAGTTCGAAGTTCAAATTCTACCAGAGTGCATAGTTTTCTTTAATAAGATTTCTCAAATATTCAGTCTGGTAGATGAAAATAAATAAATATATTGTTTAATAAATAAACTGAGCATCTACTCATATATAAGTATCTGCTAAAATAAGTGTTTAAAATGATAAAATCTTTTGGATTAATAAATAAAAATCCATTACTTCTTTAGATAATTGCTTCATTTGTGTTTGAATACGAAACTGAGAAAATAGGAAAAAATTTCAAAAATTCTATGATGAGAGAAATTTTGTTTAAAACATTATTTTGGCCTTGCTTGATTGGCTAAGTTCTCTGCAGCTCAGTTGGTTAGAGAATGTTGGACCTAATGACAATTCCTTCAGCCAAGAACACACAGGTTTGAATCCTGCTAAAGAATCCATATTTTTCTTTAATAAGATTTTTCAAAGATTCATTCTGGGAGGCAAAAATAAATAAATATACTGTTTCATAAATAAATGGAGCATCTACTAAAATATGAGTATCCACCAATGTGATAAAATATTTTGCTTAGATATAATCATTTCCTTTTTACTAAAAAGATGCATTTTTTGAGAGGGAAGAAGACTAATTGTTTTTTTTTTTTCATTTACACACTTCATATTTTGGATATATCATCTTTTACCCTTCAATTGAGATGAAGTAATTGTTCTATTTAGAGTTGAAGGTAAACAAATTCTTTTTTCATTTACACTTTTCATATTTTGGCTATATCCTTTGTCTCAGCCTTTAACGAGTGCAAGTGGGCCTTCAATGAAGTAAAGTCACTATTTGCTGATAGAGTGAAGCAACGTATTGCATCTTGCAAATTCGGCTCCAAGGATTATTGGTATCTCTCCAAGAGCATACTTAACAACTGTAAATCTACAATACGTCCTTTGTTCAACCAATTTGAGGTCCTGACCTCCTCTGTTGATAAGGCTGTGTGCTTTGCTCGGAAATTCTCAACTCAGCACTCAACTTATCTGGTGTACCCATACCAGATTTCTCCCCTAGAACTGAGGCTCTATTGAGCAAGTTGCACATCACCTTATCGTTGGTACTGGGCATCATCTCTAAATTAGACTCCCATAAGGTGGAGACAGGATACCAGTCATTTTCCTGAAGAAATGTGATCCTGAACTGACCCCTGCCCCCTCCAAATTATATAACTGCTGCCTCAATAAATTTTGTTTTCCATCCTGCTGGAAGTCCTCATCTATTGTTCCTGTCTTTAAGAACTCTGAAGACCCTTCTGACCCATTGAACTTCTGTCCTATCAGTCTCCTACCACTCTTCGATAGTCTTTGAAGCTTTAATCAATGCCAAAATAGTTAAGCACCTTATATCCCATGATCTGCTCTCTGACAAGCAACATGGTTTCCGCTTTGCCTGTTCTACAGCTGATGTGCTCACGGCCATACTGAAATTGTTTAACAAGCACTTCACAATAACGGAGAAGCTTATGCCATAGCTCTAGCCCAATCTCTAAAGTGTTTGATAGGATTTGGCATGCCAGTCTCCTTCGTAAGCTTCAGGGATATGGAATTTCAGGTTGATTATTTGACAATATGATTATTCCTGTCAAACCATGTAATGAAGGTCATCCTTAACAGATTCTCCTCCAGTTCCTTTCCTGCAGGTGTTCCCCAAGTCTCTATCCTGGGCCCTAGTCTGTTCCTTATCTCCATTAATGATCTTCCTGATGTCATTAGTTCCCAAGTAGGTATCTATACAGGTGACACTACTATTTACACCTGCCTCAAAAGCAAATCTGTTATCACTGACAAAACTAATCTGGCTGTTTGTCTCGAAAAGGACCTCCAATCGGTTGTGGACTGGGGCAGGAATTGGCTGGTTAACTTTAATGCCTCAAAAATAAAACTTCTCTCTATTACTCACCACAGGGAACCATCCCTGCCTCCCATTAGAATGTCTGATGCACAACTCCATGAGAGCATCTCTTTGTGACTGCTTGGTCTCACACTATCCACTAACCTGAGATGTAACAAATACATTGAATCAATTGCTTCATCCACCGCAAGGAAAGTTGGTTCCCTGTGTTGTGCCAGAAAGTTTTTCTTGCCTGAGTCTATCCTTCAAATCAATAAATCAACCATTTGCCCTTGCATGGGATACTGCTGCCATAAATGGTCTGGTGCCCCCACTGTTCATCTTAAGGTCCTCGACAAAATCCAGAGATGAATATGCAATGTGATTGGCCCTGATCTGGTATTTTGTCTACAGTTGCTCTTTCACAGACGTGATGTCACCTCCCTCTGTTTTTTCTACAAATACTTTCATGGTGACTGCTCTGACAAGCTACTTTTGCTAGTTCCCAGACTGCATGAATTTAAATGTGCAACTAGGGTGGCATCTCAATCTCACTTTTTCACTGTCGAAACGGTTAAATGTAGCCGTCTCTTCTACTGCAATATCTTCATGTCTTGCACCTCCAATCTGTGGAATTCCCTTCCTATTACTTGTTTCTCTGATAGCTATAATCTCCAACTAATCAAATATAATGTCAACTGACATCTTCAGATGCCTTGATCTATTCCATATCCTTCTCTTCATCCTTTTTTCTATCACATCTCTTTACACTTGCTCCCACTCTCTGTAACCCCTTGCATGCTAGTGGCATCCTGCCTTGCTTGGGGCAAAATGATTAAAAAAAAAATCATCTTTTTACCTCCAATTGGGATGAAGTAATAGTTTTATTTAGAGTTGAAGGAAATTAATTCTTTTTTCATTTACACACTTCATATTTTGGATATATCATCTTTTTTCCTCCAATTGGGATGAAGTAATTGTTCTATTTAGAGTTGCAGGAAAACTAATTATTTTTTCATTTATACATTTTATATTTTGACTACTCATTATTTGACTTTTGACTGCAAGAAAGTAACTTTCTTTCCTTGATATATAGGAAAACAAATACTTATAAAAGGCTGTACTAACTCTTCAGAACAAGATTAAAATCATATCACACAAGTATTTTCTATCTTCATGGCAGACCAACAAGTACCAAAATAGCCTGGTATGTTTTCTCAAAGTGACAAGATTAGCTTTGTAATCCTATTTTCATTCTACTAATCCTAAATAAATGCCATAATAAAATTAATGCTATACTTTTCACACTTTCCATATACAGTTATGTCTAAAATTATTCCTAACTCTTGTGATTTCATGAATATTTTCATTAAAGGAATATATTTTCTAATCCACATTAACCTGTAAAGTAACTACTTAAGAAATATGGAGAAAACAGACCTGAACTGAAGTATTATTTGAAATTTCATCACAAAAGGCTTGTTCAAAGTTATTCATATATATATATATGTATCTTACAGAATTGAAATGGGTTTGAATTTTCTTCTTTATATTAGAGAGTTTCTAACTGCCTTTAAAGGAAAGATGACAAGGTTACTACAGCAATATGGTGTCATGTGCTTTAGGATTGGAGTTAGGGTGTAACATTTACAATCTTCATTTCTCATGAGAAGGAAACCACTTGTCATAGTTAAAGAACTAAGTGAAGAGCTCAGCTTAAAGATTATGACTTCCCACATAGGAAAAGATGGGTTACATTATATCTACCTATTTCCAAGTGCCAATTTCAACAGTTCAGGACAATATCAAGTAATTCCAGGATGAAGATGGGGAAGGAAACCTAAGGCATCACTTTGTGTAGCAAGAAAGGTCATCAGAGACATCAAGATCCATCTGAGGATCACCAATAAGTTTATTTTGGCCAGTGTGAATTGCTTTGATATCAAAATTTCATAGCAGACAATCAAGTGAATTTTGTATACAGCTAGCCTTTATATGAGACAACAGTTGAAAACTCTAGTGCTCCAAGCCAGGTGCACAAAAGCACATCAATTATTTACTAAACACCATCTTTTATTCTTTATTTCATCCCCAAGCAAGGTGATAAAACTGACGATGATGACAAGGGGGTTACTGAGAGTGAAGGAGACAGAGAACAATAAAAATACAGGATTCAAGGTGGAAGAATATGATGATTGACATTGCATTTACAGTTTTAAAGATCTTAGTTTAGAGGGAAGCAGAAAGCCAGAAGAGTTGCACAAGTGAGAAGTGCAGAAGTATTACTTTTATAAGAAAATATATATTATGTAAGTGAGTTATCTCCCTTGATCAACTGTACTCTCTAGAGATCATGTATAGCGTATATACACCTTTTTAAACCAACCAATCACTAGCCACAATATGTTGGTGCCAATTTGCTTCCATTTCTCTCCGACTTTTCTCCTGAGATCTGCACATGACATTAAGATCGTCTCTGCTTCTACCTGCAGTTATGACATGAGAGCTGTATTATATTAGTACATAAACCATTCTAAAAATCAAAAACTTTAGTTAAGTGGACTTATATTGTTTCATTATAATATATACCTACAAACAGAATAATTTGTTTGCAACAAGAACTATTATTTCAATAGTATTTGTATAAATGAATTTTAATATTTCTTTAAACTTTCAATTGATGTTCCATGTTCTTCTTGTATTGTCTAAGATTTGTGGCTTAAATCACCATACTTTTACAATTAGCAAATTTAACAGTAAAATGATGAGATCTGGCTGCTTTAAATTCATGAAACCAATTTACCAAAGAGGAAAACAGTTACCATTAAAATACTGACAGAAGATGCGCATTAAAAGTCTTGATTTGAGTTGCTTGGACACAGGGATGTTGCTTTTCTTTGGTGAAACAAGGATCAAGTTTTCAACCAAATGAAGATGCATGGTGGTACCAGCATTATGCTATGGGAATATTTTTAAGCCATTGGGTTTAGTAGCATGGTTAAATTAGATGGAATCCTGAAGGAAGGAATGCATATTTTGGCACTAAAACATGTCTACCTGAAAACTTAAGCTGGAACATCAGTGGACTTTCATCAAGACAATGGTCCTAAAAAAAATTTCAAAATTGGCGTAGAAAATGTTGCTGTTTTAGAGTGACTAAATTGGAATCTAGACCATAACCCAGTTGAAAATTCAAGAAATGAACTGAAAATATGAATAATAGTGAGGAAGACTTTCAACTATAAAATGGAGAGCTTAACAAAAGAGTAATGACCCCCAAATCCTTGCTCTGATTTGTTGGGATCTAGTGATAAATTATGAGAGTCAGTTACTGGCTGTGATAGCTAATAAAAGTGTTAACCTTTGAACCTGAGTAGTCAGTGTACCGGGTGTTGTGTGAGAGGGCATATACAAGCCAGATTCTTGTGCATTTCATTTATATACATAATGGGCGTACAACCTTGAACATTACCCATAATTTTGCCTGGCTATTTCAGCCAATCATGAAACGTTTTATCTAATATTAGGTCACCAAGGAATTTCAACCAACCACAGGATGTTTTATCTAATACTAGGCTGCTTAAAGTCAGATGAAGTGCATAAGTTTTCATGAGCAAAATGTAAATGTTTCTAGTGTGCAGCTTTATGGAATGACAGCAGGGGCTCAGGATGAGATATCTGTACTCATCAGGATTCAAAGGATAAATTAATTTAATATATTGATAAGAATAATCTAGAACATATGCTTTGTTTCACAAATTTAAATAAATAATGTTTCTCTTTTCATTCTTCTCTGTTTGAATGTCATTTGGGGTCAGAAGAAAAGCATTCCCTTAGTGAAAATTATTTCTAAAATCACAACTTTTGCTGGGGTGGGAATAATTCTTGTTTTAACTTCATCACAGCTTTGCTCTGTGAATGAAGAATTGGGAAGGTGTTCCATGTTCATTGCAGCTTCTTGGGCAATTAATTTTGTTTTTCACCAAATACAAGGCCCAAGAGCCACTCAAGGTAGACGGTTACTGTGTCATGGTGTATAATCATAAGAAAGGGTAAGAAGTGAAGTTCATAGAGCTATACAGAAAGATACCAGCTAACTCTAAACTTGAAGAATTCAAGGTTGTTATGATTGGGAAAACAAGCAAATGAACAGATTTTAGAGGGAACCGAAAACCCAGTCCCAAACAGAAAACAAGAGTTAAACCTCTACTCTTGTTAAAAAAAACTGGGGAGAAGTAATGAGACATGCTTTTCCACATCAACTGCAGAAAATAGTTTGACAGTGAATGCTTAAACCTTGTATACATGCTTCTTTTATTCCACTCTTTTTCTGCTGCTTAATACATCAAGGTAGGTTACCTGCTAGATATTCCACTTCCATTTCACCATGTTGGCTGTCCCTGGAATCCATAGCAGATTATGGTTCTTCTATCTATTCCATTTCTTTGTCAACCATAAACCAGTTCTTCAAATAGGTGGATCTTTTTGAAGACAAAAATCATTTGTCCTCATCATGTGACTACAGTTGAATCTTTTGGAGTGTAAGTAATGAACCAGCTTCAATGAATTTTTACAATGGTGCAGAAGCAACACTGATAGAGCTGCTTAAGTAAATTCAGGTAGCACCACTATATGAACCTAGGATTTGGCGCCATATAGAAGAGTGGGTAACATGGACGTGCAGGCTCAATTTTATATATATTCTTCAATCATTTCATCCCAAGCAAGACAAAGGTACTAAAATGCCAGGGGTTACTGCATGTGAGACAATATGAAGAAAAGAAACATTATTAAGGAGCAAGAACAATAAAGGAACAGGAATTAAAAGACAGAAGAAAACGACTGACATTGATATTCAAAAGTTTAAATGCAAAGTTGACTAGGAAGCAATAAGCTGAGATTTCTACAAGTAAAAAATACAATAGGAAAAGTTGTTAGCATAAAACGTATGGTTACAGCAAGCTATTTCATCTGTAAAAGGATGAAACCTTGCCCCTTGCCACCAATCTAGTACTATATTTAAATTCATAGTTTAGGTATAAAAAAGGAAAGATATATATATATATATATATATATATATATATATATATATATATATATATATATATATATACTGTATGAATTTAAGCATGCTACTAGGTTGGAATCTAGTTCCCACCCTTTTACTGCTGAAACAGTTAAATGTAAGTGCCTCTTTTACACCTACAGCTTCTTCTCTTGCACTTCCTGGCAGTGGAACTCCCTTCCTCTTGTTTCTCCGATAGCTACAATCTTCAAAAATTTAAATGTAACATCAATTTTCATTTTCTGATACCTTGATTTCTGTTCTTCTTTTTATCATTTCCTCACTCCCCCTATACTCACTCTTTTCTCTTAACTTTCACTCTCTGTAACCCCTTGCACACTAGTGCCACTCCTGCCTTGCTTGGTGTGAAATGCTTAAAAAAAATACCAGATGAAAACACAAAATTTACCAGTTGTTAGATTAAGGCTTTGAACCATTGTATCTTAGAGATAATTGAAGATATCTTACTGGAACTTTCCTAGGTTTTTATAACACTATTGTACTTTACTTGGAGCAATAAAAATGTATAATTAGTTTTCGAGTTTAGGAGAATTATGATGAAATCAGTCATAAACGAAAATGTCATATTCATCATTATTTAATCATAGTTAAGTATCAGAAACTCATGAAGGATTGACATAAAGTTCATATGTATATACATATTATTTCATGATCATTTTCCAACTTATTCAAGATGATCTCCTTCTCTAACCTAACTTTCTGTTCGGGATTAACAAGGTACCTCACAGGTTTCACATATGATTTCATTTTCAAGTTTTTTTCACTTCTTTTTGGATTGTCATTGCTGAAACTCCTCTCTCACATACAAATGTCTTACGCATTGACTTGGGTCTTTTCTAATTGATCTCTTTAGCTCTAAGTTGATGATGATCCCTCTTACTGTTGCATTCCCCTGAGCCAGTTTTCCTCTCTACTGTCCCCTCTTTTTTTAAAACTTATTCACTGTTCTCTTGCTGGTTCTTGAATGTACTTTGAAGATGGAAGCCAGAATATGAATGTTGGTACCATTACTGAAGGCCTGAAAGATTTTTTTCCTCTCACAATTGGTCAGTTGAGAAGACAGTGGGTCTGATACAAAATAATTTTAACCTATGCTCTTTCTAGCTGAATAACTCAAAAGTTTTTTCAATGATTCTTACAACAAATGGTGTCAAGATGGCTAAACATCTTATCTGAAAACCTGAAAAAAAAAAAGTCAATTAGTTTTGTGGAATTTTAGATATTAAATATTTTGTGGGATGAACAATTATGCTGTTACACCCAGTGTGTGTGTGTATATATATATATATATATATTTATACACACACACACACACAGACCTTGAAATTATTCCACCTTACAAATTTATGGTGAAGCTAAATAAATAGTGAAACATGTCAAATTTATAAAGATTTCTTACATGTTCCTTATTTAAATATGTAATGGTACTGAAAATTTGTCAAATTCACCAAGAATTCTTCCCCTTTTTCTTCCAAACTTTTGATGTTTGGTTATTTGGTTAGTGGCATATAATTCTGGATTACTGGAGTTGATGAATTTATTAAAGGCATTTTGGTTGTTGAAGACAATCTCTGGTAGAAATTGTTGAGATAATGTGGTAGTTGACTGGAAAGGGTAAAGAAAATGGATAAGACAGTGTGTCATACTTCATAGGTGTGACAAAAGAGGATATCATGTGAAGTGGAATGATTGAAAGACAAAGATTTAGAAAAAATAAATATGATTTCAAAATTTGAAATATTATTGTGGATTACTTGTGATTACATGCATGAGTCACAGTATAAATAGTTATAAATAATTATTGACTGATTTTATCATTCTGATATTTTCACATTATATCAATTATTAAGAATATAATAACTAGGTTCTGCAAATTGGAGAGGAGAGTTATCAATCTGACTTTGAATCCACAGTTATCATTTTTTAACCTGCTCTCTAATTATGATTTTTAAATGTACCTTTTTTCACATAATTTGGTGAGGAGTTGAGTAAATTTTAATTCCAAAAATGCAGCCCAGAGAAAAATAGTTTGGGAACCACTGGGTTATGAAAAGAACTTTTTTTATTAAACAATGTTGGATGTAACATTGCAGTTTTTATGCATTTTGTCAATTTTCTGGTAATACTTCTCTGATGTTATGGTTTTGCTAGGATTCAAGCAGTTGTAGTGAAGAATTCCCATTATTGATTTCAATCTTTGTTTGAGGAAAGGTTTTACTGCTTTACCTTGGACTAGTCATGGCACAGAACACTTTATTGTCATATACAATCTATTATCACATATCACAATATGATCAAGAAATGGATCATTTTTGTTGCACAAAGAAAACACAGAGCAAATGTCAAAATGGTAAAAAAAAAACATTTTATTTTTGTTCAACTAATGGTGCCATCCATTATTCAAGACTTTTTGATTTTCTAAGTTTGATGAAAATAACAGTTACCTGTTAAATGGTCAATGTTTAATTCTTTTGTATCCTTTTGTGTCATTTCATGATTTGTTTAATGACATATCAACACCTTATGGTTCGTTTAATGGTGAAATATAATATTCTTGGGGGCTTTGGAGTAATAAAAATGATATGTGTTGTTCTGCTTTCATAATTGAATACATGGTAGATAATACTCAGCTTTTGTGCACATACATGTTTGAGTGGACATAATTACTAGAGGTAGTGATATATGTGTTTTATGTTGTAGTTTTGTTAAAGTTATATTTTGCAATAGTTAGATTTCATTAAGAGATATTATATAGACTAATGTCATGAAAATTTTCTTTCATGTTGGGTGGTTGATTTTCTTTACTGTTATATGAGCCTCTATAGGTTATTTAATGCTGAAATCTAAATATTTTGTATGCATGTGTATGCTTTCAGCTACAATAATGTATTCTTGATCATTTTTCTATCAAATGTATGGCTGGTAATTTTACTATAAATATGTATTGTTGGTAATATTTCTATATACAAATCTATTGCTGGTACTTTTACTATACAAATGTATTTTTATACTTTCATACTGTTTTGTTTTTGTTTGGGGGTTTGCTATTTGTCCATAGCTGGGACCCTAAGGTGCTACCACCTTGAGTTAGGGTGGACATGGGAATCACATTAAATAAGAGGTGGTTCCATGCTTCTCAAAACTTCCAACCTCCCAATTAGATGCCTTGCTGCTGGATGTAGTTTATCATCATAATGATGACTAGTTTCATATAAGGTCTGTTTCAATAATCACCTTAAATGCAGAAGGGATGATTCTCCACATGTTCATGGCTGTTGTCTCTGTTATGAAATTTTTTCAAACCAATACTAAGCTGTACATTCAGTGATGGTCCTCTGGCCAAATACTTTGTTGATATTGTGAGCAGTTTCCATTTTGAATTCCTATAACAAATTTGATCAAATTTGTTTTGTTTTTTTCATTTTTACTTTGACTGTCAAAGAAAAACAAACAGTGAAAATAAAGTCATTATCATAAATGAATAGACCAAAATTTGTGCTTTAAAAATGTTATGTTACATGAACATTGTTAAATAATAGCTTACTCTAAAATAAACATCAGTTTAAAAATAACAAAAACTGCAATTGTTTTTGCATTTATCTATATACATGCACAAACATATATCATTACAGAAGAATATGAAAATTTATTTTTGTTTTTCTCAATTGGCTAAACCTTTGTGATTCGTGCAGCATCGAGCAATTTTTTCTTTTTAAATTGGAGGGAAAAAACAATCTTTGCAAGAAATACTGAAAACCCAAAAGGTAACGCTTTCTCCTTTGTTTTGCTGCTCTTTTTGAATTATCTCCCTTTTGGAGTAAGCAAAGAAGAAAACTGCAAGAGAAAGGAAAAAATGCTTTAAGCAGTAACTTTTAGTTAGTCAAGCATATTCAACTATTTTTTTATTCATTTCTTTCTGCCTCCATATCTTTAAGCATTGAGGATTTTTTCCCTTTTGAGCATTTTCATACTTGCATATCTTTTATTAATCTTTCATAGCTTATTATATTACCATGTGTTTTATGCTTTCATTATTTTTCCTGTAATGATTTTATATTATTTTCTATGAGATTATGTTATTTATTACTGTTTTCTTTTTAAATCTAATAGATTTTTCAACATGTGTATTTTCTGGTATTTTATATAAGAAAAAAATATTTTAGATCCAGATAGTAGGCCACCAAGGTGAAAGCAGAATTCGTGGAAATTTTTTCTTTATCTGACACAATATTTTTTCAGTTTATTAACTTTTGATTCCAAATGCTGATAATTTGAGAAACCTTCACTTGCCTTATATTTTTCTTTTTTTTACTTAAATAATCTATTTACAAAGTTACATTGAAAAAGAATTATGGGAAAGTTTTTGCCCCTTTATCTTTGAATAAGGAATATGAGGCAAAAGTTATTGGTTTTAAGCAAAGTTATTTTTATTTATAATATAAAAACTGTGTCTTTAGCTGTTTGCAGGAATTCAAAAATAAAAAAAAATATTTGGAAGAAAATCAGATGGAAAAATATTTGAAATGGGAAAATTTAGATATTAACTAACCTAAAGGGATTGGTAGAGAATTTTTTTTCCTTTGATGCTCTTCTATTCCATTAAACTAAAATGGTGTTAATTTTCATATTCATTTTTATTGCTTTATTGTTAATCAGTGGTTGGATTTTAGGCATGGTATATCCCAAATTTTTTCTTATGAATAAACAGCGTTTTAGTTCCCATTTTCTGTAGAACCACATCTCTGTTGCTACTTCAACTGTAAGAAAATTGTCTAGCACTGTATGGAAACTTATGGAATAATGTTTTCCCAAAACTTTTTTTTTTGCTATTATTCTGAACAAACAATGTATTTAGCATGTTAACACTCAGAATATTTTTTTGTCAGATTCTAGCTACCCATTCTTCAGAACATCCATTCCAACCATTTCTGGATTTGGGTGGAGAAGTAGAATGGTCACACAGTTTCTGGTAAAAAAATAGTAGAAAATATTTTTTATACACAAACATATTGCTCATAGGATATCCATTTTCTTTTTCTTGGTCTAGTAGTTAAACTAAGTAAGGATAAGCATTGTTATATCAGTTGTGCTCAAGTCAGACTTGTACAGAGTTGGAACAACCAAAGAAAACTTTGTACTTCATTGTTGGAGGCTTTAAGCATAGTTATAGTGGTTGAGCTCAAGCCAGCCTTGTGCTGAGTCAGAATGACAAAAGAAAAGGTTGATTTACTAAAAAGACAGAGGTTTTGGAAGATATGCATTGGAAAATGGAAAATGAGCTCAGGTGTCAGTAGACCAGGTAAACAAACATACCCCAGTAGGTATGTAATTTCTATATCGTGCTACATCATGTAGCAAGGGGAGAAAGAGAGTGAGGAAAGAAAATGTTTGTCTTTTTATAAACTTCGACAGCACCACCTAAGGGTGTTTGATGAAGCTAAGTGAGGTAATAAAATTTCCAATTTCTTTATTGCCAGCATTATGAGAAAGTGCATTTCTTTTTTTATTATTATTATTTTATTTATTGATTTTATTTCATTTTCCCATACACCTTGGAGTAATACTTATCAAGTTAGTCTTAAAAACAATTACAATGAGTCTGATTCTCATATACATGTGACCTTGTGGCATACTAAGCTAAACAAAATGTTTAAGTGCCTTGCCTTCTATTAAATAGGAGAATGTTTAGCAAGTTAGTCTTACGGAGTATTACAACTGTAATGTCAGAATATCCTACTATTTTGATAGTCATGAAACAGTGATCTTCTACCTCAGGTTTCAGTTAGAAAAACACAAGACAACGCCTGTATTTGTAGTCAAAAGCCTCTTATTTGTAATATTAAATACAGAGAAAATAGAGAGGACAGATAATGAGACATGGTTTTCTATTCTTTCAAAGAAAGGAGAACCCTTTTAACTTTAATCTCAAATTATCAGATCACCTCCAACAATGTTGCTTGTCACATCCCACTGGTACTCAAAACTAAAACAAATGCTTTGCCCTCTTGAGTGTGAATTCCATTTTTTTAATGGAATGCTTACTAGTCACTTTTTATATTTATTCCTTGGTCACAGCTATATCAGCACATTTTCATGAACCTCAAAATCAGTGCTTTTTTGGGCAGTTATTTTATATCATTGAATATGAAAGTAGTATGCTTTGATCCTGTTATACTTGGCTCTTTGGTCAAGTCACATTTCAGAATGTATTATATGTGCTCTGGACCAAACAAAAATAAGTTTAGAAAATCCCAGTACACATACTCACATACAGAGATACCTACATTCTCAGCATCCCTCTTTCCTTCATACACATGTGTAGTCATATCAATGTAAGCACAAATTTAGTCTGAAGTCCTAAAAGATGAAACACATCACACAAAAACTTTTCTATTTTGTTATATTTCTTTCTTATGTAGAAGTCAAGTGGCTTATCTGCTAACATGGCTGCCTTCTTGTGCCTTTATATTTATTCTGTAAAAATTACAAAATTTTGGCACATGGCTGATGTGGGGGTGGGGAAAAGCTGGTCTTTCACTAGCTATCCTATTCCTAGTTAACCACAATCATGGCCCATTCATTCATTACAATTACACATTCAACACAAAAACTCATCCATCACCTCAAAATCCAGCACATAACACAATACCACATATTCACAAGGGTCCTACAAAAACCACCCCATGGTGTAAAAATTTATAATGTTCATATATATATATATATATATATATATATATATAATTAAAAATCCCATGAAACATGAAATGATGGGGAAGGGAGATGAACCCAGACAAGAAACTCAAAAATGTCAACCAAAGAAAAAACAAAATCAAAGCAATGTTAGTAGGAACTGTCCACTCCTCAAAATAATAAGAGTGGCTGCTGTATTATATCGATAGATAGAATCAAGATGCACACTCACTAATGGAATGGGGAGGGAAAAATAAATGATAGAATGGGAAAATCAAAGGCTGACTCAGCCGAGATGAAAAAGTGGGGGCAAAAAGAAACTGGGGGGATTGGGAATCTTGTCATGAATCATAACAGAAGAAAAGCTGGGAACAGGCCAGGAACAACACTTATTCACATTAACTAGGAACACAAATTAGTGCCTAACTTAACCAGGGGGTTGGGGAGGGGTCAACAGGAAACCGCCCTATTCCTATTGCACTAAGGGGACTTAAAAAAAAAAAATCAAGGCTAGCCCTGTCCTCATGAACCATGTTCGCTTCAGTGACTCACCTTTCACTGAAATCTGTCGAAATCAAATGCTTTTGATCAGATCTGATTTTCACCTTAAGCTGATGCTTAAAGAAAACAATCAGATACTGATACGAATAACGTTCATTTCGCAAGATTCCCTCCTTTCACGATATCCACACAACCATTCTAGCCACGGCTAGCAACGCAAAAAACACCATCCATTTTATCCCAGAGAACAGGGTAGACACATTGTCACGCATTTACATGAGTTCGATGGACACGGGGCGATCAGGAGCGATACGAGCAGTCAACTCACCAACATGATTCCAGAAATGGCGCACCTGAGGACGATGGTAGAAGGCGTGTGATGACGTTTCCTCTAAACCAATGTCACACTGATGACAATCTGGCCAATCTGCCTGGCCCCATCTGAAGAGTACGTCATTGAGACGTAGCATGTTCTTTAATTAATCGCCAGCTAAGTGAAAACTCGGTTGCTGAGATAATCCACGTTAGCGCCCAAGATCAAAAGATTCTGATAAGCCAAGCCAGCCACAAAGAGGATCCTTTATGACACCCTCCACTAATTTATGATACAATAGTCTCCGATGCTGAGAAAGGTCACTGGACTGAGGAATGACCTTCAAGCCTCTCAACATTCACTCAAGAAACTCGACAACCTTCCATGACCACGATGGCACTTAACCCAAGATATGGGGTGAGTGATAGTAAGGCTAGGGAAGGCGTCCCTAACACTCAGCTTTAAAATCGAGTCCTCTGTCAAAATTTGGCATACAAAAGCTAACCTTGAGGCATAGCGATGACTCGCCAGATGTGGCAATCCCAGCCCCCCATAACATAGACGCTAGTAACAGGCTTCTTTACTGATCCAATGCTTGCGACCACCCCACAAGAGGGTGATCAACAAATGATCGATTACCTTCATACGTTTCCTGTAAAGAGGAAGTACAGCCAAGCGGTAAAGGATGAAGTGCAAGACGTAGGTGGCACACGACTCAGCCCTACCTTTTAAGGACAACCCCCTTCGAAGCCAAGTCCAAACTTCTGCACCACCTTAATGTTGCTGCGACATGACATGAAAATGAATACATCATCAGCGTATGCAGAAACCCTAGCTCGAGTACTACCAGGGAAAATGGCTATTCTGTGTAGGGCCAGACTGCATGCCCTGTCCCATAGCTGGCGAAGGAAGGGCTCCGACACCAAAGCATAAAGTAAGGCTGACAGTGGGCACCCCTGTTGGTCCAACTGCAAAAGTACTTGACTGCCTTCCGTTCACCTGTACCACAGCACTGGGGGTGCAATACAGGAAGCTAATCTACCTGCAGAAGTCAGGTTCAAATCCAGCGGACTGTAGAACAGCAGCCAGGTACTGATGGTCAACCCTGTCAAATGTCTTGGACTGATCCAAATTGATCAGCGTGGCTCACTTGTCATCTTTTATAACCTCTATGATTGTGTGGATCAGATGCAGGTTGCTTTGAATTGTTCATCCCCTCACAGCACAAGTCTGTTCAGGTCCCAACAAGCTCACGACAACTGACTGCAACCTCTCCGTCAGGATCTTGGCCAAAATCTTTAACTCTGTGTTTAGCAGAGTTATAGGCCTGTAATCATCTAAATCCTGCATAACACTCTTGCCCTTTTTCAACAGCGTGATCACACCCCTGGAAATCTGGTTGGGGATGGACCCTTGCCGGAACCAGTTGTTGAACAATACTGTCAAAATCGTGACAAAGATGTGCGACAGCCTCAAGTACATTTTGTAAGGCAGACCATCAAGTTCCAGAGACTAGCCTCTGCCAACTTTCTTCAATGCTAAGTAGACTTCGCCCTCCATGATCCCACCCTTGCAGCTAGCTGTTTCAGTTGGCGAGAGCTGAGGAAAGTCAGCCAAATAGCTGCGAAACTTATCGCCACTGAGACCAGGCTCCTTGGTAAAGTAGCTCTCAAAATGCCACTGAAACACCTTGCACATGTCTTTGGTCAACCTCAGAGAGTGCCCCTCTGATCAGAACCTCAAAGGATCTCTTCCTTGTGCAATTCTGTGCCCATGTTCACAGCTTCATTAGACATCTTGCTTAACCTATGTCTAACTACCTGACCCTGATAGCGCTCGCTAGCCTCACACTTCAGGGCCTGCCTAGCTATAGCTATCTCTAAGGAATCCCCCCCCAGCTACCGCTCGAGACAGACTATCCTCTAGAGTCTTCACCTTTTTAGCCTTATCTAGAGTGATTCGTTGGCTATATTCAGTGGTGAAGGACCTAATCCTATCCTTAAGTCTTTCCCACCACTTACTCCCTATAACTGCCCCCACTAATCTAGTTAGCTGTTGCTGAAAGTCCTGCCTGTCCAGTAAGGACAGATTGAACTTCCAGTGTCCAGCCATTCTAGGCCTAGTACCTAACACCATCCAGACACAGACGAGTCTATGATCTGAATAGTCTACCCGGTGGAACGTGGGACAATCTAGTAAATCTAGATCGACTCTTCTCACTAACATTCTGTCTAGGTAGCTGGCTACCTGGAGAGACGGCCAACTATGAACCCACGTCCACATCTCCTCCCTCAGCTGATTGACCCGGTATCTATTGACAAGCCCAAAGTCAATGATCAGATCAACCAGGCTATGATCGCCCAATGCCTTCCCACTAGCTCCCTGCCCCTTATCTATCTTGGAGTCCAGGATGGCATTTTAGTCCCCCATTGAGACTAAGTGTGACGAATCAACCAGGAACCGCACCAACTGATGGAAAAAGTTGACACACTCACTCTGGTCGTTGGGCACATAAACCGCAACAACCTGAAACGAACCACTGCTCACGGCAATATCAGCCACAATCAACCTGCCCTTAGCACCAACATGAACAAGGTCCACCCTCACATTCAGGGAACATTTAACTAACAAGGAAACACCTCTGGCCAGCTGGCCACCATATGCTGAATATACAACAAAGTCGCTAGACAGCACATGCGTATCAACCTTGCAAACAAAGTGTGTTTCCTGGATCACAGCTACATTCACTCCAAAGGACCTGAGATCACAAAGCAGGCAGGCAGCCTTACCCTGATCTCTCAGGTCCCTCACATTCAGACTGGCTAGTTTGATTGACCTGATTTAAACTAGAGTCCCTTAAGCACAGACTGGCCAAAAATCTGCGGGTGTCAGGACCCAGACGGATTGTCCCAGGCTCCCACTACCCAACTCTGTCATCATCTGACCATCTGGGACAATCCCACTGACGTCCATAGGGTAGGTTAATTTAACTGCCCTATATACAGAGGGGTAAAGTAATACAGGGACCGTCCCTGCACAGAAATGGGAAAGTTTTTTAAGCTATCTCAAAAGCCCTAATATTCTGGAACACATCCCTACACTCATATAGATGGTACCGTGGAAGGGGTAGATGTTTGAGATAGGGAGGATATAGAAATGAGGGAGGAGGTGGAAGGAGAGGGAGATGGAGCACAGGAAGGGGAGGAATAAAGGCTCCTTGTTTTGGAGACTATAACTGTATGTTTCAGAGATGCAGGGATGGATAGGGACCTGGTTTTGTCCATGTACCCATCTGCCTGACATGTTGTTGGCTTATCACGGTCTCTTCTTCCTCCTCCCTATTTCTCTTTAATGAAGCGGCACGGGGTGGGGAGATATTTGTTCCACCTCCATTTCTTTGTCGGATTGCTGCTGCTTGTTCTTTTCTTGTCTTTGTTGTTGTTGTTCTAGTTGTTGTTCTTGCTGTTGTTATTGTTGTTGTATCTGCTGCTGATGTTTAGGGGGCTACTTTACCGGTTGTTTTTCTTTTTGCACCCGCTTCTGCCTTTGAGACTGTTTTCTGGGATTTCTCTGCTCCTGCACCTCCTTGGGCAACTCCTGGGGCTGCCGTTGTTTCTTTGGGGTCGATACATCTTGTTTTGGAGGCAAGGGTGCCTTTTCCTTCCTAAGTCCCTTCACTGTCCTCCTCTGGAGCCTTCTCCTTTGCAGGTACTTCAAGAACTATCATTGTTGCTGCTGGAGTTGTTCCCAATGTCGCTTTCTGGAGGCTGAGGGTTCTTGGTGGGACATGCCTTTGCCATATGTCCCAATGTCCTGCACGACCAACAATATGGTCTGCACCCCTCTACGACTACCAACATCTGTCTGTCGCAACACATTAAAACATTGGGTATTTCATTAAAAACCTGTCTATTTACAGTTACCTGCAACATCATGTCTTCAGTTGCAATGCCTGACTTACTGGTAATGGAAGTCACCTCTTCTATCGGTCCATATTTGGAAAAGAATGCTTCCATCCGATCTTCATTTATATTGACAGGCACTCCATGTACAGTGATCTTAGTCCGTCTAGTGCTCATGTATTCAGTGTGGAGCCTTAGCATCGGTGTGGTTAATGTATTCCCAGCAAGCCTTTTTGCTTCCTGTTCATTTCCTAGTAAAATCTCCCACATCGCATGAGATTTTCTTGAGTCCTTTTTGGGCCTGTTTTCTGACCAGGCTGTTTTTTTCTCCGGTGACTTATTTTGCATAGACATCGTCGTTACATCCAAGCCCGCCATGGTGGAATTTTTTCCACCACAGCTTAAAAATAAAGTTTTTCCTTAAATGGCTTGTTCTTAAAGAAAAACAAAAGAAAAATTCAGACAAAAGACAAAAAGGAAAAAATAAAAACTAGAAAGGGGAAAATAAAAGTAAATACATAACAAAATAAGCAATAATTAAAATAGTAGAAAAAAGGAAAATAAAAACTGAAATAAAAATGAGAACAACAAAAGGTTAAAGAAAGAAAAAGTAGACAAATAAAAACAAGAACACACAAATGCAAAAAAAAAAAAACAAACTAAGAAATTAAATTTACAAAATAAAGTAAAAACTTAACAGTTGTTTAGTCTGGTCGACTTTGGTTGAAGTAAAAACCGTAGCCCGACACACTTGAAAGAAACTGAGCCAAAAGCTGCCATCTTGTGTCTTGCTGGAAAAGCAAGCCAGCTAATTTTACCTCATTTATAGAAGAGTACCTAATGCAGCAGGTGGGTTAGTCCACTTTGCTGGAATGGACTTGCCTAACACATTTGCCTGAGTGGACTCTATTCACCCATATATCTCTCGATTAAATGACTCAGGGCTAGATTTGACTTGAGGTAACTACACCATTCTACTTGTGTGTCAGGCCACTTGCAAGCTAACCAATATTCTACATTTTATATATATATATATATATATATATATATATATATATGTATATATATGCACTGTTATAAAACTCGCCAGAAATATATATATCTATTCTTATATGTACTAATACCTCATAAAAATCTTTGTGTACACAAATATCACAGCTGTGCTGGTGGTATAATTGTTAGCAACATGAAATATTGGCAATCTAAGTTAATTCCAGCCATGTTTGTTATATTCACTTTCCTGCCAATATACTTCAGAAAGTTATGACTCCAGCTCTTTTCACAATAAAATAGTATGGAAAACTGAACTTTTCAGCCTTGCTTGCACAGCAACATCTGGTGTGTTCAGGCTTTGGCCCCATACTCCACAATTAGAGTACATGATTTTATATATATATATATATATATATATATATATATATATATATATGTATATATTGTGCAATCATGACCCATCGGGGTTATAGAGGTACCACATATACTGCAGTCACAGAAGGAGTAGTGTTTCTTTCCAGGCCAGATTTGAATTCAGTTTCCTTCTCCTAGACTGGTTGCCACCCAAGGCTACAGAACCCAATCTCTCCTATTTATACATAGCTGGGGAGAGAAGAAGAGGATTTATGCCATTCCCAAAGGTATTAGCACATAAGTGAATGTAATAGATCTGACTGTAATTTGAACTTGGCTCTCTGTTTCCTCAATCTGAGCCACTATCTATTACTCCACCATGCATATATATATATATATATATATATATATATATATATATATATATATATATATATATATATATATATA
>OZ010583.1:45303539-45353539 GCA_963932145.1 Acanthosepion lycidas
ATTTATCTTTATTCTGTCTGAATTTCTCGGATGAGTTATTATTTACACTATTTACATTCAGTCTATTGTCATAATCTTTGTTGTTGTTATCACAATGTTTCGACTGTTGTGTCCTCCAGCCTTTCTCAGGTGTATACCAATCTGAGTAACCTACAGTGAATTCTGAACTGAATCCATTAATTTAATCTATGTGGGTATACTGTTCTCTTTTTATTGCCCATGTCTATCGATATCTTGTCTAGTTCCTTTTATTATTGTTCAGTTATTACTCACCCTGTTTCCATTGAGTCCAAGTACACACGGCCTAGCCTAGGGATTGAACTCACAATTACTATGTCACTAAATTCACAAGCTAATGCTTTAATCTACTAGGTTATTGTCCTGTAGGACTAGATGGGATATTCTTAGACAAGGACATATTCCATAAGATCATGTGTTGAATTCAGGCGATTACACTTCCCAGTTGGATTGATTAAAGGCAGCAGTCATTGAAAATTATCCAGAATTGGCCAACCTCAAGAATGTCATCAGGATAATGCCAGATCTTACATCTCATTGCAGACCTGGCAGAAATTGGTACTACACTCACCATACTCACCTGACCTTTCAAATTCAGATTACCAATTATTTCAATCCTTACAATTCACTTAATGGGAAGAACTATAATTCTCTGGAAGCCTGTAAAAACCACTTAGACCAGTTCATCATCCAGAATGATGCCAAATTCTGGGAGGATGGAATCATATTGCTACCTCAAAGATGACAAATGTGAGTGGAATAAAATTGCACATATGTGGTTGAATAAATCTGTGTACAAATATCTAAATATTTCTTTGAAATTCTTTTTAAAAAAATACAGCAAACTTTTGCTATGATCCAATATCATTATGTACTGACTGCTATATAATATCAATCCTCCTATATGGTAGCAAATGTGAAAGAAGAAAAGACAAGAGAGAGGGATAGAGTTACTGGGAAATGCTGAGAATACCATGAACAGAATATGTGACTAATAAGGACTTTTAAAGGAAAATATGAACTAGAAAGAGAATGCTGTTAACAATCAAAAGAAGATAGCAAAAATGTTAGAGACACTGTTTTTCCCCATTTCTTTTGCTTTCAATATTGAAGTCAACAGAAGCAGGGAAAAACAATGAATAACATATTTAATGAGTCTGAAGAAATGTGTAAATAACCACTGTAATAAAAAGAAAAGCAACAAAAATACGAGGAAAGAAAAACTAGTAAAAATTAATTATGTAAAATGCTTCATCTAAGAAATTCAAACAACACAAGAATATTATATCTCCAACTACTGTCAGGTGTAAAAAATATGTATAATATGTAAATCAGATAATGACCAATTTGACTATATTTGAATGACATCTGCTAGTTAGTTTACATAGCCTAATCAGTAAAGCACTGTTTAGGTCAGACAAACTCTTAAGGATAGAGGATATGAGTTCAAGTCTAACTGGAAGTTTTATTTTTTACTTCTGGCTTATTCCACTTGATTTAGTCACAAAATTGAAATTTATTTGAGTATTTCAATAAAAAGCAACAAAGATAAGGAAAAAACAATTCAAAATTACTAATGAAAATACTTAATCTAAGAAATTTGAGCAATTTAAGACTATTGTCATCTATCACTACTACTCCACCAACAAAAATAAAATGAAAGACAAACTTGTCAAAAAATTATTAATGTTTCATGTAAGATCTGGCATTATCCTGATGACGTTCTGTATGTCCAAGCACTTTCAATTATTCTTTTAGCCGTTATCAAGGATATTTTTATTTTTAACTGAATGTGTAGATTTTTATGTATGTATCTAGAGTTATGGGAATGTTTTTTTTTATTTTCAAAACACGGTCAGCACATTGTGACCATGTTCATACTTGATGTTATTGTGTGTTGGCTTTTCCTTTTTTATTATCAGTGCTTTCATTATTTTTATCTTATCTTTACATGTGGATGAGACTATTATAGTGGTATTTTGTATGAGTATGTTGTAGATGGACTTTGGTTTCTGTGTATATTTAAATGAGCCCTAATTGAGCTAAGTTCAATATATATATCTATATATGAACTGTGGTCAAATATAGATCAGAATCCAACAGAATGATATGATAAAGAACAAATAGGAAACATTTATAAATCTAACATGTTTCACTTTTATTAAAGCTTCTTCAGAGAATGAGATGGAGAAAAAATTCTGGCATTTTTATTCTTGTGTGGTTTGATTTTCATTGGTTAAGTAAACTTCACATGATTTGTCAAACAGTGTTTGTGTGTATAATTTGTGTGTGTAAGTGTAACATAATTTTAATTTGTTTATTCTGGACACACACACACACACACACACACACACACAGACAATTATTATGCAAATCCTACATAGATAAACTCTCAAGAGTACATTCTATATGTGAATAGTTCTGGGGAAGAGGTTATCTGAATGAAACTTACTCCTCAGCAATAAAATATGAATGAATGAGGATGAATTGAGTCAATGTACATAGCCCAGCAGGTCTTAGCTGTGAAGTTCTGGATTTGTGGAAACAAGGAATGTAGTTTGCATGAACATCTGCCAAGAAAATATCACTAGAGTAACAAAAGGCTATCAATATTCCATGTGTGGGGAAGGGATCGACGAGTGGAAAATAATTCATCACCCACTGGGTTGCACAAACACTTTTGAACTTTGTTAAGGCTGAAAATTGAGGATTAAGCAGCTCCAGTCCAGATCTGACAGCAGTACTCCATTTTTGGACTGTTCTAGCTCATGTAAGAGCATGGCAGGAATAGTCAGATACTTTCTGGAGTGATTGATCTGTTTTTTTATTGTTCTCTCTCTTTAATAATGTTTTTAATTTTCTCATATACTTTTACACTCAGTAACACTTTGCATTTTAGTGACTTTATTGCTTTGCTTGAGGTGAAATGTTTTTTAAAAAAAAAAATGAGAAAAAGAAAAGGAAGTTAAACAAGACAAGTAGTAGGAGGCTCTGCAAGGACTCCATGAAAGTTTCTGTACAGCGATGCCTATAAACTTCACATTATCTGTGATGTACTCAGCATCATGAGTAATGATGGCCATGTAATGCCATTCAGACTTTCCTCCTTTTTCTATCTGTCATCTTCCATTTGAATGCAGGCGGTTGTGCTTCTCCACAACTTACTGTCCTTTGTAACTC
This sequence comes from Acanthosepion lycidas, assembly GCA_963932145.1. Lineage (NCBI taxonomy): Eukaryota > Metazoa > Mollusca > Cephalopoda > Sepiida > Sepiidae > Acanthosepion > Acanthosepion lycidas. The sequence goes on from OZ010583.1 coordinate 45,306,738, forward strand.
TTAGCAGTCTTTATCTTTTTGCTATCTCTCCTAATCAATGTTCTGAGAACCATTTACACAATCTCATTAGGTAGGTTATTCACTGCTTTCTTCCGATCATCATGTCTTCAACAGGTTCTGTGAGTATTAGATTTTCCAAGCTCTCTTTCCTCATTATGTGCCTTCGAATTTTCAATTGTCTCTTTCTGATGTCAAATCTAGGTGTCTTTTTCGTTTCCATTTTCTCTAAAACTTTGTCATCGATCACATGTTCAGTCTACGGTATCCTCAGAAGTCTTCTGTAGACACACATTTTTGCTGCCTCACCTCTCATCATCTTTGAAGAGATTGTCCAGCATTCACTACCGCATAGTAGTACTGATATTACATAACAATCCGGTATTTTCTTTGTTTCAAATGAAATTTTCTTGTTTCCTAATACTTTGCTTAGCTTTCAGAAGGCATATTTCACTATTCAATATGCCTTTAGATATCATTATCGCATTTTCTGTCTTTTGTTAAAACGCTTTCTATATACCCTTTTAGAAATGATTGTCACTTCCTGGAATGATTCGGTTTCCATATGTCATCCAACAGGACTCTTCCGCCTGATATGACATATTATTACTGTTTGTGTTCAACACAGGTAAAGAAAGATCTAATAAAAAATTAATAATGCTTCATCTAAGAAATACAGAAAACTTAAAAGCTAAACCATTTTCTCTTCTTATTTTTTTAATTGGTATCACCGCATGCAAGGCAGTAGAACCACTAAAACACAAGGGGTTAGTGGAAGAATTAGGAACAGAAACATTAATAATGAGCAGAAAGAGAAAAGAGTAATCAGGAGGACAGTAGATAGTGATTGACATTATATTTAAATTTTTGCAGATTAAAGATGGCTGGAAAGCAAGGAGCCAGAAGGGAGTTCCGCAAGTGAGAAGTGTGACTAAAAAAACTTTTTAACTTCTTTTTCTGTCAAAATCATCAATTTTTGTTTGTCCTTCTCTTTTTCTTTCTTTTCCCTTTCTTTCTATTTACTTTCCTCATTCTTGAGCCTGCTTCTTTCTTTCTTTCTTTCTTTCTTTCTTTATCTATCCTCTGTTTTTCCTTCATTGCTACTTTCTCCTCTCCTTCCACAAATTTCCATTCGGAATGTAGAATGTATTTTTGTTTTCAATCTTCTATTCTGTTAGCAAGTTTCTAATCCTTTCTTATCTTAAGCCTTGCTTTTTTTTCCAGTTACATCTCTTAAAATTGTATCTTCATTTTGACATGACTTTCTCCTTTGTGTCTAATTTTCTTCTCTCTTTATTCTTTAATCTCGCTCTTTCTCACTCTCTAGTAATTCACCTTTTCTTCTTCCTCATCTCTTAATATTCTTTCTTTCTTAAACTCTTTTCCTGTTTCTCTTTTTCTTAATCTTTCCTTTTATTCTCTCTATTTCAGTCAGAGAGCATAAAAGATTTTTTCATGATGCAAATATATTGTAAATTCCTTTTCACAACTGGCCATTTCTGAGATTTGCTTCTTATCAATAAAACATTTGTGGATTCAACAGATGTGAATCATAAGAGAAACTTGTGAAATTCTTCAAGAATGTTTTTCCTAAACATTAGTTTTGTTCTGGTTCTGATATCAGCAAAACAAAGGAAGTACACTCATAGGTTTACTTTGAGGATTTCAGAAAAAGTTTTTTTTTTTTTTCTTAGATGCATGAAGATAACAAACAAAAAGCAAGATTCTAGAAATGTCATCTTGAAGTTTCTGCATGAATGGAGGCCTGGATTGACTCTTTTGAGGACATCTAGTCAAGATTAAAAAAAAAAAAGAAACAAAATATGATATATAAATATTTAATATGAGCCTTTCAAAAAGTAAACAATAAAACAACAGAGCTGAAAATGCTACTTTAAAAAGTAACCAATATACATTTTATTTGAATTTAGTTTGAAGAAAGGTTCTCCTTTTTATGCTTAAAGATAAATCAGTTTCTTGGGGCTTTTTACCTTAAATCATGAAACATTTCCATTGTCAACTAATCATCCTTTCAGAGTTGACCAAGTAGAGCATTGCTAAATTTAATTGTTTTGCCTTCTGACAAAACTGCTTTTTTTTTAACCTATTTTTTATCTTGCTATTTTAGATCCGCGATTTTCCAACTCTCATTTTTTCCCCAAGATTTCTCTTTATATCTTTTGTCTTTTTCCTTCTCTTTTAAACTTGCTCTGCTCATCTTCTTTCATTATACTTTCATCCATTTCCTTCTCTTTTCACCACTTTTTTGTCACTTCAGCACTTTTTACATATTTCTTCACACTTTTCACCTATTTTCTGAATTTACTTCTTCTAATGCAACTCAAATCATTGGCATTGGTTAAATGCTTTTACTGCTAAAAGGGTGTCAGTTCCAAGATATATTTCTGGTTTTCATTGAAAAAAAAAGAAAACACTGATATTCTTTTTACTTTCTCTATACATACACATATAATGACACAGTTGCTTATAAACAAATAACACATGCAGTCATGTCCTTTATACATATATACATATATATATATATATATATATATATATATATATATATATATATTTAAATTTTCACCTGCATATATATATATACAGCACTCAATTGTATATAAACCTCACTATGTATATAAATATAATGGATGCGCACCCTCATATAACTCAGGATTGCATATAACTCACATATTTATCTGTATGTGTATGCTTTATATGTGGTAGGTTAGTATATAGTTGATTATGTATGACTACATATATATATACAATTAGGTATTTAAATCTACATTCACAAAAGATAAAAACCATATACTCTCCATCTGTCTCTCTCTCTCTCTCTCTCTCTCTCTCTCTCTCTCTCCACACACTCACACACACCTACAATGTATGGAAACAAACATGCACAATAAAAGTATTTTGACTTGTTTGCAAAAGAAATTTTCCAGTTAAGTGCAGCACTAGATTGGCAGCAAGGGCTCATCATTTCAAATGAAAAATTTCTTGAGTATTTATGGTAGTAATTTATTAAGCCTGATCTATTTTTGCCTTGAAGTAATTCTTTCTTTCTTTCTTTGGTCTGCTATTAACAATACAATATATACTCAAGTATAGTATGCAGTTTTTTGATTACTTTTTTAGACAAAAGTAGTGGGTGGGGTAACACTATAGACAAGTAATTTTTTTTTAAGAGATTAAAAATCATGTCTTTTCAGTGATCGGTTGCACTATACACAAATTAATTTTTTCTAGAGGGGGTTAAAATTCATGCCAAAAAATTCAGGGGTGCACTATACATGAAGTCAGCTTATACACAAGTATATGTGGTAGATGTAACCATAAATTTCTTCAATTGCACCTCTTGCTTGTGAAACTATTTCCTGTCTTTTTGCTTTCCATAGATTATTGAATTATATTACACTTTAGACCCTGAAAAATAACTCTCAAAATACTGAATAATAACTTAAAAAACACAGTAGCGAGTGGAACTCTGTTTCAGATTCATGCTTTTCCGCCAACTTTGATCTTCACAAATTTAAATGTAATGTCAATCGTTATATTCTGTCTTTTTAATTCCTGTTCTTTTATTGTTCTCTCCTTAATAATTTGTCTTCTTCTCATATTCTTTCACATTCAGTAACCTCCTTGCATCTTAGTGGCTTTATTGCCTTGCTTGGGGTGAAATGATAAAAAAGTAAAAAGAAAAGCACCTCCATGTGGACATATTACCAGAAGCATGTGACAATCTAATAACACATTAAATTTATATTTATTTAGATTTCAGATGGATATTTTAATCTAATTAAATATATATAATAAATGTTTGTATTAATAATTCCATATGAATAAAGAAAAAAGGAAAACTTATCTTAACTGACATGTTTCATCCTCTGGGCGAGTTTATCAATGAAAATACCCTCAGAGGATTAAACACGTTGTCTAAGATAAATTTTTCTTTTGTCTTTATTCATTATTTACATTATTCGGACTATTGTTCTCATCTTTGTCGCCATATTTATTACAATGTTTTGGCCGTTGTACATTCCAGCCTTCTTCAGGTGGTTGGAATGTCGAACTGAACCCTTTATTTCGTTTACTGAGGTAAACTGTTCTAGTTCCACGTGTCATGTTTAATGGATGTCAGTTATCAGTTATCTCCTGTTAATTTTTCTCTAAAAATTCTTCACTCCACTCAAGAACACATGGCACAATGGATAAAGGCATTAGTTAGATCCAGTGACAGGCCCTAAAGAGTGTGAGTTCAATACCTGCTTAAGGCAGTGGAGAACTTTCAGAGGGAAAATTAGCAGGAGATAACTGATAACTGACATCCATTAAACATGACACGTGGAACTAGAAAAGTTTACCCCAGTGAGCGAAATAAAGGGTTCAGTTCAACATACCAACCACTTGAAGAAGGCCAGAGCATACAATGGCCAAAATGTTGTAATAAATATGGCGACAAAGATTCGGACAATAGTCTGAATAATGTAAATAACGTACTTAATACCTCATCTCAGAAATATAGACAGTCTTTATTCATATTGTCCTTTTACATATGAATTAATAAGCAGTTGTATTTCTCTCTCTATATATATATATATATATATATTCTCAGAAGCTCTTCATAAAAATTCATATCAGTATATATCAATGATCTGTATATGGAATCTGTACAAGTGAATCGTTAGTAAAGTGGTCAATTGCCTGTGACCTGCAACGCCACATGTCAGATGATGTGACAGTTGCAGGGTTTTTTGAACATAAATTTTTCATCTCCAAGCTTGGCTTTTGGTGATATGAAACACAAATTTTTATATAATCATTGAAGTTAAGCCTGGTTAGTACCTAGATGGGTAACCACTTGGGAAAACCAGGTGTTGTAAGCTTGGATGTGCAGGTGTTATAATGGATAATGACTTGGAATTGAAAACTGGAGAGTTGAATTCCAATTTCAGTTGAGTTTGTTATATTTACTTATGTATTTATACCCTTGGAAAAGGTATGAATCCACTTCTTTCCCCCAACTATGGGCTAATTAGTAGGACTTGTATCAGTAAATCATTATTATGTCTAAAACTTTCTTACAATCTAAAATATTTTCTAGCTTTAAATAACCTGAAAAAGGTGGACAAGCCATAAAAATCAATGGATTAATACATCTATTTCCTAGCAGCATGTTTTGGTTCCTATAAAAAGCTCAGCCACTCTTTGCCAACCCACTCAAGGCTGGTATGAATTCAGAGTTTTACTTCATTAGGACTGGTTGCCAAGCAAGGCTATTGTGCCCAGTCTGTCTTGTTTACTCATAACTGAATAAAGAGAAAGAGTCATATTTCCTTAAGTGTATTTGTGCGTTAGTAAATGTAACAAACTTGGCTTTTTTATTCTGATCTGTTATCCACTATACTATCCACACATCCACGCTTACAGCACCCAGTATATATATATATATATATATATATATAAAATGCAACATGCATAAATATATGTTGCATTATTAATATAAAGGAGCTTCTAAATCTCATTTAAATTATACACAAGTATACATACTCATACAGATTTTATATATATATATATATATATATATATATATATAATGTTCATACATATATAAACATGCATTGACTAACATAATTTATCAAATATCTTGGATCTATATTTACATGCCAAGAATATATACAAATAAATATTGACATAAAACATATACAAATTACATAAAGATGTAAATGCAAGCATATATATATATATATAATATATATATATATATATATATATATATATATATATATATATATATATATAATATATATATTTGTATGTTTCTTCTTGAAGACATATATCTAAGTTCTTTAATGTATCAGACCATCCAAATGCCCTTCTCTATCTTAACCAATAAAAATTGGCATAAAAGAATTCTACCATAAAAAGGAACTTTTCTTTTTCAAGACTATTTTTTGTTTCATTTGTCTAGTTTTTTGTCTGTGGAGAAATAATTCTGATAGAATTTATGAATGTTTTTTTGTTTTTTTTGTTGCTTTTTTTTTAATTCACTCTGCAAATGGAATCGGGTTCCACATTGGAGCAGAAAAATATTTTTAAAAAAATGACAAAGTATTTTTTTTTTCCACTCTCTTTACCAATCACTTCTCGCAAATTTTTGTAAAGTGTATTTTTTGACATTTTCTATTTCATTTTTTTAATCTTTCATCCACCTTTTTTTTGTACCCCGTTTATGTTGGCTTTTCTTTCATCATCATCATCATCATCATTATTGTCATTAATATCAGTAATTATAAAACTAATAATTATTATTGTTAACAATCTTCTTGATAATATACCTGTTTTCATCTTTATAAATGTTCATGTTCTCATCATACTCGTTTTTATCATGTTTCTATCTTTAGTACATTTATTTTCTATTCAGCAATATTTTACGATTAATTTTTGCTTAGTTACAAATCATATTACTGTTATCAAATATTAGTGTGTCTCCAAAGTATTTTAATTTTTAACAGATCTTTAATTCAAATTGTGTCTCCTGTATAACATTAAATGAAGGACAATTTCCTCACAGATAAAGAGACTTGAAGCAACAGATATGAAACTCAAAAAATACTTAGAATACATGAACATATAAGTTATGAGGAAATGTTAACAGAAATAGGAAACACAATGAAACTTATAATTACAATCATAAAGAGGCAGATAAAAATTTTATGAGACATAATGAGGAAAGAGGGTTGAGAGAATTTAAAACTCTCAGGACGTAGGGAAGCAGGACAAAATAGGAAGTAACCTACTTAATAAGTTTGTGTAAATAGATGGCAAAACAGGAACAAAAAGTGATAGATATAAAAAATGACTTACTTTTGGAGAGCTGCTAATATCTTGAAAGGACTTGGAACATAAAAGAAGACAATATTTCCAAACCTTATTTTATGTTCATATCTAAAGACTATTTATGATAATAATAATAATAATAATAATAATAATAATAATAACAATAATAATAATAGCCATTTCCTTATTAGGAAACATCTGCCATTCATTGACTGTGCAGCCAATGATACTTTTGGTAGAACTTTATAAAATCTTTCTGTTAAAACAATTTTCCAGAAAAATAAGTTTCTCAAGTCCAGTAACTGTTATTGCTCTTTCCATTACTGATAGGGGTTTCCTTCTTAATCTATAGTTTGAAGTAGTGGAGAAAGTCGACATCATAACTATTTCCACCCTGTCACATATGTCTCTATATAAAAAAGCTAGTAAAGCACAAAATATATTGACTTTATAAAGGAAAGAGGTTGACAAAGGATTATCATTCAAAGAGAAATTCCATCCTGGGTAAGATGATAAACTACATCCAACAGTGTGGCCTCTGATTGGGAGGTTTTGAGGAGTGTTGAACCACCTCTTAATTGCTGGTGTTCCCAGGTCTACCCTAACCTAGGGTGGTAGTACCTGTTAGGGTACCAGCTATAGGCAAATAGTTAACCCCCAAACTGGGATGAAAACACTATGAAAGTTTAAAAATATGTTTTAATACCAGAAATACTTTGTAAAAAAATATTACCAGCAATAAATTTCCGAAGGAAAAAATTATTGCCAGCAATACATTATTACCAGCAATACATTTTTGAAAAAAAAATTACTAGCTGTACTTTTTTTTGAAGAAAAATATTACCAGATATAGATTTTTGAAGGAACAAAAATATTATTAGTAATACATTTTCAAAAAAAAAAATATTACCATGAATAAAAAGGTTGTCTGCATTAAATAACCACTTGAGGTGGATATGCTGTAAAACAAACCAAACCAAACCAAAGAGAAATTAGATGGTATCAATAATGATACCTTTCCAGAAACTAGAAACTGTTGAAATTTTCTGAAAAACATTACATGGAAAGAGGTCAAATAAATTGAACATAGAGTAAGCTGTGCTAGGGATAGTTTTTCCCACTATCACAAACTGCTGCAAAATCAAAACATTAACCTAAAAACTCAAGTCATGTTCTTAAATAGTGTTGTTAGATTGAGACTTTTCTATAGATATCATACATGGTACCAAACTTGTTGTGAAATTTCTAAACTGTCAGCAGTATACAACCACTTACTTAGATCAATGGTTAAACATGGCTTGCAGTGAATGAAACCTGTAGGTCTCAAGGAGTAACATCTTTCTTCAAAGCTTATAGACTGGCAAGAATCACAAAGAACTGTACCAAATATCGGAAACCAAATACTTGAAGGCTAACAACAGCAACAACTCAAATGGATAGCACATGTAACTCAAAGAGAAAATAGTGACGTCATCAAAATTTTATGTTCCACACTACTTCAAACAAAAGGTTAGGAAGAAAGCCCCCATCAGTACTGGAAACATTTACTGGATTTGAGAAACCTATTTTCCTGAAAAATTATTGTAATAGAAAGATTTTATAAATTCAACTGACTGCTTGGTCAATGAATGTCAAATGTTTCCTTATGAGGAAATGACTAATATTGCCATTACCATTCTAGAAACTAAACAGATGAACGTTCTTGGAAAATGGTATGAGGAAAGAGGGCTGGAAAATTTTAACACTCAAAGTATATATTAAAGGAAAGTGAGGCAGAAAGATCCAAGGAGTTATCTACCCAATCAGTTTGTGTGAATTGAAGGCAGAGCCCAGAATTTAAACTTGGCTTGTTGATATGACTGGATAAAGAACAGATGGTAGATACAGAGTGAGAGTTTAGGCAATGTTCTGCTGCAAAACCCAGGGTTTAGTAATTTGTGGACAAGGTACTTTATCACACATAACAACTCTATTGGCAGTGACAAAGAGAAATTAGAAAGCAAGATAAAATAACTGATATATTTAAAGAAACTAGAGGAAGCTGAAATTTTCTTTTTAGACACATTATAAGGAAAGAGTGTTTGGTCAATTTAACACTCAAATGACATATTGAAGGAAGGAGGTGCAGAGAGAAACAGTGAGTAATCTACCTGATTCTAATTTCTGCATCAACATTTGTTAAATCCTACAGCTTTGGATCTTGTATATGCTATGTCCCTTCTAATTCATGGCTCTCCACAGTTTCCTGTCCTTTGTTTTTGTCTTTTTCTTAGCTCTCTTAAACCTTACTCTGTCATCCATTTACTCAAGCTCACACAGTAGGTTATGCATTGTTTTCCTTTGATTTTCTTGCTTTCAAACTTTCCTAAGCCCTCTGTCCTGATTATGTGCCCTAGAAAGTTTAACTATCTCTTCCTGATGCTAACCCCTTCCCTGCCAATTATTTTGGGAAAAAATTTTCATTTTCAGACAGATTTTTTATTTGTTTTTAATATAGTAACTTAGAAACTGATGCACCTTGAAGTACCTGAGTGGTGGCTAACACCTCTACCAGATGTAAGAGTTGACAACTGGACTCATTTCAAGCTCAGAAGGGCATAAAAAGAATCCTGATTAATGTATAAATACATCTGTAGCTTGTTTTTGAATGTTGTGTTTTGGACATGTTTATTTGTCCATGTCTGAAAAAACACTTTCTATAAAAACATATATGCACATCTACACTGGGGAAGAGGTTTAATTATAAGTATCATTTTTGTTTGTGTCTTCTCTAAAACTTTCTCATTGCTCACATGTTCAGTCCATGGTATTCTCAGCATCCTTCTGTAGAATCACATTTCTGTTGCTTCAAGTCTCTTCTTCATCTGTGAGGAGATTGTCCAGCATTCACATCCATATAGGAAGAATGATATTACATGGCAGTTCAGTAATCTTTTCTTTGTTTCTAATGTTGGATAAAGAAACAAAAAGAAAAGTCACTCTGGTCATCATCATCATCATTATTATTATTATTATTATTATTATTATTATTATTATTATATCTTTTTTATTATCAAATACCCAAACCTTTTTAATTTTTCATTGTATCAGTTTTCATTTTAGCAAGATATTTGTCATTGTCAATATTTCTTTTTAGCAAAAGAAAAAAAGCAAAGCTGAAGTAAGTAGGATATGATGTTTGAGAAATTACTTTTAGCACCCTTGGGTGTGGAAAGAAAATTATACTGTCTCTTTTCAGACATACTGGCATCTTTGGTGAATTTGTGGAACTTAATAATGTAACTCTTTGGGGTAATATTATCTAAAACAGTGTCTACTCACTCCATCTGTGTATCTACACAAGTCCCCCAGCAACTATGGACCTGTAGATTTGAGAATGCTGTAAAATTTCTTTTCAATGCAAGAGTGGAATTTAAAAAGAGTATTTTTTTTCTATTTATTTGTCAGTTGTTCAGCAGAAAAAAATGTATAATCGCAAGGCAATTGTGTGGATCATATCATGATATTATCTGAGAATTTTAACCAATAGTTGTCAAATATTTAAGCACACATATATATCACTTTAGAAAAAGTAATAAACTAAGTGAAAATGCTCTTTGTAGTGCATACTAGTATTTTCAGAACTTCATCACTCACAGCTTCTGTAAGTTGATTTTGATAGTAAAATTATTGCAAGCCATTGTGAATGTCTTACTTCTTGTGGATTGCTCTAAACACACAACTTTTGCTGTGAGGGGATTTTTATAGTGCATTTCTTTTAAGCCATTGTAAGTGTTGTTCTGTTGCAGGTTATGCTGTAAATAGAAACATTAGGCTGCATCAAAAGCATTTTTATTTTTTACAGGCTTCACCTGAAAGCTTTGAGTTAAAAACTTAGTGCAGTAGGTTTGATCTTCTCATGAAAATTTCAGGTGTACAAGTCAGTAAAAATGGATTTTTTTTTAACAAGGTAGTCATTTTAAGTTAAAGAAGAAAATACCATGATGATGGGTTTGATGTCCACAAGCGATACTCAGAATTGAAGTATCTCTGTCAATAACATTTGATCTAATAAAGGTACAAAAGGTAAACAGGACAGGGAACACCAAAAATCTTATGTTAATTATTACACCATGTAAAATATCTGAACAGACCATCAGAAAATATTACATTATATCAAGTGTTTTTGTTTTTATTTTTAAAATTTGCTTCAAAAATGATTATTTCATGTACAAATCTAAAGATTCTCTATGACTTATTATTATATATCAGGGTGTGTGAAAGGTATTTTCATTTTTTACAGATCTTTATGCCAAAGTTTTACATATGCACATCTAAAGCCTACATATCACTAATATTATTATTACTAGGGTGTATGAAAAGTATTTTCATTTTTTACAGATCTTTACTGAAGATTATTTTATGTAAACATTTAAAAACTCTCTATATCTTCATTATATTTATTTTATTACTACTGTATATAAATTTGTATCAAAAGTGTTTTCTTTTTTTACAAACCTTTATGCCAAATGTTATACCTGTGTTAATAGGAATATATACTTGAAAAAGACGGTGGATAAAATAAGTAATGGTTTTTTGAAAAAAACCAGTACAATAAGAAATGAGGTAACAGTTATGCACACGATCATTGCAAGTCAATTTAGTAGTGAGTGCTACTATTGGAAGGTCGGTAGTTCTCGCATAAGTCTGAATCGTACTCAACAGATCCCAGATACACTCCATAGTCCATTGACTTACCGATACTTATATGTAGTTACTACCTATAATGTAGTTACTCATGGGGGTGAAAGGTTATTCTATTACATCACCAAACTTATTACATGTACACATGTAATGATGATGATACTGCTATACTACTACGAATATTATTATTATTATTATTACTGTTATTATTATTATTATTATTATTATTTTAAACTTTCTCTAAAAGACATTTATGCTGCTTGCAGAATTTGGAAAGTGAAAGGAAAGGAAACACTATCAGATCATAGTGGCCAAAAAAGTTTTAAGTATTTTAAGTTTAATCCCTTTAAATTAAACCCAGCAGTGGATAACCATTATCATTTTATAGTACTTTAAGATTATACTTATCCTTAGTAATTAGTTTTCACAGCAAAATATCATATATTTCAACAGTAATAAAAAAAGTATAAGCATACAGTTGTTCCAGTCAGTAATGGTAACATTAACCATTTCCTTATAAGGAAATATTCAATATTCATTGACCAAGTACCTAGTGTGACTTTCAGTTGAAATTTATAAAATCTTTCTTTTAAAATAATTTTTTAGGAAAATAGGTTTCTCTTGTCTAATAACTTTTATCGCACTTTCCAGCATTGATGGGGGCATCTGTCCTAATCTTTTGTTATAGGTAAGTATGGAATATCAAAATCTTGCTTATGTTATTATTTTCTGATTGAGTTACATGTGCTGTCCATTTTAGTTTTTGTGGCTGAAAATCCTCAAGTCCCATGGTTTCTATTATTTGGTAAAGTTTATTGTTTGTGATTCGCTAGTGTCAGACCATGACATTTGAAGAAGAATGGTACTCATTAAGATCTACATGCTTCATTTGCCTGAAGCTGTTTATAATCATTGATCTGAGAAAACGGTTGAATACAACTGACAGTTTAGATATTTCTGGATAAAATTAGCACCCTTCATGATATCCATATTAAAGACAAGACTATTATTAAAGAACATGACTTGAGTTTTTAGGTTTATGCTTTGGTTCTGTAGTAGTTTGCAGCATCAGACAGAGCTACTCATAGCATACTCTGTTCTGTACTCAATTCCTTTATCTTCTATACTAAATTTTTCATAATTGGTCCATACACCAAGATATTTTGAAGTATTTAGTATTTACTAATTTCGCATCCTGAATTTGTATGATGGATGTGGGTGCCATCAGTGCTTTCATTCCTGTTCTAGGTCATAATTTCTGTTTTGGAAAAGTTTATCTTGAGTCCCATTTCTTGGAACATGTTTTTTTTTTAAATAAATTTAAAAGAACTGGATTCAAAAAGACAGATGATGACAACTGACATTGCATTTAAACTTTTGAAGATCATAGATGACAGGAAAGCAAGAAGCTAGAAGAGCATTCCACAGGCAATAAGTGTGAGAGAAAGAAATATTAGAATAGAACTTGCTGTAGCATCTAGCAGCCAATCTCGTACCATACTTAAATTCATGAGGTATAAGTACCAAAGAGGAAAGCTCATCAGAACAATTGTCATGAAAATAATTGTAGAAAAGTCATAGCAAAGCTGTGTTACAGTGGTGAGAAAGTCATTGAAACTGAGGTGTCAGGTTGGAACTGATAATATTGCAGATTCTTCTTTACAGTTATATCTAGCAATTTCACCAATAAAAGAATTAGTCTTAACTGCCAATCTAGTACTACACTTCAGTTGGTAAAGGATGTTGACTGTTTACATTCAACATCATTTTTATCCCATGTATACTTTGAATATGTATTGAAGAAGTAATAATAATATTGTTTTTTTTCTAAAGCCAAATACTGGCATAATTTTTTATTCACTTTTGTTAATCTTTAATTTTTCTGCTTGCTGCCACTTTTCACTTTTAAAAGGAAGAGATAATACACCTGAAGAAGGCTGTAGAAGGGATCAGTTCAAACATTGTGGAACAACAAAATTCACAAACCAAAATTAAATCAGTTCAGTTACTCAAAAAATAGAATTGACACACAGAGTTTTTTTTCTGTTACATGCCAAGTCGTTTTATGGTGGAAGTGATCATGGCTCTCAACAACTTCCTGTAACGTGTTGCTCTTAATAAATGTTAACCATTTATCATCCCACTTTGTACTTGTTTTTCCCATGGATTCACACAATCAAATTTAGGTTATTCAATGTTCTTCCCACCTTTGTTTCACTTGCTTTCTCTATGTCTTGTAAGTGTTAAATTCTCCAGGCCCACTTTCCATAAGGAGATTAGATATTGCATAGCAATTCTGTACTCTTTTTCTTTTCTAATAATACTAAACATATCTTAGCACTTATTTTCTAGAAGGTATTCATTCTACCAATGCACTTTTGGATTTGTCATACTTTCCATTATCTGTTACTACACTGTCTAAATAGTTACATTCTAACATCTCTATCAAGGACTTTAAAATTTAAATTATACAGAAACTATCACAAATGAACAGTCATGGATATGGTTATGCAGAGGACATGTAAAAAGAGAAACTGAACCTCTTAGTAACAGTAGCAAGGACTGTGTTCAAACAACCAAAATGGAATATTTTTTTATTTTTATTTTTTTAATCATTTCATCTCAAGCAAGGTGGGAATACCACTTGTATGAAGAGGATTACAGAGAGTGAAGGTGGGAGAAAAAATTTGGTATAGGGAGGACTGAAGAAAGGATAAAAACTGAACGGGGTTCTTGATGATAGAAGATTGCAATTGACGTTGCATTTAAATTTTTTAAGATTGTAGTTATCAGGGAAGCAAGGAAACAAAAGGGAGTTCCACAGATGGGAAGTGTAAGAAAAGAAACTGTTGGAGTAGAAGTGGCGGTTGCATTTAACTAATTCAACAGTAAAAGGGTGGGACCTAGATACCAATCTAGTAGTACACTTAAACTCATGTAGTCCGGGCATCAAGGGAAAAAGCTCACCAGAGCAGTTGCCATGAAAATATTTGTAGAAAAGACCAAATATACCCAAAAGTAGATCCAAAGACAAGAGTACAACAAACACAGGAAGATTGAACAGTCAGGAATAGGGTTATACAGAGGACATGTAAAAAGAGAAACTGAACCTCTTAGCATCAGTAGCAAGGACTGCATTCAAACAACCAAAATGATATATTTACCAAATATGCACAAAAGTAGATCCAAAGATAAGAGAACAATGAACAGTTAGTGATAGGTTTATGCACAGAGTATATAAAAAGAAGAAAAAACATAAACTGAACCATTTTGCATTACAGGCCAGAAAATTGCACTAAAACAAATTTTAGTTTGTAGATGACATCCTTTGCTGTTCCAATGAACCTCTGCATTTCTTTTTCATGCTTTGTATCATTTTTTTACTACATTAATCAGATAGTTGAAATTCTGTAACTGCTTGATTTTGATATGCAGCTTACAAGTTGGGTTGTCTCTTTTGCTTATGACCATGCACTAAGTCTTTTTATAGTTAATAATTAATACTTAATCTCTGTCACTATGTATGATCATTAAAATGAGTGGAAGTTTTAGTGTGTTCATTAAATCCTACCAATGATATCACAGGCTAGTAATAAAAGCATTTCCAAGAGTTTCTGTAAATGTTTAAAGATTGATATTTGATTTTGCAAAAGATTGTCACAATAAAGATCGATTGGTGAGTAGTTCTTATTCCAATTATCTATTTTCTCTTCCCATATTAGAGTGGCCATTAAAACCAATTTAAATCCAGCAAGCAAAGATTAATGATAATTAAACCATCTGTTGGAGGTCCTATTATTCAAGTGATTAGTTATTGATCTGCAGATATCGATCAGATGATGTTTCACTCTGATGGGAATTCAAATCATTACCACTCCCTTTATCTGCCTGGTATTTTACAAATTCAAATAGATCCTCTGCCAGTTGTGCTTGGCCATGGATTCGGCTCACGTCAAGATTTGCACTGAACCAAACTCACCTTTGTGCATCTTGATGATTCACCAGGAAGCTAAAATCTAAGGAAAGAAGACGACAAAGATGAATTGAAATAGTCTCTTGCTTGACAGGGTGGTTGGTTAATATTTCATGCCAGGAAACTTGATTTGATTTGGGAAGTTGTAGTCTGTTTGAAACAACAAGACTCAATGGATTTAACTGTGATGGTTATAAAAGAGTATTTTCTTCAGTCCTCCCCATTCTCAATATTCTCATTGTCTTTCACTTTCACTCCATGTAACCCCATTCTACTAGCATTATCATCTTGCTTCTTTTTTTTTTTAATTGTTATCACCCCATACAAAACAGTAAAGCCACTAAGACACAAGGAGTTACAGGGTATAGGATAATTAGGAACAGAAACATTAATAATAATCTAGAAGACAAAAGAGTAATTGGGAGGATAGTAGATAGTGATTGACATTGTATTTAAATTTATGCAGATTAAAATTGGCTGGAAAGCATGGAGCTGGAATGGAGTTCCACAAGCAAGAAGTGTGAGAAAAGAAACTCTTAGCATAGAACTTACAGCTACAACTAGCCAGCTCAATAGTAAATTGATGAGATCTCAATGTCAGTCTATTACTACGCTTAAATTAAAAAAGTCTAGGTGCCATACCGAAGAGCTCATCCGAACAATTATTATGAAAGTATCAGTAGAAAAGGCACAGAGAGGCAATCTTACAGCAGTGAGAAAGTGACAGATGCCAAGCTGCCAGATCAGGACCAGCAATATTCTTCTTTGGATTTTATCAAGGAGCTCATGGATTCTTCTTTGGATTTTATCAAGGAGCTCATGGATTCTTCTTTGGATTTTATCAAGGAGCTCATGGTAAATAGCAGTAAAATTGGAACATATGCTTGGTGGAAAACAATTAAAAAAATAAAAATTAAAAAAAGATTTTCTTGTTGTTTTGAGGTCACTTCACTTAGCTACTATATGACATTCTTCAGACCTATAATATTAAAATAGTAGGACCCCTTTTTTTTGCCTTAGATAGCAGAGTTGAAATCAGTAGTAAACAAAAGAAACAGCCAAGATGCTGATTGAAGCAACCCATTCACAGTAACCTGTGTAACACAAACAAATACATATTGATCAGACTAAACCATTCACAACAAGATGTGAAAAATATATGAGTTCATATTTTTATTCACAAGGTGATTTTTTCTTTTTTCTTTATTAAGTAAAGAAAGCTGAACTGGTTATGGTAACAGCAACAAAAACAATTCAGTTCTCTTTGTTGGGAAGCTTTATTTTAATTTGTAAAACGTAATTAATTAGTAAATAGTCTCATACTTTACTGTGGTTCATAAAAAATTGTGACAATCTTTATAATACTAAAACTCTGTGAATTTTGCTTGCTTGCTTGTGTGTTTGCCACTCTGGACACAGTCATATATACAGAGTGGAGGAAAGAATGATGTAAATTTATTATCATGTAGGAAGGGAGGAGAGAAGGAAATGGTGTGTATAATGATTTAAGCTTCTTTCCACATCCCTATCTCTTTCCAACTCTCTCTCTCTTTTCACCTCTCCCTCTTTCCCTATCTCTATCTCTTTCACTTCTATTTTTCCACCTCTGAGTTTTTGTGCATGCTTATTTATATTTCAGCTTTCTTTAAACAGACAATATTTTAAATATTTAAAAAATATTTTGGGGCATATTTAAAAAATATTTTCAAGTCACTATAATTTTAAAATATCTTCTGGCATATCAAAAATATATTTTTAAGTTAACGTGATTTTAAAAATATTTTAAGTGAATAAGATTTAAAAATACAAGTTGTTTATACAGTAAGTATTTATTATTTCAACTTTCATGTTGAAATTAATGTCAGTGTTTTATAACCTGAACTTTCATTGGCCCAATGGATCATGGGTAGTCTAGTAATAGTCTAAATATCCAGAATAATTAGTGTTATGTAACAAGTTCTTGATATGACAATACCAATGACACTGGACAACAAAAATTTCCCTACTGAACTAAAGTATGAATTTGATACTAAACCAGGTTTGCCAATTACAAAGCTAAACTCATTATTATGTTAATGCATCAGGATTGTAAATGATTGGGTAGAACTTATTTTATATTAAAGTGGGTGACAAAATATCTGCTACCTAATCAAATGACAGTGAATTTTTTAGAATCATTCCCCCCCTGCCCCAAGCAAGGCAATAAAAGCCACTAGGATGCAACAAAGGACAATAGAAGTATAAGATTCAATGAGACAGATGATTGATGTTGCAATTAAATTTTTGAAGATAGTAGTTGACAGATAAAGAGGAAGCCAGGAGAGAGTTCTAAAAGCAAGAAGTGCAAGAGTAGAAACTATTAGCAAAGAACTTAGGGTTACAACTAGTAATTTCAAGAGTGAAATTATGAAACCAAGCTGACAATCTAGTACTGGAGTTAAATTCATAAAGCTGAGGTACCAACAAGGAAAGCTCCTCAGGACAATTACCATGAGAATATATTTATAGATGAGGCAAAGGGAAGGTATTGTACAGTAGCGAGAAAGTGACTGAGGCTGAAAAGCCAGGTCAGGACTGATAATTTTGCCAAAACTTTTGTAAATCCAGTAACTTAGTGTATAGTTGTCAGCAAAACAAACAACCCAACAAAAGGATTACAAATTGGAGATATTGAAATCAAGCAAGCACAAAAATTTAGATATATAGGAAGTGTTTTAACAAAGGATGGAAAAATCAACACCATAATCAGAAGGTGCATTGAGATAATTAAATATACCTTCCTAAAGCTAAGCAAAGAATTAACAAGAAAATTTCATTAGAAACAAAGAAATCGTTTGTAATATTGGTCCTCCTTTATGGCAGGGCATGCTAGATAATCTCACCATAAATGAAGACAACTTGAGGCAACAGAAATGTGTTTCTATATAAGAATGCTGAGAATTACATGGGCTGAACATGTGAACAACAACAAAGTTTTAGAGAAAATGGAAACATAAAGGACACCTATATGTAGCATATAAAGAGACAGTTGAAATTTCTAGAATGCATAGTGAGAAAAGTGGGCTTGGATAATTTAACACTCACAAGATATATTGAAGGTCAGAGGGAAGCAGCACATAACCTAAGACAAACTTTACTAAGAGCGACGAAAGACAGGAAATTGTGGAAAGCCATTATCACCCACATATCTTGAAGGTACATGTCACATAGAAGAAGAACTTGATTTCAAATTCATACTCAGAATTGTCCTAGCAAATCGGTATGTTTGAGATATGCATATAGAAACATGGTGTAATAATAGGTAGCAGCTCAGATTGAGGAATCAGAGAGCTGAGTTTGAATTCCAGTCAAGTTAGTTAAATTTTGTAATGTGCAAATACCTTTGGGAAAGGTAAAATCCATCTCTTCTCTCTTCAGCTACGGGTAAATAGCAAGACACGCTGGGTCCTATAATAACCTTGGGTGGCAACTAGTCTCTAAATTCAAAGATTGAGTGGTTGGCAACTAAACCAGCTCCCACACCAAACCAGAATCTGATAAAGAGAGTAATTGGAACCCTAAGCAGCACAAAAACAAGACCTGTTAAATAGCAGATGAACTCAGAGTCAATGGTCATTTACCCCAACTATAGGTTAAATAGCTTCACTAACCCTCAATTGACCAAGTGTGTTGAATACAGCTACAACCCTGAAGACAGGGGCAACCAAGAATGGGTTACTCCAGCAGAAATAAGAAGGCCCTGGATTTCAGTTTGGATTTAGTAAAGAGTATATTTCTTATTCATGTTAGTTAGTAACTTTGGTCTTGTAGAGTTGAAAACTAAGCTGATGGAATCAATATCCACTCACCATATAAAAGAATGTAGTACTACATCTCTTTAAATCCACTTCTTGCATTCTCACCTGTATTTTTTTTTTCTCTAACAGGTCTGGGTGCCATAAATGATGAGCATAGAAAGAGATTCCAGCAGGAAAATAACTGACTTAAGATATAGGATTACTTATGGTTCCTACAATTGGAGACCAGCATAAGAACATGACTCACAAACATTTCTGAAGATATAAAAAATAAAGTGAATATTTTATATATTATTTATCAACCAGCATATAAATCTTCCTTTAATATAAACATACTGTTTACTAATATACTATTTATTTTCATTGTAAATATATTATATACAGCACTAATATACCATTAATATATTATTTACCTTGAATATAAATATGCTACAAGCATATCTAAAAAAGTCTGATATGTTAGAACAATTCTGAGAACAGATTGAGAATATTACAACATCATTTGTTAAGGTAACAATTTTTTTGTTGCCCAGTGTGATTAATGTGAGAACTAATCGTATATCGAAAGTATATTCATACAAACTTATTGAAAAACTATTGATATATGTGTTTATATATTTGTGCAGCAATACTTCTTTTATACGAGTTTTATTAAAAATAACTGATAAGCTACTGCATGTAATCTTTTTAATTTAATTTTTCTTGTGTTCATATAAGTTTATTTTTCTTTTTTGGACATAAGGTGTGTGAAAATTGTCAAAAAGGATTTATATCTTCATGTGCTATCAGCTATTCATTTAACCACTGTTTTTTTTTTTTTATTTTTAATTCTAATAATGCGGAAATATTTATGTATCTAGAGTTAGATGAATGTTTTCTTTTTATTTTCCAAACATAGTACATTGTGGCCATGTTCATAGTTGATGTTATTGGCTGTTTGTTTTTTAATATCAATGCTTCCATTATTTTTTTTTTTTTTACATGTGGATGAGGCTATTATAATTATATTTTCTACGAGTATGTTGCAGATGGAGTTTGGTGGGTTTCTGTATGTGTTTAAATGAGTCCTAATTAAGCTATGGTCAAGGAGATGAAATATGAGTATTATTGATGGTGGTATGTACAATGTAATTATTAATGAATTTGGTTCGATCAGGGACATGGTTCCTTCAGAGACATGTAATAATAATATTGGTTATATATATCAGGTCATCCCATAAGTTCTGTCCGAATTTTGAATAAAGAAAACAAGTGACCAAATGTTACATTTAATTACAGATTCAATCAACAATGTATTTTTCCTGATTATCTATGACTTCCTTCCATCTATTAACAAGCTTACTAATTCCATTACTGTAAAATTCTTTTGGCTTTTATTCGAAGAACTCACAAATGTTAGTTTTAACCTCTTCCTGTGTTACAAAAGCTGTTTCTTCCAAATGATTCTGTAAGCTATGAAACAAATGGTAGTCTGAAGGAGCAAGAATGGGAGAATAAGGTGGATGAGCAATTTTGTCCCAACCAAGTTCTTCAATCTTTTGTGATGTGATTCTTGCTGTGTGTGGTCACACATTGTTCTGATGAAACATCACCTCTTTTCGATTCACTAGAGCAGGTCTTTTTTTCTTCAAAGCTTGGTTCAAATGCTCTAATTGCTGACAGTATATTTGAGCATTAATTGTTGCATTAGGTGGTAAGAATTCAAAGTGGATTATTCCTTGGTGATCCCACCAGATTGAAAGAAGAACCTTTTACCCATGAAGTTCCCTTCTCGGCTGTGGCTGGGTTCCTTCCCCTTTACCAAGCCACTGTCTACGACGCTTAACATTTCAATAAAAGATCTATTTTTCGTCGCCAGTCACAAGTCCATCTAAAAAAGGTGAAACAAGTTGGCGAGCATGGAGAGAAGAGCAGATGTCAACTCGGGATTTGAGGTTGTTTTCAGACAATTCATGAGGCACCCATTTTCCAAGTTTAGGAACTTTTCCAAGTTGTTGAAGATGACGATGAACAGTTGTATGGTTTGAACTGAGAACCACTGCCAATTCCTCAACTGATAAAGCAGGATTTTCTTCAAGGGCTGCTTCAAGAAGCTTTTCATCAAACTCAACTGGACGTATGGTTCAATCTTCATCTTCAAGAGTGAAATCTCCACCTCTGAATTTTGCAAACCATCTCCTGCAAGTTCTTTCATTCACACATTCCTCTCCATAAACTGAGTGAATGTTTCTAGCTGCTTCGGCTGCTGAGTTTCCTTTCTTGAACTCATAAAGCATTATGTGCCTCAAATGATTCTTGGGTACTTCCATGTTAGCAGGGTTTTAATCAAACAAAATTTAATTTTATTGTTCTTTGACATAAAATTTGATCAGTTTAAATGCATCTAAACATAAAAATAATGTTCAGCTTGATTATACATTATAAAATTTCATTCATTTTAACAAAAAGTTAAAATTTGGACAGAATTTATGGGATGACCTGAGATATATATATATATATATATATATATATATATATATATATATATATATAAGAGAAATTAAAAAATACCCCATATGTACAGCTATTTCTCTCTGCAAGAATTACATTCCACCAAGGATTGTTAACATGAAAGTGTTTGGAGATAAAATAAAAAGGTAGCCTAAAAAATTTTAAACTTTAATGAATCAAGAAAAAAAAAGGGAAAGATGACAAAGTAAGAGAAAAAAAGTTTAAAAGAGAAAGGAAAAAAGAAGAAACAGAGAGGAAGAAATAAGCACTGTAATAAATATATTGAGCTCTTAATCAGTTTTGATATTTTATATTATTAGGATTCACTTGGATTATTTACCCATGGATTTTTAGGTCTGTCTGTCTGTCTGTATATATATATATATATATATATATATATATATATATTTTTTTTTTTTCAGTGTAAGTTGAGCTTTGTGATATCTTTTATTTTATGCTCCTTCCTCTTTATTTTTAATTTCTTTTTCTTTGATTCATTTATTTTTTGTCTTATCTATCATTTTTTGTTTCTTTTAGGATTTTCTGTCTCTTTTTCTTTTGAGATACCAATGCACACATTCTGTTTCCTCTTTTTTTCATCTTTATCTTTCCTCTTCCCAAAATTTCTGGTTTTAATCTTTTTTAGTCTCCTTTATTTTATTTATTGTTTAATTCATTTCATTCTTTTTCCTTTCCTACCTTTTCAGTTATAAATTTTTGCACATTTTCACTCTGTTTTCTTTCATCTTTTTTACCCCTTTTTCTTTTCTCTCCTTCCTATTCTCTTGTCTGTTTTATATATATATATATATATATATATATATATATATATATGAAATTAAAAATCACCTTTTATTATTGTCTTCATCTCTATTTTACTTTTTCTATTTTTGTTTATCTCTACTGATATCTTTTTATCTTATCTTCTATCATTTCTTCTTTTCATTTTCTCTTCTTCTACTCTGAGAGCCATCTTCTATGTTTTCTTGTTTTTCAGTTCCTACTTCTCTTCACCTCTCTGCCTTTTTCTCAAAGGTATATTTTTCATTCATTCTTCCTCTTCCACTTTTATTATCACTATTCTTTTCTATTAAACTATACAAAAAATTATAATCAATAACATATACAAGAAAATCCCAAATGCTTAGCTCTTGCAAAATGGTTAGAATATTCTTCCTTGAAAAGAAGATAAGGATAGGAATGTGTCAGGGTTAATATAATTTGAACAAGGAGCAGGAAAACAGTTGAAAAGGGGAACACTCAAAATAAATCTAAAATTTAATGAAACTTATTAACAACTTGTGAACAAATGTTAGCAGATAACTATTAAGGATTTTTGGGAAAAGAAAAGATGAATAAAAGTTTTCTCTCATTAGAGTGAATACTATTTTCTCTTAAGCTGTGATATTTGTGTACACACAGATTTTATGAGATATTGATACATATAAGAATGGATGTATATGTCTTTTTAATCTTATAACCATGTGATTGTACATATATACCCAAGTATAGGATTGGTGTATATGGAATAAATTACAATAACCAAAAAATACTATTCTTAAAAGAGTGCTCAATACAGAGTAGAGCAAATTTATTCAAAAATTATAATATAAATATGTTATAAAATCACTACATTCAACACCATCACTTGATAAGATACTAGAAGTGTTGAAACAAAATGGCTATTTTTTATTTTTGTAGTGATTTTATAACATATTTATGTTATAATATTCGAATAAATTATATATATATATATATATATATATATATATATATAAAGAAATATAGTCTTAAGGTGTGCTATATTTATGGAATAAAGTGCTCAATATCAGAGATAGAGCGTGTGTAAATATAAAAGTGAACATAGAAGTCAACACTTAGAGGCGACAGTCTGTTTCATGCTATATGCAATCGTCAGGCCTGACGATTGCATATAGCATGAAACAGACTGTCGCCTCTAAGTGTTGACTTCTATGTTCACTTTTATATTTATATATATATATATAAATAAATTACACAAAAATCCAAAATTACCTTTTATGGGGGTGTATTGATCTATTTCAACCAATGAAAAGTACGTTAGTGTTATTCAACCCTGGTGTACAGACTGTTTGTGTCAGATTTAGAAATTTAAAATTTAACTTTGAAAGAAGTCAGAAAATTGATATATAATTTATCCATTTCAGTGTTTCAATCACATCTGATGCGGGAGTTGGTGGTAAGGGTAGGGTTGAAGTTATTAGCCTTAAAAGGGAGAGATTTTATAAAATTAACCTGGATATTGACATTATGACATTAAATTGGGTTTATATAAAGAACAAAGTATTAAATTTAAACTAAAAGAGGGCCGAAAACAGAATTTTATATAAAAAACTTTTTAATCATATATAAAAAAAGGTAGGTTCCTACTTAAAAAATAACAAATAATACTTAAAAATGAGATATATTAAAAAGATTAACAATAAATCATATTTAGATAAATTATATTAAATTTAAGTAAGAATATAATTAAAAAATTTTATATTAAAGAACAAAAAATTTTAAGATAAAATAAATTATTCATTTTTAACTTTAAAGATAAGTTAAATCAAGTTATATTAAAAAACCAAAACCTACCAAGTTATATTAAAAAAAAATTCTTTAAAGTAAAAAATAGATAATTTATTTATCTTAAAAGAAATATAACTTGATTTAACTGCTGTCAAAGTTAAATTTTAAATTTCTTATTCCAACATGAACAGTCTTTACACCAGGGTTGAATAAGACTAACATAATTCTTGTTGGTTTAAATAGATCTGTCCCTGCCTCCATATAAGGTAATTGTGGATTTTGTTGTGTAATTTATATATTCTCTTATAACAAATACATTGAACTCTTTTTGTGGATCAGTTTTAATATTTGATATTCACTTGATTATATGCCAATGGATTTATTAACTGTACCATATCTATATGGTGTCTTAAAAAAACTTTTACAAACATTGAGAGCAGGTTTCTCACACTAAAACAAGGACAAAAATCCATATAGACATATGTCTGCAAATCCTTCATTTTGAGTCATTAAATTTAAAGAACGTTTATGGTAGGTGGCACTGTTTTGCATGTAGACGAGGTTACCTTTGTCATTTATGTACATTTGTGGCTAGTCTGTCCTCAGTGTTTAATGAGTAGAGAGTTAACTGAGTGTTTCATTTAAAAATGCACATGGGGAATGAACACAAGGCTGCGCTGTGGTATCAGATTGTGTTTCCAGAGAGAAGACAGCCAAGATATGCAACCTTCACGGCTATTTATCATTGCACTGCTGAGACAGGATCAGTGGCACCACAAACAATGGATCAAGGAAGACTGAGATCTGCTCATATGCCTGACCATGTAGAACATGTTCTAGAGATGTCATAGACAATCCAGGTATCAGCATGCATTAAGAGGTCCTAGCAAGTTGTACATCTCATAGTACCGCATCTAGTGTACTACAAAAGAAGCTCCTGTATCCATATCATTTGCAATGTGTGCAGGGACATTTCCACACTGATCATTCATGACAGGAGAAATTGACACAATGTTGTATTGCACAAAATGCCGATCAGTTGTTTATTTCTTTGGTCTAGTTTAGAGATGAGGGAAATTTTGGAAGAGATGTAATAACAAATATACACAACCAACATTTCTGGGTGTATATATATATATATATTTATTTTACATTCAACGTCATCACTTGATAAGACACCGAAGGTGTTGAAACAAAATGGCTATTTTTGTAGTGATTTTATAACATATTTATGTTATAAATTTTTTTTTTTCTTTAAAAATAAATAATTATATATATATATATAATGTGTCTATGTATATATAAATATGTGTGTGCATGTGTATATAAATATATGTATATATATATATATATATGTATATGTGTGCATATATACATGTATATATAAATATATCTTTGTGTGTGTGCATATAAATAAGTGAGTGTGTGTGTGCATATAAATATATGTGTGTGTGCATGCATGCATATAAATATTTATGTGTATGTGCATATAAATATATGTGCATATAATTATGTATATGTGTATATAGACATGTATATGTGTGTATGTATCTACATATGTGCGTACATGTGTGTGTGCATATATATGTTTATATAAACATGTATATATATATATATATATATATATATATATATATATATATATGTGTTTATATATATCTGTGTGTGCATATTTATGTGTATATAAACATGTATGTATGTGTGTATGTATACACATATATGTGTGTATATATATGTGTGTATATATATATGTGTGTGTATATATATGCATATATGTGTGCATGTATATATATGTTTGTGTGTATGTGTATATATATGTATATATGTGGATATATATATGCATATATGTGTGTGTAGATATATGTATATGTGTATATATAAATATATGTGTGTGAATCTCTCTCTCTATATATATATGTGTGTGTGTGTGTGTTTAAATATATTTGTGTGTGTGTCTGTGTGTATCTATATATGGTTGAAAAGGAAAATTTTATTTTTTTGCTCCCTCTCTTTCTTTAAGTGTGTCTGTGTGTGTGTGTGTATATATATATACATATATATATATATATATATATATATATATATATATATATATATATATATATATATACACGTGTGTGTGGGCCAATACAAAATTGTTACCATGAATTTTCAGTGTTTATACCTTGTGTTATATATATATATATATATATATATATGATTATATGTTTGTGTGTTTATGCACTTAAATGTGGCATTTTCTGATATATGTCTCTTTTGGAAGTATAAAAATTTGGAATGTAGTACTGCAGATGACTGTAAGTGTGTCTGCGTGAGAGAAAGAGGAAAGGTCTGTTTCTTTCCTTCTGACCTGTTCAACAATGAATCCTCAAAAGTGATCCCTATCAATCAGCTCACTGAGTTGGAGGTGGAGAGACCTACTACCAAAATGGCTTCATCTAAGTTGTTCAACTGTAGGTTTTCACTTGATTGTTACTATTTCCGTAATATATTGCCTTTTTTATTTTATTGAATAGAACTATCTTATCTGCAAGTATACATGCCACCAACATACATTCTACCCTCCTTTCTTAACCCTGATCTATACCCTGTACACCTGACTTTTTTCACTTTACCCCTTAGCTGGTCTTCTCCAGTAACACCCACCTCTGTGTCACTGTCATTTGTAAACTTGATTTTACATTCTATTCTACATTTTTAAACCGAGTGTTTTATGTTTTGACTATCCCCTCAGCAGATCCAGGCTTAGTGAATTTTAAAAGTGTGGATTTTTTTAGCCACTTAAACATAAGTGTAAGTGTTTAAAAATATGGAAATATAAAAACAAAATCACAAAATACAGGTTATTTTTTAATTAATCCGTCAATAATAATGGCAGTACAAGTGAGAATAATATTAGGTTGGTGCCAAAATAATGACGTAATAATGTCGTTTTCTGACGTATTTTTTAACGTCAAAAAAGGCATTATTACGTCATTATTTTTGCACCAACCTAATATTAAATAAAAAAAAAAACCTCTGCGTCTAGTGACAAGCTAATCTGTAACATACCACTTCATTGTGAAGATTTTGGTTTGCTGGGGACTACTTGAAAAACCCTAAATTGCTATGCACTATATTCCTAATTTTTTCTTCAAACAAGTTTGGTTAAATAATATAGACATATCATATTGATTAGTTTTTGTTGTGACCCTTTCAAGTCATGGACTAACTTCTTGTTAGCCTTAGAAAATTGATTCATAAAAATACCCAAATCTTCTTTCATATAGTTCTTATTTTCCCAAGTACTTTCAAACAAACAGTTGAAATGGTTTGAATTTACAGAAACACATATACAGACAACTTAACTCCCTGAAGATGGTCACAGATGAGATTGAAAGTACTTGGGAAAATAAAAACTTTTTTTCTTAATCAATTTTCTAAGGCTACCAAGAAATTAATCCATCAACTTGAAAGGATCACAATGAAAACTAATCAATATGATATGTCTATATTATTTAACCAAACTTGTTTGAATGAAAATATACTGCCTAAATAGACTATTTTTCTTAATATAACTTTTGACATCATATATATTTGTTTTTAAAAATTTGACTCTTCTTCTGGTAAACTTGCAAAAATCTGGCAACCTTACCAAACTGGAACCAAATTAAAAATAAAATACTGAGCATTTGGGAGAAAATATTTTGATTCTCTAAAATCAAATCAATGTTAAATTTGTTGCCAACTTAACCATGAATTGTGTTTCTAGTCAGCAAGGAGAACAAAGGCCTATTTGTGACTGCTCAGAATAATTGTAAACATCATCAAAGAGGCAAGATTTTATTTGCTGATAGAACGAGGAATCATATAGGCTCTAACAAGGTTGGTTCTCTTGACTACTGGCACCTCTGTAAAATATGAGTTTTAAATAAGTGTAAGTCTTCTGTCCTGCCTCTCTTCTCTCAGTTTGAGGTGTTAGCATCTTCGGCTGATAAAGCAGAATGTTTAGCTCATAATGTTTTTTAAAAATTCTAGTCTTGACTCATCTGGAGTACCTTCGTCTTTTTTTCCACTTAAAACTGAGTCTATGTTAAGTGATAGGCATATAACTGCATCCATTTTATCTGCTATCAATTCTGTATTCGATCCTTACAAAGTATGTTCACTTGATGGTAAAAAAAATATATGCTCCTGAACTGTCACCTGTTCTCTTTAAATTCTACAATAAATGTCTTGCTTCTGCATGCTTTCCTGCTTGTTGGAAATCATCTTCTATAATTCCAGGCTTTAAGAATTCAGATGAACCATCTGATCCTTTTATCAGCCTATTAGCCGTCTACCTCATTTTTTTGCAAAAAAAAAGAGTCTCTAATTAATTCTGAATTGTTTAAGTATTTCTCATCACAGGGTCTTCTTTCAGGTAACAATATGGCTTTTGCTTGTCCAAGTCAACTGCTGCAATTATTACTGAAAGAGTCTATCAAGCTTTACATAAGAATGGTGAAATTTAGGCTGTTCCTTGGATATCTTGAAGGCATTTGACAAGTTTTGGCATACTACTCAAAGTTGAAAGGTTACAGTATTAGTGGATGAATTTTTCAACTGATTCACTCTTTCTTATCAAATTATGAAATGAAAGTTATCTTGAACAACAACTCTTCTAGATCTTTATTGCATAAATGCAAGTGTCCCCCACCCCAGGGCTCTATCCTTGGATCTACATTGTTTCTAATTTTCATAAATGAGCTTCCTGATTACATCAGTTCTCAACTTGCTATCTATGCTCATGATACAACTATTTTACTTTTACCTGTTTTACTTTCTATCAGCATGGCTGATGCTAACTTCCAGGTGAGTGACTCATTGTTTTTAGCTGACATTAAGTTGAAAGAGTACATTGAATCAATAGCTGAGTCTGCAGCTAAGAATATTGGTTCACTATGTGTTACTAGCCAATTTTTCTTTTCAGTGTCTATGTTACATATTTATGTCTACCATTCATTCTTGCTTTTAATATTGTTGCCATATCTAGTCTGTCGTTCCTGCTATGTATTTAGAGATTCTTGATAAAATTCAAAGAAGAATCTGTAATGTTATTAATCCTGACCTAGCATCTCAGCTTCTCTTTCCCACTGCTATAATGTAGCTTCCCTTTGTGTCTACCATAAATATTTTTGTGATGATTATTCTGATGAACTTTCCTCTATGATACCCTGACTTTATGAGTTTAAGCACAGTAGTAGATTAGCAGCAAGGTCTCATCATTTTACAATTGAAATGGCTACATGTAACCATAAGTTCTATGCTAACAGTTTATTTTATCACACTTCTGCAATTCTCTTCAAGGTTCTTCCCTTTTTGATTTTTAAAAATTTAAATGCAATGTCAATTGTTATCTCCTGTCTTCTTAATTCTTGTTCTTTTATTATCCTCTCTCCTTAATAGTAGCTTTTCTTATAGACTATAACATTCAGTAACCCCTTGCATCCTAGTGGCTTTATTGCTTTGCTTGGAGTGAAATGATTAAGATAATAAAAGAAAAAGAAATTGGAAATTAAACATTTTTTATTTTTAGGTTTCCATACTTTAAAAATATGGGTGCTGGTGTTTTGTGTGGACATATCAAACATTCTCCTACCTAAATCTTAGTATTTCTTTTAGAGTAGCATTATCTTCATTGTCTTTTTATCACATTATTCCAGCTGTTGTACTCTACAACTTCCCTCAATTTTATGCCACATCTAGTAAGATGCAGCTAAAAATCTGAGACATTTTTTTCAAAATAAAGAGTTTCTCTTTTGACTGACATAAAAAATACATACCACATGTGTGCACACATACACACACACACAGATATATGTATATATATCCTGAGATATATATGTCCTAGAATAAAGTTAGCACCCTGTTTGGTCAGAGTTCAGTCTTTTGCAGATGAGACTGGAATGACCTTACCAGGGTGCAGGCAATGGTACATGGAGGCAGTGCACTGCCCGCTGTATATGGCATATGCCCCCACCCCCACCCATATTGACAAAATCCAAATGAATACAGGACATTACATTTGGGCACAATTTGGTAGCAGGAGTTGCTGGAAAGTTGTCAGTGCTGATAGCCAGGCAGCTTCTGAGCTCAACTCTGAGCTTTCTCTCTGGATATATTTCCATTGCCTTTTCCATGTTTGGATATGACCACACTCAGTGGAGCTCTATAATCAGTTTTCTTTCCTCTAGAAGGACTGCCTTCCTGATCTGTCAAGCTACATTTACACAAAGTAGATGGTTATGAGGCTCCAGCCTGGAGCTAGACTTAGCTGTCAGAGGCTATTTGAGATGCATGCCATGGGAGCATTTTATAGACAGTGGGAGCTTGTCTTCACTCTCACCCCGTGGTTATGACAAACTTTGGAACACATATTATGTACATATAGAAACATTGTATACATTATGCATTTTAGATGCTCCCCACAAAATTGACTTATTTTTTAAATAAATAAAACATTAGGTAAGCAAAAACCTTAGAAAGGAAGACAAATTATGAAATAGTCTTACATAAAAATGAGCACAAGTATGGAATACTTTGTTAATTTTGGAAAAAGATAACATACAGAAAATATGAAAATATAACTACCATGTGTATATATATATATATATATATTATAAATTAACTGATTGAAAATATGTTTTTTTTTGCTACACAGTAATAACCATGTTTCAAAAATGGAAGCTAAAAGCTTTAAATTTAATTATATGATTAAATTAAAAGCATTAGTTCCATTTCATCTTCAAGCGAATATATTAAATTCCAATATTCGCTTGAAGATGAAATGGAACTAATGCTTTTAATGCAATCGATAAAATGTATATATATGCATTTACACATATACTTTGATAAAAATATATAACATAAGTGTGATGGATAATTTGTAGCCATTTTAATATTTTTGATTTTATACACACACACACACACATATATATATATATATATATATAGGATGTGATGTGTAAATTGTCACCATCTTATATTTTTAATTTATATATATATATATATATATATATGGTGTGATGGGTATTGTCACCATTTTATTATTTTTTTTAATCAGTATCCCCTCAAGCAAGGCAGTATAGCCACTAGTACACAATGTGTAGAGGAATTATGAACAGAAACATTAGTAATGAGGAGAAAAAGAAAAGAGCAGTCAGAAGTAGAGTAAATAGTGATTGATATGGCATTTAAATTTTTGCAGATTAAACTTGGTTGGAAAGCAAGGAGCTAGGAGAGAGATCCACAAGTGAGAAGTGTGAGATAAGAAACTGTTAGCATAGAATTTATGGCTACATCTAGCTAGCTCGACTATAAATTGATTAAAGCTTGCACTCAGTCTAGTATTGCACTTAAATTCATACAGTCTAGGTACCATAGCAAATAGCACATCCATCCTGGGTATGACGTTAAACTGCATCCAACAGCAAGGCCTCTGATCAGGAGGTTTTGAGGAGTGTGGAACCACCTCATAATTGCTGGTGTTCCTAAGTCCACCCTGACCTGGGGTGGTAGCACCTGTTAGGGTCCCAGCTATGGGCAAATAGTGAACTCCCAGTTTTTTCCAGATCTTCCCCATGTCCTGGGTATGACGATAAACTACATCCTCATCCTGGGTATGATGATAAACTACGTCCAACAGCAAGGCCTCTTATAATGTTTTTGAAAAAATAATGTTGCCAGCTATACGTTTTTGAAGATGTAATGTTGCCAGCTATACGTTTAATAGTACTATATATATATATATATATATATATATAACTAGATTTGGCATTAAATGATCTACAGTGGTTGATATGCCATGAAACCCAACCAACCAACCAACCAACCAAATAGCTCATCCAAACAATTAGCATTAAAGTATTTATAAAAAATGGACAGAGAGGCTACCTTATGACAGCAGGCAAATGACTGAAGCTGAGCTGCCAGATCAGGACCAATAATATTGCTGATTCTTCTTTTGATCTTATCAAGGAACTCCAGGAAAATAGCAGGGGAATTGGGCATTGTATGGCAGCAATATTTTAAGCTTGGACAAATTGTAGACTTAAAGATATGCAAGATAGAATCCAGAGAGAAAAATTGTCTAACCTGACACAGTGAACCAAATTTCCTAGCAGCTGATCTAGCAATAGATTCCATGTAGTCTTTCTACCTTATGTCAGCTGAGAATGTTAGCTCAAGAAACTGCAATGAGTCTGTTTCTTGGAGGATAGCATCAGCCATACTGAAAGCAGAGAGGAGTCTCTTAGATGATTAATGGAGAGGAGTTAAAATTGACAAGCCATCTTTTGCCCCAGTTAACGACAGTCTTGAGGTCATTTTACTACCATTTTGATCTTGTCTGACAGATCAGCCTTACTATCAATGCAGAAGAAAATTGTAATGTTTTCAGTGTAGTTCCCAATTTGAGAGCTGATGTCATTGGGTAGGTTGTTAATGAAGATTAAAAGCAATGTAGGACCAAGGCAGAGCCCTGGGAACATATGTGTTAGAATAAAAGGATGTAGACAAGTGGCCATTCAGGCAAACTTTCATTTCACAATTAGATAGGAATGAATGGATCAGCTCAAAAATATACACAGAGATACTGAAGCTTTTCAGCTTGTGGAGAATACTTGAATGCCAGACCCTTTCAAAGGCTTTCGAGATGTCTAGTGATACAGCCCACAGCTTTATTGTTTTTATCTAAAGCATGATAGACTCTTTCTGTAATTATTGTTATAACATCAGTTTATCTGGAGAAACGAAAGCCATATTGTTTGTCTGAGAAAAGGCTCTGTGACAAGAGATGATGAACCAATTCAATATTGGTACAGGCCTCTAGAAGTTTCCCAAATAGAGGCAGAAGGCTAATAGGCTGATAGCTGAATGGATCAGATGGTTCACCAGAATTCTTAAAAACTGATGATGACTTCCAGGAAAGCAGGAAGCAGTGAGGTATTTATTATACAGTTTAGAGAGAACAGGAGCTAGATTGGGAGTATACTTCTTAATGACTATTACAAAGATGCCGTCGTGTCCACATGCTTTGTGGGGGTGGGGATCAAAGTTAGAGATGATAGCAGATGGAAGGGGTTATATGAATATCTCTCAACAGAAAATCAATTCTAAGTGAGACATTAGACAGGGATACTCCAGATGAGTCAATAGTAGAGTTTGAGGAGAATTTACAGGCAAAGAATTCATCTTTATCAGCAGAGGATGATAGCACCTAAAATTGATTGAAGAGGTGGAAATAGAGACTTTGCACTTAATTAGTACTCTATTACAGAAATGCTAATAGTCACAAGAGCTTTTTAGAGGCTATGTGGTGCCTCATTCTGTCAGTAAGCAGGGACTTACTTTGTTTGAGGAATAGTAGTAGATAGACATCTGTTTTGATGAGAGCTGTCACACTGAAATAACTGGAAATAGTGGTTCTTTTGTGCTATGGCAGCTGAGCATAATGGTGTGAAATATGGAGAGGATTGTGGTTTCATCTGGTATTTCTGAGAAGTGATACAGGGTACCATGGGTAAATTATTGCCATTTTATATTTTTAATATCACAGATTGTTTGTTTTTTTATTTTGACTGTAGAGTATTGTAGAGTCAGTTGGGTACCATCTGTGAGAGAAAGAGCACCATGATGCAATTCACTGTGCCAGAAATTTGAAAATGGCATGCTGTACTGCTTGGAATTCATGCTGGAAGTTTCAATACAAACATTTCAGAGTGTTTGAGTTTTACTCTGAGGAGTCTAGAGCATTCAGAAAGAGTTGGATGAGTCTAATGGTGATTACGAAGGGTTTTAGAGTTATCCCTAGTGATGGCGATGTTAAGCCTCTATTCATTTTTTCACAGGGCTTCAAACAACACAGAGGCCTACATAAAGTGTCTTGAGAAGGTAGTGCTGCCCTGGGTCAAGAGGGTGGCTGTTGTAAGAACCTATGTCTGGCAATAGGACTCTACACCATGCACAAACAGGCTGAACTAGTCATGGCTGCCAGATAATTTTGGTGACCACATCACTTCTTACAAGTGGCCACATAACACCACAGACCACAACCCTTTTGATTATTATGTGTGGGATGCAGTTGAGTGAGAGACCAACAAAACTCCTTGTAACACCAAAGATTAACTGAAGGCAAAGATTATGGCGGTATTCACCAACTTAAACAAGGAGAACATCCAGAAGAGATACAAGAGATTCTGAAATTTTCTGGTGGTCGTCGTTGAAGCCAATGGCAATTTTATTGAATAAGTTTACTTTTTACTATTTCAAGATATTTTTGTGTCAATTTGGTAAATATATCAGTTATAATGAGATGTCAGTGTTATTTTTATTTTTGTGTAATTTAGATGATGATTCCTCCCTCACACCCTGTAGATAGATGTGTTTGAGTAGACATTTCTGTCTACTAAAATCCTTTATAAAGACTTTCAAATGCCCAAGTTGTTAGATGTAAATTCCACTGTTTAGAAAAAACAAGTGTCTATTCAAACTAATGTATCCACTAATTATAATGTTTATAGTAATAATTTAAAATTTGCTATATTTATGGGAGAAATATGTTTAATATTGGAGCATTTATAGATTTAGTATGTGGACAGGAGTCAGCCCTTTAGTGTTGCTTCCTATATAACATTGTCTAATTCTTATATCCATCTGTCTACCTATTTACCAATCTTTGTCTAATTCTTATAAGTACGTATCTTTGTCTAATTCTTATATCTACCTATGACTGTCTAATTCTTATATCTACCCATCTTTGTCTCATTCTTATACAGGTATCTCTCAATTAATATGCATTTGATTAATGCACTTAAAAAATTTTATATATCAAAATTTGATTAGTGCATACATAATACTTGGCTAGTGTGGTAAAACATTTTTCAGTTTAACCATAATAGTGGAAAATGTTTTTTTTTAATTGTTACCAATGTACATATTAGCTGCACTGATCAGGAATTCCTGTATCTACATATATTTAAATATTTCTTATATCTATCTTTGACTGATTCTTATATCTATCTTTGATTGATTCTTATATCTATCTTTGTCTGATCCTTGTATCTGCCTCTCTTTGTCTGATCCTTGTATCTGCCTCTCTTTGTCTGATCCTTGTATCTGCCTCTCTTTGTCTGATTCTTGTATCTGCCTATCTTTATCTGATTCTTATATTTAATTCTTGTGTCTATCTATCATTGTCTTATATCTATCTATGTTCTTACACATATATGTATACATATGTTTTGTTATCTGTCTTTTTACTTATATTTAACCTATTGTTATAATCATATTTATTCAATTTTCTATTTTATTCTTCTGTGTCCTTCAATTTTTATTCTATTATCTCTCCTGTTACCATTCAATCCTTTTTTATCTCAAAATTCGTACCTAAATAACAACTGACCTGTTCAAGTGGAAAAGGGAAAAAAGGGAGCTTCTATGTTTGGTAATCTCTCAAACAGCTCAACAAAACTTGATAATTATTTCCAATATTGGCTTGATATTTTCTGTCATCTTTAAATGTCAGCAAGGACCATTTCTACTTCATGAATAATATTAAATATATATTCTGATGTACAATAACCTATGTTTAAACCAACCCTTAAAAAGAAAGGAAAATGCAAAAATAATAATAATAATAATTATTACTTTTATTTTTTAAAATGCCATGTCCCTTCAGGATGTAAGTGAGCATAACTCTCCACAGATTCCTAATTTAATATATATGGATTTACATGTGTTCTTTGGAAAGATAGTGGAATGGTTTCCCATTCCTTACTCCATGATTTGGAATTCAGTGTTTTCCTTCTCTCTTACTGATTGACATGCTAAGTTCAAAAGCACAGTTTACTCTTCATTGCTGGGAAAAATATAATTCTGTCTCTTCTTTTTAGAAGAAGAGACATAATTATATTTTCCCATCGCCATTAAAGTAAAATATGCAGATGATACTGTATTATTGGCAGACACCAAAAGTAAACTACAGGCACACCTATAGAAAGTAGTAAAAGAAAGCAAGAAGAAAGGACTTGCCATCAATTGTAAGAATGCAGAATGTATGATTGTCAGCAAAAACAGTGTAGAACAGTGCACAATGCAAACTAAAAATTCAGGACACCCAAATCAATCAAATATTAAGATTTAAATATCTAGGAAGTGTTTTAACAAAGGATTGAAAATGTGGCAACAAAATTCAAAGACTCATTGGGGCAGTAAAAGATGTCTTCAAAAGGTTAAGGAAAGTATTAAGAAACAGGAAAATCTCATTTTGAAACAAAGAAAAGAGTACTTAACTATTGTGTAATATCAGTCCTCCTCTGTCGCCGTGAGTGCTGGACAATCTCCTCATAGATGAAGAAGAGGCTTAAGGCAACAGAAATGTGGTCCTACAGAAGGATGCTTAAAATATCATGTACCGAACATGTGAGCAATGATGAATCTTAGGGAAAATGGAAGCAAAAAGGACACTTAAAATCAGAAAGAGACAGTTGAAATTTCAAGAGGATATAATGAAGAAAAAGAGCTTGGAGAATTTGACACTCCCAAGGCAAGGGGAGATAGAGGAAAGCAGTGGGTAACCTTACCTAATGAGCTTGTGTTGGCAGGACAGGGATTATTGATTGATTGATTTTTTGGAGGAGAGCGGTTATCAACCTTTTGCAGGTTATTTAAAGCCAGAAAATATTTTTATTTGTAAGAATTTTTTATTTTTATTTTTGAGATAATAATAGTTTAGTGATACAAGTTTTACTAACTAACTCGTAGCTAAGGGAAAAGAGATAGATTCATAGCTTTCTCAAGTTTATTTGCATGTAAGTGAATACCTAACAGGAATCGGAACTTTGCTCTCCGATTAACAATTCATTATGTCCTGAACACATCTAAGCTTAAAGTAACTGATATTCCCAATTGGTCACCCATTTAGGTACTGACCAGTATGATGTTGCTTAACTATGATGATCATACAGTTATGGAGAGCTATGTTTGCCCATATCCTGAAGGGAGATGAAACATAGAAAAAAAAGGCAGTTGCAGACACTTTATTTAAAATCAATTAAAATGATCCCTTTTATTGTAATCAAATTTCTGGGTATATTTTATCATGTAAATTTGTTTATGGCAATATAAATTGTTCCAATTTTTATATCCTTTTCTTAATGTCTCCAACCTATTATTCTTATTTGAAAGACCCTGTCCAAGAATGATCAAAACAAGTGTTTGTTTTTTTCTTGTGTATATGTTATAGAAAAAGAATTTCTGAAAAAAAAATGTTTGTATATTAAAGTCATTCTTTAAATTAAAGAATGATTTTATTTTCTTTCTTTTTTTTTTTTTTTTTTACTTTTAGGGCCAATAAAAACACATTTTTATGATATTTAGCGAGACAAACTTCTCTCTTGTGATTAAAAGCTTTTGACATCAATTCCTGTTTAGAGATTTTTAGTTCCTTGGTTTTAAAAATGGCCCAAGCTGTTGCAGCTTAAAGAAAGAATGTGTGTAAATAAAATTTTTGCATCTGTTTAACTGAAAGAAAATATCAAAATATACAAAAAAGAAATACAAAAAGAAATGCTTATATCAATAACATATATAAGAAAGCAAAGAAGCAATAATAAAAAAAAAAAATCCTGGACATGGCTATAAGACAAATAATATTACAGATATTTGAAACAACATCAATTAAAAATAAAAAATAAAATCCGTTTTCTTCCCTAGAAAAAATAAGACAACCTCCACACAAATTTGATAAATAAGAATTGTGAACAATTGAACAAATTCTCCTTTTTTGGTTCTCAACTTTTCAGCTGATCCATTTTATGTCCTATAAGTTTACTACCAATATGAAAAAAGAAATTCCCTTTTCAGTTGTGCAAAGCAAAAATCAGTAGCAAAAAGAAAATTTGAACATTATCTACAATGACTTTACACATGACTAGGTCCCATAATATGAGTTGATGTACAAGTTCTTGTTTACCTTTGCAGCAATAGCCCCTAAACCACACTCACCTTTCACAGATTGTGTCTGTAATGTTTGGTATATAGTTCTCCATTAGCCATATATTATTTCCAGCTGATATTTTTTGCTGCTCTCAGTAGTCAAGTGTAGGTACCATTTTTGCCAGTGATTTTGTCCAACTACTTGAACTATATAAGAGGTATGAAGATTACAAAAGTTACATGTTTGTGTGTATTTTATGTATGCATGTGTGTCTTGAATTTCAAAGACATACTATTCTTTTTTTATATAAACTGTAGAAAACAAATGTTGTTAATGTCTCTTGGGTATGTCAATTTTCCTTTTTGTGCAGAAGTTAGGGTAAGTGAGTATTGTATTAATGATTGAGCTAAAATCAGCCTTGTACAGAGTTGGAGCAAGCAAAGGAATGTTTGTACCTACTTTATCGCTGCAAGGTTTAAACATGGTTATGGTAAGTTCATTTTCTATTTTCTTGGTTTAGAAGTCAGTGTAAGTATATATAAGCATCATATTAATGGTCAAGTTCAAGTCAGCCTTGTGCAGAGTTGGAACAACCAAAGGAAGATTTGCACTTACTTTATCACTAGGAGGTATAAACATGGTTATGGTATGTCCATGTTCTTTTTCTTGTTCCAGAAGTTAAGAGAAAGCTTAACTTACTTCATAGGTGGAGGTTTCTGGAAGACATGTGCAAGCACCAAAAAGAGAGTCCAGTTGTCAGTGGAGTGGGGAAACTAACATTCCTCAGTGTGGACATAACCACATATTTCTATATCTTAAAGTAAGGAGGAGAAAGAGAGTGAGACAGGAAATGTTTGCATTTTTTAAACTTCAACCGTGTCACCTTATGGTATTTTTCGAAGCTAAGTGGAGGTAATCATATTTCTGGATCCTTTACTCTTAGCATCATGGGAAAATGTATTTCTTTTTTATTATTCATTATTATTATTTTATTTATCAACTTTATTTTATTTTCCCCACAGAGGTTTGTTTCTACTGTTGACCTAAAGAATTGTACTTTTTTATAGATTTTCTTTTCATTTTTGTCTTTTAGAGTGTACTCATTTTTGTTAGGTCTTTCTATTTAAATTCTCACATCTTTGTCTTATTTTGAGGTCTTCAACCTTGATCCCAGTTATTGAAAAGAAAAAAAATAATCATCCACTTGCCAGCCATAATTGTCTAGTGGTTAGGACACCATGTTGTGACCATAGTGACTTTTCTATAAATACTTTCATGTTAATTGTTCGGATAAGCTATTTGCTATGTTACCTAGACTTTTTGAATTTAAGTGCAGTACTAGACTGGCAAATAGATCTCATCAATCTACAGTTGAGCTGGCTAAATGAGGCTGTAACTTCTATGCTAACAGTTTTTTCTTCTCACACGTCTCACTTGTAGAACTCACTTCTGGCTCCTTGCTTTCCAGCCATCTGCAAAAATTTAAATGCAATGTCAATCACTATCTAATGTCCTCCTGAATATTCTTTTCTCTTCCTGCTCATTATTAATGTTTCTGTTTCTAATTCTTCTACACCCAGTAACCCCATGTGCCTTAGTGGCTTTACTGCCTTGCATCAGGTGAAACTGCTAAAAAAAAGTGTTCCATGTTTGAATCTGTTGTGGCCTGTTAGAGGTCAGAAAGAAAAATGTAGGTTGAAGAAGTGTATTGAAATAACAAATATATACAAAGTAAGAGTGTGATTAGTCAGCAGATAGAAGTATCCGTCTGAACTGCCAGGTTACACTGTGTCTTGACTGTCTCCAGGAAGTCTCACAGGTTGGTATTTATTGAAGGAGGAAGAGTTCATTCCCATGTAGGTAGGTCACCATAACAGAATCCTGATCACAACAAGTTTTAGAGCATCTTTTTTTATGACTATAATTTGAAAAATCTTTTTACCAAATTATAGTAAAAGAGATCACTTGTACCTATTGTTAATTAATAAGATCAGCAAGATATATCAACTTGTCTAGGAGAAGGATGACTTTGAATTAAAACCTTTTATTACTTTGTGGTTATCTTTGGGAAAAGCCAAAGTTAAAGGTTTAGCCCAACACAAATCCAGATTGGAAGCCCAAGGTGGATAGATGGCATTTTGTGTCACCTTCCAGCCTCACTATTACCAAACTATATTGCTTTATTCTTTCCTTTGAACTCAATGCCGAAAGTGAGATCTTTATGTATGGTAGACCAAGATCTCCATAGCTCCTGCCCTGGTCTGTAGTACTCCATTACACAAAAGAAAAAGAATCATTCAACTGTGATATTCTTAAACCCAGTTTTTGTTGTTCTTATCTAGCCAATATTTTCAATTTCTTTTTTATTGTTCTTTGATTTCTGCACAGTTTTTCTCCACACTCTTTCCAAAGTTGTATTCCCTTCCTTCTTTATCTTGTTACTCTTTTAAGGCTACACACTTTCCTATGGCTCATGTCAATCTTTATATTCATTTTTATTTTTACAATAATGTTCACTCTGTACAAAGCCTGAAAGCCACTCGAGGGTGGATATTTACAGAGTAAGAGGTATAATTCATATGGATGTGTGGAAATAATGGCTAACCTTAGACTTGAACAAGTTAAGATTGTAGTGATTGTGGAAGCATTTTCTTGTAAGTTGGTTCCATTTCTCAATAATGGAATATGAAGAGATGAGGGTGGTTCACTACATTGTGCATGGCATAGTAGGTCTTTCCTTTGAAGGTAAGAATTGGTGGAACTAGAGAATGTAGTTCGTTTGAACATTTTCAATGGAAATAGCGAGAGAGCAGTGAGAGGCTTACAACATTTTGTCTGTGAGAAAGTGGTTTCAGGATGGAAAATAAATTGTCAACCACAAGGATGCAGAGAAGCTTTTGGACTCTATCAAGAGCAGAAAGTGAAGACTATATCTGTATTTAAAAAATAAGTATCAATAATTATGTATCTTTAAGCAAAATAAGATGAATGGATGATTTTGAGAGTTCCATAGATAAAACAAGTAAGCCATGAGAAAGTTTTAAAGAAAATTGCAATAGAAAGAATACATCTACTCAGAATCAAGAAAAGGAAGCTGAAATTCCTTAAAAATATAATGAGGAAGGATGGCTTAGAAAACTTAACCCTCATAAGGCATATCGAGTGCGAGAGAAGTAGTGAAGGCAGTGAACCATCTAACTGACAAGTTTGTGTGAATGGAGAGCAGGAATCTTAGCAAAAAGATAAAAAAACTGCTAAGGGCTACAAGGGATAGGAATTTGTGAAGATCCATGATCAACATCATCATGAAATGACAAGGTATCTCGAAGAAGAAGAAGAAGAAGAAGAAGAAAAAAAAAATAATCCCTACTAAGTCAAAACAAGTAACAGAGATAATGGATATTCAGCTTTAGTTTCTCTAAGTCCAGTTTTTGCTAATTTTTCTAGAGAAGGAAATACTAATAAATCCTCAAATATATTTTTCTGTTTTATTCTTGGTTTTATTTGTTTATTTAACTGAACATTCTTTTATATATTTCCTTGGAATTGCTGGTATGTTTTTTAATGGGTTTTCTTTACTCTACTTAATAACCTTCAGTTTTTCCATCTCTCATTATTTCTACACCCTGACATCTTCATCCCTCATGAAGGAAGATCATATTACATAGGTGTACAGGCCTGAAAACAAACTGATTAGGAAACAGTGCCAATGAGAAAAGCTGACCAATTTTCTCAAAGATTTACTCATTATTTTTAAAGTTTTGTATGTTTATTTACAGTTTGCAAATATTGATGGATGGTTTGTCCAAAGTTCTCTCCAGCATTTTCTGGGTTATTAAAGATTTTTCGAGTACATAAATTCTTTTTTTTTCCTTGTACATGTTTATGTTTGATATTTTTTTTCTCTGTGAATAAAATGTATGTGAAAAGAATTTCCGTTTTTATATACAAGTGTGTATGACTTCTTGGCACAAAACAATTTCTGAAATCTAACCAAATTATCAAACATGAGAATTATCAGTTTTTTAGGGGTAGTAGAAGGCTTCTTGGTGAGATGAAGTACTTTTCAGCACCCTATTTTCCTCTCTATCTTAGACACAGACACAGACACACACAAGTTACTCCAAAATTAATGCCTCCTATTATGTTGAACCTTATTGTCAGAGGTAGATGTTAGTGGTGTGGCAGTAGAGTTTAAACCTTACGGTCAATGACCTGTATATTTTGTTATCTTCTTTAAAAAGAACAGCTAAGCAGCAGTTTAGTAAAATGAAATCTGATAATAAAAGAATAAAAAATTGAAGAAGACTATGAAGAGAGCTGAGATATTGCACACCTTTAACTACTGAAGAAAATATTTTTTTTTGACTTTTGTAGAATTCAAAGGACATATTTTTAATGATTTGCTGGAACCTGGGTAGATTGTGCAATAATACAATACAGTAAATGATCTTGGAGCTGGGATGGGGAAGTTCTTCTGCATTTAACATACTTAAACATATCTTTTCAAGAATTGTCACATTTAGGCTATCATTTGTTTGGCTCCATGCAATGTTGTCTGGTAAGTGGTTCTTTCAAGTTCAAGTTATCAAAAGTTAAGGAATTTATAAACTCAAAACTGAAAATGTTCTTTTATGACAGAAAGCATAGTTTAAATATTATGGAATATCCTTATGTTAAAAAAAAGAATATGTCAGAAACCTTTGTATAATAAAAACATTCTAAAATGAAGTCATTTATTGTATTTTATATCATAACTAGACCATTGTTTGGTATATATATATATATATATATATATATATATATATATATATATACACACATATATTTAAATGTTAGAAATAACATTTTGCTGTTGCAGGTAATTTCAGGCTTTGTCATTTTTGGTCAGTCATACGTCAGATATCTAATGAGATGTTTATAAGCTTCTGGTGGTAAAGCAATGACTCAGCTGATAATAGCAGATAGGAAACGCGAGGAGGGTAACCGACAAAATAGTGTCACACGTCCAACCTTCTCACGAGCAAAAAAACTCAGTGCTCAGAAACAAAAACATGCCTGCTTTATACAACTGAGGACCGACCATAATTTGCATGCGAATGATGAGACGAGATTTTGCGTTAACTGTCGGAGACCGCCTGGCATAAAACATGGGCGCCGCCATTTTGGTTCTTTTCACCGTTGAGCAATCAGAGTTTGCACGATGCACAGATTCGTGGGCGTTTCTGAGGTAGGCCTTTTTCACAATTTTCCCCACAAAGCTTAAGAGAGCTTTCATCATAGAAAAATGTAATTGAAACTGGCTTTTGTATATTAGCAGAAATCTTATCAACAGTTAAGTAAGGTTTTAAAAGTTTTAAAGATTCCTGATTCTGTATATTTTTATTTGATGCCCTCATAAAATGTTTTTGGGATCTATTATATCTGACTGTAAATATATTTTTCTCTGTTTATTTTAAATATGCTAGTCTTGAGTATGACGATAAACTACATCTGATAGCAAGGACACTGATTGGAAGATTGGTGATTTTGAGGAGCATGAAACCACCTCTGAATTGCTGTTGTTCCTATGTCCACCCTGACCCAGGATGGTAGCAGCTGTTAGGGTCTCAGCTATGGGCAAATAGTGAATGTCCAAACAAAAATCAATAGTACATATTTATAATAAAATTACCAGTAATACATTTTATGATCTACAAAATATATATATAAAATACAAAGCATAAAATTATGTACAAAATATTTAGAACCAACGAACAACCAATATAAAAGAACTCTTTCTTGACATTAATCCATATAATATCCTACAATTTCTTAAAGAAATCAAACTGTATTCTAAAATATGACTTCAACAAAACTACAACATAAAACACACACATATCACCTACACTGGTAATCATGTCCACACAAACATGCATATACACAAAAACTGAGTATCGTCTACCATGTATTCAATTGTGAAAGCAGAATAACACAGATCATATTTTCATTAATTCAAAGCTCCAAAGAACATTAAATTTTGGCAATAAATAACACATAAGGAGTTTATATGCTGTTAAACAAATAAATCAATTAGTCAAAAAAAATTAAATTAAAAAAAATGATATATTGCAGTTCCTTTGGACTTATTTTCTGGAAAGAGAACTATAGACCTTTCTATATATAGTACTAATATAGAAGCTTTGTAAGCTTCTTTTATGTACTGTGTCCCTTCAAGATATTTTAGAT
The DNA here is from genome assembly GCA_963932145.1 of Acanthosepion lycidas. Classification (NCBI taxonomy): domain Eukaryota; kingdom Metazoa; phylum Mollusca; class Cephalopoda; order Sepiida; family Sepiidae; genus Acanthosepion; species Acanthosepion lycidas. Next base: position 45,351,256 of record OZ010583.1, read on the forward strand.
TATGGCTCTTCTCAATTTCCTGTTCTTTGTAACTTTTAATATACTTTATATTTTTGTTATCTTTCCTAAACTCTGTTCAATCATCCATTTAGCTTGCTAGTTAGTTTTTATAGTTTTCCTCTGGCTCTCATGCCATCAATATGTCCTGTGAGTACCAAATTTTCCAAACCCTCTTTCCTCTTTATGTGCCCTAGAAATTTCATCTCTTTTTGATGCTGCCTATAAGTGTCCTTTTTGTTTCCATTTTCTCTAAAATTTCATTGTAGCTGACATATTTAGTCCATGGTATTCTCAGCATGCTTCTGTAGAACCACATTCAGACTATTGTCCTAATCTTTGTTGTTATTAGTGACACCTGAAGAAGGCCAGGGAGTACAGCAGCTGAAATGTTGTGGTAATAAACTAAGCTAAAGACAATAATTTCTCATCTTAGAAAATAGTAAGAAAAATGTAATTTCTAATAAAAGCTCATTTCAAACATTTGAAGCCATAAGCGACAAACCAAAACATGAAAACTCAGCATTGTTCTTTTATTTTTTTATCCTTGCCAAAATTTCTTAAAAACTTTGTATTTATGTTATAAAGTAAACTAAAAATTGATATCCACCTTCCTCGTTTATTCAATATATATTACCCTACTGGAACAAAGCAAAATCAATGAAATTGTGATTCTAACTTCAGGACAACCCAACCTCTAAGACACCCTTAACCACCATTCCACTAGTCTGTCATTTCTTTCACCATACAGCATCTTGTCATGGAATTACAAGTGTTTCAACCTTGGCTGACTATTCTGACTGCATATAAGTTATAATCACGTTTCACACATGGCAATTGGACATGAATTAGACACAGATGACAGATTGATGAAGATGGAACCAAGCTTTCTATAATACTGGCACTCATCAGAAGATGAAGGCGGTTGGTTGGTGTTGATAGGAAGGTAGTTGTTGTAAAAGGGTGAGGTAGTTCCTTGACAGTCTGTGTTAGTTATCATTGGTGTATTTACACTGGCCTGCTGATTGCACCCCACCTTCTGTTACAGATGGACCATTTCGTTTGATTACTACATCAATTTCATGTGGCTAGCTGATCACCAGTTAGGGAAGAAATTGGCCAGACCATTGATGGGTAGTCAATAAGCAGAAAAGACTATGGTGTTGATTCGCATGTAGTGATTGGGGTGGTGTTGTTAATCTGTTTGTGGTAGATGGGGTATAAGTGGGGACTTGTATACAGTAGTGGAAGGATTTCAAGCTAAATATTTGGTCATTTTGGAATCTAGTCTATTGATTTATTGTTCATGAAAAGTCAAAGGAATAATATTTAGAAAAAAATGCTCCAACTAATTTTATATGTTTTGTTTTAAGCATTTCACTTCAAGCAAGGCAGTCATGCCACTAAAATGCAAGAGGTTACTGCATGTGAGAGAATATGAGAAAAAGAAAACAAAAAGGGAGAGAGATCAATGAAAGAACAGGAATCAAGAAGACAGAAGATAACAGTTGACATTGCATTTAAATTTTGAAGATCAAAGTGGAAAATGATTTATCAACAGTAATTTGTAGTGATGAAAATAGAACTACATTGGAAGGACATGATGACTAACTAGATATTGATTTGTTTTATGATAATAGTCAAATAACACAGCTTAGAGTGAAGTGATGTTTGCAGTAAAATTATATCTCCCTCTGAAAGTTGATGATAATATCAAGATAAATGCAGATAATTATTGTAAATTTTTGAACAAGATTTTATTTGGTACAGGTTAAAACAAGACATTTTAAGCTAAACTGCATCTTCATACAGGATAAGGCTCTTTCACATTCTGCAATAACTAACTTTTTATCTTTTAATCATTTAATCTTTTAACTTCAAGCAAGGCAATAAAGCCACTAAGACACAAGGTGGTTACTAAGTGTGAGAGAATATGAGAAAAAGAAAAAAATCATTAAGGAGAGAGAATAATAAAAGAACAAGAATTAAGAAGACAACAGATAACAACTGACATAGCATTTAAATTTTTGAAGATCAAAGTTGACTGGAGAGCAAGAAGCTGGAAAAGAGTTTGATAAGCAACAAGTGCAAGTAAAGAAACTTCTTTTTTTTTTTTTTCACCCCAAGCAAGGTGAGAGTGCGACTAGCACGCAAGGGGTTACAGAGAGTGGGTGCAAGAGTAAAGAGGCATGAAAGAGGAAAATATGAAGAGAAGGACAGGGAATAGATCAAAGCATCTGGAAATGTCAATTGACATTGCATTTGAACAGTTGGAGATTATAGCTAT
>OZ010583.1:45361039-45373539 GCA_963932145.1 Acanthosepion lycidas
CAAATGATCAGAATAAAGCCCTCTCTGATCAATAGTAAAATCAATGATTTCAAAAGGAATCACAGTTGAAAATTGTAAAATAGTCAATATTTAACAGCTGTTTAGATTTTAAATATATAAACATATATATATACATATATATATATATATATATATATATATATATATATATATATATATATATATATATATATATTTGTTGATATGCCCTCCTCCCACACACAACTTGAGAGAAAAGAGGGGTTAGAAAATAAATAAATATAAATTTTTATTTTTAAATTCAAGTTTCTTTTTGGCTTTTTAAATGGTGAGGAGAAATTTGCTTTTCTCACTGTTGTGTAAAGAAAGTCAAGGTAAGAAGTTTGTAATAAAAAAAATTCACACATACAGACACACACACACAGATGTACATGTACATGTGTGTGTCCATGAAATCTGTTATCTGATGGTTAGCAAGTAAACTGGCACCCAACTTCAGTTTCTTGCAAGTGAGACAGGTTGGAAGCAACCCTGTAAGAATAAAAATAAGACTTATCAAAGAGTGGAAGAACTTTTGGCGAGTCAGTGGCCAGCTAACTCGAGGTAGTGTCTCAATAAAATCTCATGGAGAAGGCAACAGGAAACCACTCCACTATCAATTCCAAGAAAATCCATGACTCTCAATAATAATATTATAAAAGAAAATGGTATGAAGGAGGTTAAGTCTTTTGGAATTAACTCCTCAGTAAGAAACGACATGTGCAACAGGTGTCAGTTGACGGTCATCTAGTGACTGTGAGCAAAACTATGAAGGACAATGGTGTAAAGGGGATCAGACTCCTTGGAATTGATCCCTTGCCCCAGTAAGGGCAGACATGAGCGACAGGTGTCATCAGACCGTCATTCAATGATTTTTTTTTCCCTTTTTTTTTTATTTTTCTACATCAAGCAAAAAATCTTAGAACATAGAATGTCAGAAAAATAAATCAATGTGGTTAGTTAGAAAATATAAATCAGGAAATGAATAGGTTAAATATTGATATTTTGGGCAAATGTGAAAGAAGTTGGGTGAACAATAGAGATTTATTTAGTGACAAACACAGGGTCATATATGCAGGTGGAGAGAAAAATGAGAGTAGAGTCGGACTTATCGTAGACCAAGACATGAAAAAAAGTGTGTTTTGAGATGCTATCAAGTGATAGAATTCTTGTAGTTAAACCAAAAGAGAAGCTTTTTTAATTTTTCTATTTTAGTTGTATATACACTGACAGCACAAGATTTGAAGAAATTGAAAATTGTCTAGAATACAGTTGAATTGAATTGAAAATGGTCTAGTGTACAATTGAATTGAAAATGGTCTAGTGTCCAATTGAATTGAAAATGGTCTTGTGTCCAACTGAATTGAAAATGGTCTAGTGTCCAGTTGAATTGAAAATTGTCTAGTGTCCAGTTGAATTGAAAATGGTCTTGTGTCCAATTGAATTGAAAATGGTCTCGTGTCCAACTGAATTGAAAATGGTCTAGTGTCCAATTGAATTGAAAATGGTCTTGTGTCCAATTGAATTGAAAATGGTCTCATGTCCAACTGAATTGAAAATGGTCTAGTGTCCAATTGAATTGAAAATGGTCTTGTGTCCAATTGAATTGAAAATGGTCTCATGTCCAACTGAATTGAAAATGGTCTAGTGTCCAGTTGAATTGAAAATTGTCTAGTGTCCAGTTGAATTGAAAATTGTCTAGTGTCCAGTTGAATTGAAAATTGTCTAGTGTCCAACTGAATTAAAAATGGTCTAGTGTCCAGTTGAATTGAAAATGGTCTAGTGTCCAGTTGAATTGAAAATTGTCTAGTTGAATTGAAAATGGTCTAGTGTCCAACTGAATTGAATTGAAAATGGTATAGTGTCCAATGGAATTGAATTGAAAATGGTCTAGTCTACAATTGAATTGTACACTAGACCATGCCAAAACTCAATTCAAATCATGAGAAATTACAATCATCATGGGAGACCTGAATGCTAAAGTAGGAAAGGAAAGAGATGGTGAAATAGTTGGCAAATTTTGGCCAGGAACTTGTAATGAATGTGGAGAAAAATGGACCCAGGTGTGTATAGTGAATGACCAAGTAGTAGCCAGCACCTGGTTTCAAGAACACCCAAGATGTATATGGACACAGCAAAACATACCTAAGTGTCAACCACCTTCAATTAATATGTAAACTTACAGTGAAACTACAGAAATTGAGTAGGGCAAAGGCAGCACTCAAATTGCAATATGACAGACTCTTGAATTACCTGAATGTGAATACATGGGCATTGTAAAAGCAGATACAATGAACAAAATGATAATGGAAATTCAAACTGGGAGAGAAGCTTTAGTGACATCAGAAACCAAAATAATTGATAAAAAAACTAGTCAAAGAAATAAAGGAATGGATGAGAGGTAAATCTTGACATGATGAAAAGAAAACAAAATCAGTGCCAAGGTATGGTATAGACTATAAGAAATTGAACCAAGAAATTATGAACAAATGCAGGTGGGCTAAAGTGGGATGACTCTATGAAAAGTGTGCAGAAATAGAACAAGTATTACAGGTAAAGCAGGTTTGTATAAAAAAAGAATAAGTGAATTAAAATGACAAAAGCCATGCTCATCAACAGGACATATAAAATCCAAAGACAGTGATATTAGAGAAAAAAAAATATTTCAGAAATGTAATGAATACATTTGAGAAGTCTTCAAAGACAAAAGCAGACAACTGGCAATATAGAGAAATACTGAAGGACCAAAAATATTAAAATCTGAAGATGAATTAGCAATGGCCAAAATGAACAGATACAAAACAACAGAACCAGATGGGGTGTAGCCTCAAATGATTTTGACACTGACAAGTTTGGAAACATAAATATATAACAATGGTGATATACTGAAAGACCTAAATAGATCTATATTCATAGCACTGCCTAAGAAGCCAGGTGCAAACAAATGTGAACTCCACCAGACAGTCAGTCTAATGAGCCATATAACAAACCTTATCATCCAAATTCTGATGAATAGAGCATGCAGCAGAATTAGACCGGAAATAGAACAAGAATAAGAATAAGAACATAAACAAGACTGACAACTCATTTTCAAATTCAGGTAAACATAAGAATAAATTTAAATAAGCAGCAGCTCATTTTGGTGACGATTTTGGAATTCATATATGTATATGTACAAAAACTGAGTATCATCTACCATGTACTCAATTGTGAAATCAGAATAACATATATCATATTTTTATGGCTTAAAAGCTCCCACAAAAATTTAAATTTGGCATTAAATGACCCATAAGGAGTTGATATGCCATTAAATAAATAAATCAATCAAATCAGCAACAGGAGAAACTTTAAGATTTGATATTGAAGTGTTTTGTAATTCACTCAATATTGTTCTGATATATAGGAATTTATATATGATATTCTCCCATATATATATATATATGAAAGAAAGAGAAACAGTGTGGACATATAAATAAAAACTGTATAGTGACTGTCAGTTTCATGCCTGAAGTGATATTTAAAGCATCACCTGAGGTATGAAAATGAGTCACTAAATTATGTTGATTCCTATCTACACACTTTTTATATCTATAAATAATCTACCTAGGTAAATTATGGAGGTTGCTAAGTGATGTAATTTAATATCTAATAAACAAAAGTAACTGGAAAGTGTATATTAAATGGAGAATCAGTTTAGCCTATAACTAAGTTAAAAATATATCTTCTTTTTGTTAATATAAATTCCACACATTAATCTAGAAAGCATATTTAGCCTGATTTGCAGATTAAGCTACATTTGAAAGCTCAGCAATACTAAATCTTGATTATTAACACTTGTGATTGGTTGGTCTAAGCTGGGCTAACTGAAGCTACCGAGAACTTAATTCAAAATTTAGTAGTTTTAGACTTTCAAATGTAATCCAATTTCTTTCGGCCCAAAATGGCAAACCTGTTTGTAGATTATCAATATTTGATCAAGAGAAAAGTGTATATAAAATGAGGAATCAGTTTAGCTGACAACTAAGCTAGAAAAAGATCACTAATTTTTTGTCATAGTAGATTGCACACTTTTCTCTATTCTGAAAAATATATTGGTAGATGTAGCTATGTTTGAAAGCATTGCTAAATCTTGAATTTCACTATGCACAATTATTTGGACTAATTTCATTAGTTGCAACAATCTCGGCTAACTGAAGCTACTCAAGAGAAGAAATCAGTTCAAAATTTAGTACTATAGTCCTTTCAAATATAATCCAATTTAATACTTGTATCCCAAACTGACAACCCTGGCAGGACAGGCATATTATGGAAAATTTACTGATAAAATTTTTGCTATATTTGAATCTCAATTCATCATTTTATATTTTAATATTTCATGCTGAGGGATTAACAATGGTTGAGAATTGTTGATGATTCATTAATTTGAAGTATGAGAGCTCTGACATCCATCTTTTATTGTGTGATATATGCAGGAATTGAATTAAACTTCATTAATTTTATTGGTTTCTTTCTGTCATTTTGGTCTTTTTTTTCCTTTTTTTTTTGTAACATATGTTTATATTTTAGACATTAATTGCAAAATCAATAAATGTGTTGTGTGGCCAACAAGCTCCAAGAGAGAAGTTGAATGTCTAAGCTAAAATTTTCTTTTTGATTTCTCCAATTCACCCTGGCTTTTCTAAGCCTTTAAACAAAAGAAAATGACAGATCACAGATTTGTGTGTGCTTTTATATGTGTATGCGTGAGTATTTGTGTACGCATATGTTTTTTTTTCTTATTCCTGATGCAATTATGAATAAGAAAAAAAAGAAACTGTACATAATCAGTGATTCAGTGTATCATCATTCGTACTATGTTTATCCAAATTGTGAATAAATGTGATATTTGCAACGTAACACAATTCAGTCAAAATTGGTCACAGTTTTGTTCATGACGATAAATTTCTGTACATAGCTAAAGTAATCATTGAATTTATAATTGTGACAAACATGAGTGTTAAATGTTTTAAGAAATCTTTAAATAAAAAGGACTTTTTTAAAAAATTATTTTTACCTAGTTGCATTCATCTGACAAAAAAAAATGGCAACCCAGTGACCACTGGAACCACAAAGAGTAAAAACATAAGATCAAATCTCACTTGAAACTTTTCATTTTTTTTATTTTTAATTCATGCATGAGTTAAAAATAATTTTTTTTATTTCCATTTATCTACTTTATTCTCCAAAAATAAAGTATAATTACATTTTATTCAACTACACATTCATCATTATTTGCATTGTTGCCTCATACCAGACAGTGTTTCAAAACCTTTTGAGTAAACATCAGCAAGTCTTGAATCTGGTTTTCATGAGATAAATATTTCTCCATCAAAGCATTTTACAGCAATCAAAAAAGGTAATAATTGGTTACTACAAGATTAGCTGAATAGGGCAGGAGAGCAAAGGTCAGACTGAGTGGCAACATTTTTTTCTATATTTTTGTTACATATATCCTTGTGTTGTTATGCAAGGGGACATTTTTTTAATCCACTGTGTACACTACCATGCAAAAACTAAGGTATGCTTGTGTACTCAAAATTTATTTTTAACTGCCACATACAATTAGTAGTTAAGATGATACATTCATAATTACATTTGATTCCCAAAAAAGGAAATGACATGTACTTATTTGTACTTGTTGAAAAAAATTCACCCAGGATCAGTTAAGCGATCTTCATGAAATGAATTTGCTGATTGCAAATTTATAGGAGTTTCAGAAGTAATTTGGATCCACAAGTGGTTCCCAGCTGCATTTATACACACTTTAAGACAGTGGGATCCGAGTGTTATCCTGGGCAAGTTAGCATAATGGATCCCAACCCTGTGAAGATGGTTTAAGTTTCCTTCTCTTAGACTGGTTGCCAACCAAAGCTTTAGGACCCTGTTTGTTCAGAGCTGTTAGGGGTGAGAAGAGATGGATTTATACCTTTTCCAGAGGTATTAGCATATAAGTGATATTCAAACTCTGCTCTCTGATTCCTCAATCCAAGCCACTAACCATTACTCCACTGTAACATATGACTCAGTCTAATGTTTCAGTAAATTTTGACACTTGGTGTGTAATATTGTGCAGTGTAGGACAATAGAATTTTCTGTGGGAAGGAGTTAGGAAAAGTGTTATTACTGAGGGACAATATATATAGGAAAAAATTGTCTCTTAAATGTGGACTTATTGTTTGATATATTAACAAAACACTTATTGTAATAATTTCAAAATATACACTACACTTCAAAAGTTTGTATCAAAACCTAGTAATTTTTTAAATTGGTCCCCATAGTTATTGTTTTGTACTTTACATAAGTAAAAATTATTATACATGGTTTAAAAAAGTGAGACATGATTTTTATTAGAAATTTTATTATGACAAAAAGAAAAAAAAATTTATGATTAAATTTTGCTTCCATCAAAATATCCTCCTTTACTGCAGCACAAATTTTTGACATTCATTGCAAAATTTTCTCAAAGTATAAGTTTGATAATTGATTCAATTCTTTTTTTTCAATGACTCTAAACACACTTTTTAATTTTTTTCTTTTTCACACTTCTGTCAAATTCATCCCATGCTAATTTTGGGAGTGGCGTCAAACTTTTTAACTGTAGCGTATGTAATAATTTTTATCTGAAACCCAAATGACTGAGTAGCATAATAGTTATTGGTGAGAAACAGGAAATCAGCAAGTCAAGTTTAAGTTCTAGTCTGGTTTTTGCATTCATTTTTGCACAAATTACATTGGGGAAAAGCTTGACTTCATCTCTTCTTCCCACTGCTATGGTTTTAATAGCTAGGTATATCTATCCTGGGGTGACAGCTATTCTAGAAGAAGAAAAAGATTGAATTCAAAATCATGGAGAAGGCAATGGAAAAGTATCCCACTATATTTTCCAAAAAAATCATGGCAATTCACATATAATTAAGAAAAGGACTATATGGGGAACCATGATCACCTGCATCCTCAAGAGACTTGACACCTTTTTAAAAAAAAACAAAAAAACATTTCAGGTTGCATTTTAATCTACCTGGATTTCATAAATTATACTCTTAATTATATTTATACCTGTATTTATCCTGTGAATGATTCTTTTACTGTTTGTGTTTATTATAATGATAATAATAATAATAATAATAATAATAATAATAATAATAATAATAATTATGACCACTTGTATCTGGTGATGCCTGTCTAATAGGGTGGCTAGCCAATCCCTTTTACAGACTCCTGTTCAAGTACATTTGTATTTGTTCAACACCCACAGAGCCTACTTGTGGTTTATACTACAACTATGTTGAGCAGGCCTTAGTTACAGTTTCTGAGAGAGAGTACATTATCTGGCATGATGAACAGCCTGAACAAGGCCAGAACACTCAAATCCTTGGTTACGATGACTTGTGACTTTGTGCTAGCACAACCATGAATGGCTGCCAAATTTTTCAGTCTACCCGATTTCACTCACAGGGCTTGGATCAACCTGTGGAATGGTTTTCAGGCACTTTCTAAAAGTGCCACACCCTAGGTGCTGATAACATCAAGAAGTCACCTTCCTAATAAATTGGCCATCATGAGATTTGAACTTGGGTTGCACGGTCTGAAAGTGAACATTCTAACCACTCGCCTATGTGGTGTTCGTTTATAGGCTTGGAATAAACATACAAATTTCTGAAAATTTAAAAACAAAATCAAAATTTAATTTCTCTGTAAGTTTTGTCTATATTAGTTACTTTTAATATTTATTTACATAACCACATTTTCCCCCTTTTATTGCTATCTTCCATTCCAGATGTAGGCAATTATGGCTGAATACAGCCTCCCTTTCTTTAATATCCATTGCCTTGGTAGCCCTAGTGAAAAAGAATGGAAGAATTTCCTGTTTCTGTTGTTAAGTTCATCCAACATAAGATTTTGGAAACTCTCAATGTGTAAAGTTACTCTTAAAATGATTATGATGGATGTGGTATATGAATATGAATGAAACACCAGATGGTAGGAAGTGAATATTATGAGGATAAGAAGGTTAGATAATAACTGACCCTTGATGGAAGAAAGTTAAGATTGTAGTGTTCAGAGAAGCATCCATACATGTTCCAGAAAATGGGGCAGTCATTGAAGTCACAGTTACTATGCCTCCAAATTCATAATACACCATTTTAATCCATTATGCATTTGCTGTCCCATGGAACAATCTTGATAACAATTCGCTTAAAAATTCAGACAGAAATACCCAAATTGAGATACACCTGATGAAGGACAGAGAGCACAACACCCACAACATTGCAATAACAACAAAAATGAGGATATTAGTCTGAAAGTAAACAATGATAAGTCCATCCTAGTAAATCTGACATAAATTTTATCAGAGTTTTGGCATTCCTTCTGAAACAGTCAATCAGAAAAAATCTTTGTAACAATAAAAAATAAAAAATAACAATTCCAAACTGAATATACAAAAATTTGTCTTTAAGCAGCAGATAAGTAAAAACTACATTTTTTTTTTTTACTGATAGTTCACCTACTACAGGCCCCAAGAGACACTCAAGATAGAGGATTATGGAGCGAAATTGTTGTAAGGTACAGGGAAGCAGGAAGTAAGAAATGCATACTATGAGGACATGTCAGATAGATATTGGTTAACCCTGGACTTAAATAATGTAAACATCCACTCAGGAGTTTGTTCCATGAAGCAACAGTCCTGGGGAAGGAACTCTCTGAGTGAAACTTACTCCTTACCAAAGGAACACAAAGAGAGTGGGGAAGGTTTGCTGATGTGAACATGGTCCTAGCTATGAAGGTCTGAGCTGGTGGAAAGGATGTCACTCATCTAAACATTTACCATATTAATAGTGATATAGTAGTTTGAAGTAGCAATGTTTTGTATGTGGGATAAGGGTTGCAGGTTGGAGAATAATTAATCACCCACAAGGTAAAACTTGAAAGTAAAGCACACACAAGTCATTGTAGTATTCATTTTTGATGGCTAACAGAAAATCTCAAAATCTTTCTTTTCTCTTCTCTTAGAATACCAGTTAGCAGAGTATTAAGAGATAGAAAAACTTTGTTAGAAACAAAGAAAAGAGAACTGAACTGTTACGTATTATCTGTCTGCACAATTTTCTCAAAGATAAAGAAGAAACTTGAAGCAACAGAAATGTGGTTCTACAGAAAGATGCTGAGGATACCATGAACTGAACATGACAACAAGATATTAGAGAAAATAAAAACAAAAGGGACATTTGTCATTACCATCAAGAAGGGACAGTTGAAAAGAAATTTCTAGGGCAAATAATGAAGAAGGACGACTTGAAAAATCTGATACTCACAGGACAGAGAGGATGTAGCACATAAAGAAGGTGACAAAAAAGCAAGAAGCTGGAAGCCACAAGCAAAAAGTGCAATAAAAGAAACTATTAGAGTAGAGCTTGTGGTTGCATTTAGCTACTTCAACAGTGAAACAAATTATACTAAATATATGTATTAATGATAATAGCACCGATTAATATACATAAAATTAATTTGTTATAATTAATTTCTTAAATATATGGGACTTTGTTAGATAATCTAACCAGAAGTTTACTCTGCCACAAAGATGAGAGAAAAGTGTAAATGTATCTTCCACACGTATACTCTGTGCTTAGTTCTGATCATGTTAGAAAAAAATTCCAATAATAGAGAGCAATTTTTAGGACCAATGAAGACTGTCTCTGAAATATATACTACAACTTTATTCATTCACTAGCTCTAATAAATGATACTAATTAGCCCATATCAGAAAGCGAGAGAGTAAGGACATTACCCAAGATTGGTTGCTCTGTTTCAACTAAGTTCATTCAAACTGTCTGACAACAATTAATGAAGGTCTCTCTCTATGGTTTAAAAATATCTCTTCTAACAAACGAACATCAGAACTTCATAAAGAATGAACAATTTATTCACACACACTAAATTCTGTCATCTAAAAAAGTCTATTAACTGAACTTATAGTATCATATACACATACGCTTATTAATGGAAAACACTTGTAAACTTGGAATAAAAAATTTGTTAACTAAAAACATTAATCTTTTTCTTATTTTTAAGTCTATTTCAGCATGCCTGTTACAGTGGTATAAGGAAACATACTATCTATTGCTTTCTCTCTTCACTTGCCCCATTCATTTTCAACTTGATTATACCAGTAGTAAGAGATGTACATCTATTTCTTGTCAATTTCTCCTTCACTTCAGTACCAGTGACCTACTCCTTACCAGTTGAAGAATATTGTTAGCAGAATATTCTTTGTCATGATAAAAAAAAAAAAAAAGAAGAAAATAGGAATTCTAGAATAAATAAAGACTGTGGTTGAAATACCTCCCATATAATGGTAAATCATTAGCTAGATGAAGAAAACATTCTTACTAATGTCTTACCATTATGTGGGAGGTATTTCTGATGCACCCAGTATAATATATTTTGGGACTTCTTTAGTTATTCTTCATCAAAAACTCATGGTTAAAATTTTAACAACAATTTGATCTTGAAGAATCAAAACATTTTCAGATTTTTCCCAAATGGTTCCAAGGTCAATCAGTTTTTCCAGCTTCATGCAAAGATGAAGCAAATATTGTCAGAAGTTTGGAATTGGGAAAATAATAACAATATAAAGTATAGCATTTGCTGTCTTTTTTGTTAATCCTTGCAAAATCAAAGAAAAAATATTGTTATAACACTGGAACCTGATGCATTAAGTTTATCTAATTTTGTCACACTACCATGATGTTAGGGTAGTGGGTTTTCATTTTCAGGGTTAGGCCTAATAATAAAGACCCAGAACTTTGGAACTTTTTCCATTGAGGAATTGAGTGATTGATTAATTTGCTCATTTTATAGCTTATGAACCCTTTATTGGTTATTTGAATATAAAACATATTTCAGATTGTGTTGGCTGCTTACTGTACCCAGAGTTCCAAAGCAGTCCCTTTGACTGGCACTTGACATTGCTTAATTTTGGTGATCAAATGAGAATTGGTGTTTTTGGCAAGATTTGGCTATATGCTATTTGCTGAGGAGAAGAAAAAGTACATCTCTTTGTATACCCATGATGATGTGTGGCCAAATAGTTAGAATTTTAGCATTCTGAACATGAGACACCTGTTAAAATCTCATTATAGTTAATGTGAAATTAATAATATTGTCCTGGGGAGATGATCCTATTGTGCAGCACTGTTGGGAGGTGCTTACAAACCATATCATGGATTGACCCAAACATATGGAGTGAAATTAGGTAGACAAAACTCTTTGCAAACTGTCAATAGTTTTGCTAATACATAGTCAAAAGTCCATGGGCAGATAGAAGCTCTTTAACCTTGGTTGGAGATCTATCTAAAGGTGATGACAATAAAATCTCCTATCCCCCAAAATGATAGATACTTATGGAGGGTTTAATCTGAAAAATTCACAGCGACTGATATTCTTCAAAGAAATAAGTCCCATCTTTGAAAAATTGCTGTATATTTCATGGAATGTCATAAAAGGAAAACTGCGAGAACTCCTAGAAAAATTAGTAAAGGAAAGTGGGAAGAAAGGATTAACCATCAATTGTAAGATGATAGAATGTATGGTTGTTAGTAAAAGGGACAACCCAAAATTCAAGCTATAAATTGGAGATGCCAGTAAGTACAAAAATTTAAATATTTGGGAATTACTGTAGCAGAGGATGGAAAATGTGATATCAAAATCCAAAGGCACACTGAAATAGCGAAAGATGCCTTCCAAAAGCTAAGCAAAGTATTAAGAAACAAGAAAAAATTCAATAGAAAGAAAAATAAGTACTTAACTGTTATATCATATCTGTTCATCTATATGGCAGTGAATGCTTGACAGTTTCCCCACAGATGAAGATACATTCAGTAACAGAAATATGGTTCTACAGAAGAATCCTGAGAATATCATGTATGGAACATATAAGCAACATGTATTAAGGAAAATGGAAACAAAAAGGAGCCAAAAAAGAAGAAATAGTTAAAATTTCTGGGCAATGAGGAAAGTTGGCTTTGAAAAATTAACACTCACAGGACATATTGAAAACAACAAGTAACCTACCAAGCTTGTGCAAATGGATGGTATAACAGGGACTGCAAGGATTAGTAAAAAGACATTGCTTAAAGTAGCAAAGGATAGGAATTTGTAGAGAGCAACTATCACACAAATCAGCACATATAAAATGCATTATCTTCAGAAAAGTATATTGAACTGATTTTTATTGTTTCTGCAAATACTGGAGCATATTGCTGGAAATGAAAAAAACATATAAACAGGATAAACTGTTTCATTTTAGTAAGAAAGAAAAATTCATATTTTTGAGGCTTTAAGAAAATTATCTTTTACAGATATATGAGAACGGAAACTATATATATATATATATATATATATAAAAACAAAGTAAAGCCGAGAAAGAATGTGTTGAAAACTGA
>OZ010583.1:45381039-45473539 GCA_963932145.1 Acanthosepion lycidas
GTGTATATGTCTTGGTGCTTATGTATTAGAATCTGACTGCGTTTGTTTTACGTGTGAGTTTAGGACCCCATTAACACACCATGAGGATTAAAATGTATACATTGTAAAAAGACCGGATATTAAATATAGCTAAAGTAACTTCAATGAAAAAATAAATTGAATAACATATATATTTCTTCTTTTCTCCTCAGTAATTTTATAGTTGTAAACTTGATAGCGAATAAATGTTAAATTTTGATTTTGTAATTAGCAGTTTTAAATTTTAATATTAAATTTTATCATATAATTTAGTAATTATTCGTTGGAATAAATTATTTTTTAATACTAAACATCTGAATAGATATTATAACATGACTTCGTTATCGAGCTTTTTGAATTTTCCTGTACTTGTGTTTTGATTGGTCCATCTAGCCTTTGTAACAACGTTTTCCCCTTGCGTAGGATTATTAATTAATTTGAAACTTTTAAAACCATTTATTTTACATTCAACGTCATCACTTGATAAGACACCGAGGGTGTTGAAACAAAATGGCTATTTTTGTAGTGATTTTATAACATATTTATGTTATAAATTTTTTTTTCTTTAAAAATAAATAATTATATATATATATATATATATATATATATATATATATATATATATATATACATACACAGCTAATACAGAATACACATTTTTCTCTGCATGTATACTTGTGACTGTGTGAAGTGAAATATATAGAAATGTGCATTTTTTCAACACGTGTGTGTGTTTATATGTGTAAATATATATAATATTTATATATATATGTGTGTGTGTGAGTGCATGTGTATGAATATATGCATGTGAATATATGTACATCCACATACAAAAATATCTGTATAAAATACTCGTATATACAAAGAAATGTATATATGCATGTGTGTGAGTGCATGTGTGTATATATATATATATATATATATATATATATATAAATGTCTGTATGCAATAATCATATATACAAATATACATGTGTGTGTGTATATATATATATATATATATATATATAAAATGTAAAGGGCAAATTTCTTCCTGTTCCTATCCTTAGAATTTCAATTTTTCTTTTTTCTTACTAACATCTGGTTTTGGAACTTGTCGTTTGCCTGCATTACACAAAAGAAAAGAAAATTCCAAACCGGAAAGAATCATTTTTTTTTTCCTTAATTTTATTGAGCGCAAGTAAGATTTGATATTTGTGGAATGAACATTTAGAAACTATTCCTATTATTGTCTTCATTTTCCTTCCTTTAATACTTATAGTAGGGTCAAAGATTTATTGTCGTTCAATAACTAAATTTCATGTCTTACAAATAGTGTAATATTAATATACAGTGATAAAAAATAATATCCAAACCTCAGTTTTTGTCATGTATAAAACATTTACACTTTTTACCAAATAAGAAATAATCATTAAATAGATAAATAAATGCAAAAACAACAAAAAAACTCTATTTTGTTTTTTGTTCATGGCCCTCCACAACTTCCTATATTTTGTTGTTCTTAGTAATAATTGTTTGTCTGTTATCCCTTTTAGTCCCTGTTCTGCCATACATTTACACAAGCTTGTTAGGCAAGTTTCTTTTTTTCCCTCTCTCCCAACATGTCCAGTGAATATCAAGTTCTTCAAGCCTTCCTTTCCTATAATATCCTAGAAATTTCAACTTTTTTTTTAATTCTCTGTATGTCCTCTTGTTTTTGTTTTCCTTAAAATTCCTTTGTTTCTCACATGCTTGGTCCATGGTATTTCCAGCATTCTTCTGTAGAACCACATTTCTGTTGTCTCAAGTCTCCTCTTCATCTGTGAAGAAATTTTCCAACATTTACTGCCATACAGGAAGTTTGATATTACATAGTAGTTCA
This sequence comes from Acanthosepion lycidas, assembly GCA_963932145.1. Taxonomy (NCBI): domain Eukaryota; kingdom Metazoa; phylum Mollusca; class Cephalopoda; order Sepiida; family Sepiidae; genus Acanthosepion; species Acanthosepion lycidas. Next base: position 45,382,919 of record OZ010583.1, read on the forward strand.
GCAATCTTTTCTTTGTTTTTAGCAAAATTTTCCTGTTTCTTAATACTTTGTTTAGGTTTTTCCAAGGCATCTTTCACTATTCTAATGCACATTCACATTTCATTGAGATTTTCTCTCATATGTTAAAAAATTTCCCAGATAGTGAAATTTTTGTACTTGCTTGATTTTGATGCTACTAATTTCTAGCTTTGAGAAACGTGTTTTCTTCAAAAAAAAATTTTTTTTTCAAGAAAAAGATTTTATAAATTTCAATCAATACTAGATACTCAGTCAATGAATGCCAAATGGTTCCTTATAAGGAAATGGCTAATATTAGCATTAACATTAATTTTGGGCTGTTCTTGCCAACAACCATAAATTCTGTCTCCTCACAATTGATGATTAGTCCTTTCTTCCCATTTTCCTTGATTGCATTGGCTAGGACTTTCTACAGTTTGTTTTGTTGGCCATCAACAAATTAATGGTAGGACTTCTGTTCACTTAATTGGCTATAAACAATGTATGGTCTGTCTGGAAAGTTTCCACCTATGCTAAATAACTTGGAAACTGGGGCAGTAATCATGATAAAACTTAACAACTAACCCCACTTGGGATCTAACTCCACATGCGTAAACACATTCTCCCATAGGGTTTGTCATGTTCATAAAAAATAAATAAATTAAAATTAATTATAATGTCAAAAAAATAATTATAATAAAATAATTATAAAATAACGATTATAATTATCATTAATTCACTCATTCTAAACCAATGAGAACCAACCCGACTTTTCTCCTCTACACACACACAAACTCATGATATTTTCACCCATGGACAAGTAGTTCATGTGGACAGGTCATTAAAGAAAACTATATAAACTTTATTTATTCTGTATCTTATTATTCTGTCAGATTCCAATCCATATTTGATCTACATTTGACTCCAAACTCACAATTTTACTCCAACACTGCATAACAACCAAATAATAAATAATATTTGTTTTCTTGTTTCCACATTTTTCTGTTTCTCATTTTTACAAATATTTTTGTTTATATAGATGTTAAAGGATTATAATTATTTACTCAGAGATATAAATCCCCTACAGGTTACTCAACAGTAAGGCATCAATGAGTGAGCATGAGTAATTTATAAGTAATCACTGCATTCATGGTGAATATGATTCAAGTTTTGCTTGACAATTGGATATTGCTTTGCAGAAAACATTTGAAATTATTAAGAAGGCTTTTACAGATTATTCAAGGAGTGAAGATCAGATAAAATTTTGGTACTGATGCTTCAAACTTGGTCTGGAATCTGTCAAAACAAATCCATGTCTGAGAAATATTTTCAATAAGCAAAAGACACAAAATGTTGAATGAATGCTGGCTCTAATCAAACAAAATTAGTGACTAACACTGCAAGAAATACGTTATTCTATACTTTTTTTTTAAGCAAGGTGGGAATGCCACTAGTTCACAAAGTTCTACAGAGAGTGTAAGGAAAAAGACTGGATATGGTTGGGGGTGGGGTGAGAAAAGGATAAAAAGAGGAATGGGGACAAGGCAAGAGATGTCGATTGACATTATATTTAAATTTTTTAAGGTTATAGTTATCAGGGAAGCAAGCAAGTAAGAAGGAAGTTTCACTATATATCATGAATCTATTGATATGATGTAGCAACAGTTATAGGTGGACCATTTGAATCAGTCAGCATCTTCCTACCCAGTTCCATAGATTATTATTATATAATTAACATCTCAATACTTACAAATAAAATCTGACCTGTTAAAGTACATAAACTTGAATAACTTAATCCTACATCTATCCATCCACACACACACACATAAATTAACATTCCAATACTTATAAATAAAATCTTCCCTACTAAAACAAAATATACATAACTTTGCCTAACTTAATCCAATAATATATATATATATATATATATATATATATATATATATATATTCATTAGCATTCCAATACTTACAAATAAAATCTTACTTGTTAAAATATGTAAGCTTGTCTGACTTAATCCTATATATATATATATATATATATATATATATATATATATATATATATATATATATACATACTCACATATGTAATTATCAAAACATACACATGAAGAGAAGCATAAAATCATTAATTGAACTTTCAAAACATCCAGTTGTATTATATTTTGATTTATTCCTCCACTTTTTTGAGAATATTTATTTCCTTTCCAGACAAAAGTTCCTTCAATTTTATACAGCTTAATTAATCAGCCCTTATTCCTTACACTGCATCCCACATCTAAAAAGTTATTGAAGTATTCAACAGCCTAGATTGAATTGCAATAAAATTAGCAGCAAATGTCATTATTTTAAGCACAACACTAAGACATCTTATTGTTTTATTATCAATGTTCTTGCCCTAAGGGAATGTAAAAGAATTAATTTTCAGTGTTTCACTTGCTAATTGGCTCCTCCTACATTCCCTTTCCCTTGAATTCATATTTTACGGGGTTTTTAAAAAATTTTTTTCGTATTTTCGTATTTTGTTCTTTTAATTAATAAAGGGTTGTCTAGATGATTTTATGTTGGTTTGTTAAATGTCAGTGCATTCAAAGTTGCTCTCTAACCCTCAGTCTCAGAAAAGTGAAAGTTTATTAATAAGCATGTGTTTGGGGAAAATTTTAAGCTAAATAAAAGATAAAATCATTGTTTGTTCTCTTTGAAAATACTTCAGATTATCAAGAAAAATATTTATTGTTTTAATCCAGAATAAAATCAAGTAACATAAAATCTGATCTTATCTACAGCATATAGCCTCATGGTTCTCTGATTGGGTTTAGTCTTGTTTCATTAATCTGATTAAAAGAAATTAATCTGACAAGAGGGGATATATATTTGTATTGCTGTATTTTAATCTGGCAACTTTAAAGCATGTCAGGTCTAAAATATTCTTTATTGTGTATCCAGTAAAAAGAAATAATTAAATTTCTTATCACATCATTTGGAGAAATTGTTACTCAAATAATTAGAAGACTAAAAATTGTTAGATAAGTTTCTGCTTGTTATAATGCAATGAAAAGGAAATCTATAACAGATGGTGTCAGAAGTTTTACTTATGCAGTATGGTCTCTCTACTGGCACCATCTACTGTATTTTCTTGTATTGAATACATTGCTAGGACAGCTGCTGAGAAAGTTGGTTGGGTGAGACAATTTTTCTCTCCAGAATTTATCATATGTATCTATAAGTCTACCATTTGCCCATGCTTAGAATATTGCTACCATATATAGTCCAGTACTCCTGCTATTTACCTTGAGCTCCTTGGTAAAATCCAAAGAAAAATCAGCAATATTATCAGTCCTTATCTAGTAGTCTTTTTACTGTTAAAAGTTGCCTTCCTGTGCCTTTTCTATAAATATTTTCATAGCAACTGTTCAGATGTGATCTTTGCCAGAGTACCAAGACATTTTGAATTTAAATACTGTTGAGATCTCATCAATCTAGAGATGGCTAGATGTAACTGTAAATTCTAAGCTAACAGTTTCTTTTCTCACACTTCTCATTTGTTGAATTCCCTTCTAGCTCCATGCTTTTCAACCAACTTTAATCTTCAAAAATTTAAATGCAATGTCAACTGCTATTTACTGTCCTCCTGATTACTCTTTTTGTTCCCACTCATTAGCAATATTACTATTTCTAATTCTTCCACACCCAGTAAACTTTTGCATCTTTAGTGGCTTTACTGCCTTGCTTGAGTTGAAATCAATCAAGAAAAAAGTAAGAAGTATAACGATTTGAGTAATAATATAATATAAACCTGTGTTTCTGAAACAAAAAAAAAAACAGAGAATAAATTGCACCCATTAGTATAATATAATCCTGTAGAACAGCCATCTCTATGTAAATATTTTTTGAAAAGTTATACCATATTATCAATTAAAATCTCAGTATACAATACATATTCATATTTCATTTTTCACAATATTTTTAGAATAGAAATGAAATGAATTGAATGCTGAGCTATTGTGGGTTTCTTCTTCTTGCTATTTCAAAACATTTTTTTCGGGGAAAGGGGCTAATTTAACATACCTGGTAATACATTTTAAGCTGTTAATTACTCTATCTTATTTTCTGTTTTGATATGACTTTATTATATCTATTTATATATATCTATTTATTTATTATATCTATTTATATATTAATAAACTATGAAAATAAATAAATATTGTCTTTCATTTGACATGAAGAGAGAAAATTTTATAAAAAAAACAAGAAAATGAAAATAAATACAAACTTTATCTTGTGCCCAAAACTGAATGCATTTGCAGTTTTTATTGCAAATATGAGGATTTTTAAACTGAGCCAAAGTTTCTGAAATCGTGTACTTGTGTATAATACAACACCCATTGTTGCTGTTAATTTATGTTCAAAATTTCTTATATTATACACAAAAAATACAGTATTTGCTGTAGGATCCAGTCATCAATGACTAAACCAGTTCCCCCACCAGTGTTTTCTGGAGAGGGTGGTAGCTAGACACCCAGCTGAATAAAAACACAAAACCTTCTTCTATGGTTATTAGCCATCTAGTACAGTAGGGTAGACTGAAGCCCATAATGAGATATGCAGCTGGTGCAGTGATAACATTACATTGGATGGTAGTGGACTTCCTAGGCTTAAGTTAACAGTAAAGGTGGTTTGTTCCCCTAATGAAATCTATGGCGATGAGTCTGTGATTAAAGCATGCCTTTACATTGTAGGACATTGGCTGGAAGGAAATTGGTTCCATCAGATCTAAAACATACTACATATAAATGAATACTTCTCCAGCTCTAAACTTAAATATGTGGAGGGAACTGGCCAGGTGCTCATCTGTATAACTTTACAAGCACACCTACTCATTGGTCTGATGATAATGTTGGTCTCACCATTATTAGATTACCAACAGTCATTTCACTTATCTACATTTGGTCCAAATCTTTCAGGTTCAAAACTTTCATTAAATTTATTTAAAAAAATAAAATATAAGTAAAAATAATATAGCCATAATATAAATTCGTAATAACAATTTTATTTTAATTTCATTTTCCTTCAGGACAGCTAATTATGGCTTTCCATAGATGCTGCTTACTTATTTTCTTTGAAATTCCATGACTTCTTGGGAAAGCTGGGGCTGTAGTTTCCTTCTTTATAATTTTGAATTCAGCGTTGTCCTTCTCCTAGGCTGGTTGCCACTCAAGGCTAGAGAATGTGTACTCTAATGTTTGACCTATGCTATTTTATAAGTAAAAAAAAATGTTAATTCTTTTTAATGTCCTCAAGGCCTTTAAAGTCGGAGTATAATTTATTAAGTACTTCCCCCAAGCAAAGTGGGTGGAAAAAATGAAGAAGAAATGTGTTCCAAATATCAGCAACATGTTGCATCAAAAAGCATTCAAATTTTAATAAGTTTTTTTATTTTAAATAAAGGGTAAAGTTCCTAGTGAATTATTTTTTATATACTTATATTCTGTAAAGTTCTCAGCCTGACCAAGAGCCATGAAATGTAGATGCTATTCCATATATCCACATCACAGTTCAATGTAATTGATAAATCATTTCCAGGTTTCATCACCCCCACCTCACCAAAAAAAAAAAAATGATGTTTTGTTTTGGGAAGTGTGTTAAGTAGGCATCTTTTAAATGCCTTGTGATCAAGATAGTGAAATTCTATACTACTTCAAATAAAAGGTTGGGAAAGAGTGATAACAGCTACAACCATGTATTCTGTCCTCTTACAATTAAGTCTCTTTCTTCTTTCTTTCTTTTTCTATCCTAGCTAAGAGTTCCAGCAGTTTTCTTTCTGGGTCTGCCATCAACTACTAGCTGGCTACTTGTATTCAAGAATACCCATCTACTAGGGCAGATAGCCAATCCCTATTGTAGTTGCTCACTCAGGCACATTTGTGTTTGTTCAACACCCACAGAGCCCACCAGTGGTTTATACTGCAACTATGCTGAGCAGACCTTAGTTACAGTTTCTGGGAGAGAGTGTGTTATATAGCATGATCAACACTTTGAACAAGGCTAACACACTCAAACCCTCAGTCACGATGACTTGTGACTTTGTGTTAGCACAGCTATCAATGGCTCCTCCTAAGTGTTCCCCCTACCCCAATTCACAAGGTTTGGATCAACCCGTGGCATGGTTTTCAGGCACTTTAAAATAATGTCATAATCAAGATGTTAATGTTCCACACGACATCAAACAAAAGGTTAGGGTGGAAACCTCTGTTAATATGGAAAAGAGCAATAACAGCTACTGGACTTGAGAAAGATATTTTCATGAAAAATTGTTTTAAGAGAATTTATAAATTTCAACCAAAAGTAGAAACACCTCAGAAACACCTACATAATTTTTCTTGTTCAACACTTATTAAGCTAAAACGAATTGACTAAAATATATTTCAAAGGATGTAAGTAAAAAAGATATAAATATAAGTCTATAATGATAATAATAAAGGCTTCTAATCTTTATTAACTGGATTTGTTAACATGCTTTGTTAGAAACAAAGAAAAGAGTACTGAACTATTATGTTATATCAGTTCTCCTATATGGTAATGAATGCTGAACAATTTCATCAAAGATGAAGAACAGACTTGAAGCAACAGAAATGTGGTTCTACAGAAGGATATTAGGAATACCATGGACTGAACATGTGAGTGATCACAATGTTTTAGAGAAAATGGAAACAAAAAGGACCCTTATAGACATATCTGAAAGAAATGAAATTACTTGGGTACTTAATGAGGAAAGAGGGCCTGGAAAATTTGATACGAAGAGGACATTTTGAATACAAAAGAGATCAAAGAAAGTAGCATAATGAGCTTGTATAAATGGTTATCAGAACATAGATAAGGAGAGATACCAAAAACTTACTGAAAGCTACAAAGGACAGAAAGTTATGGAGAGCCAAGACTGCTCACTTCCTGACGTGACATGGCATATTGAAGAAAAGTAAATATCCTATTCACTACCACAGATTTGCTTGTCAATTGCTTAACCTCAAATGGTTAGGCATGTAACCTAAAGCCTGATGCACTGTGAATCTCTCTTCATGAGCGGAAGTAGTGGGGGAGTATCATGGCCGTGTATTGAGAAGGTTGTTTCATCTAAAGTTTGAAGAATGAGATAGCCAAGGTGACTTGCAACCCGCATCTAGATACTTAGGAACAACCTAAATTGGACATCATCTGAGTAGACTGAGTTTTTCAACATATTGGTATTTCTAATAGGCTCTACCTGTAAGGCTCTGTACTGCTAATGGGTGAGCTATGATATAATAACACCTTATTTCACAGATGGAACTGAATAGCTGAAAAAAAGGAATGACAAACATGCTTTGTTCTCAGAGAAAGTTTTATATTGCTAAGTCACACACAAAATTATATACACATATTTACACATGTCCTACACAGAAAAAATTTAACATATGTCTACAACAACAAGCAGTGTGAAAATGAGTCTAGTATTCATCACTCTATGTTCTGATGTCACTCACTGGCTGTTATGTGACTCCCATGATTTTATCTCAACCAAAGGGAGATAATTCCCCACCTTTTTTCATCTCTATACTGCTTTTATAAAAATCTGTCACCAGAGCATACACATTTGACTGTGATGCATGTGCTATGTGTATTCTTATCAAACTGGTTGTCATGTTGGGTATATTGAGCTTCATATATTTGTAGTCACTGTCACTTTGTTAGTATGATGATATCTCAGTAAAAAATTAGAGCATTATTTTGATAAAGATTGATCAGTTTAAACCTCAATGCTATCTCTGTTTATGCCTTCATTTCATTAAAAAATAGTTTTATTCTATAATGACAAAAATGTTTTTTCTGATTCATTTCATTTTTACAGCTGGTTTACTGCATAAGTCAAATATCTTTCCTTTGTTTTCCACTGTTGTTTTATTGGAAGTGAAAAGGCATTTACTGCTGTTGAATATTTGAGTTTCCTTGTTGACAATCTTTTATATCATCTTGTGGATTCTCAGTAACTAACATTCCCAGTAATTATCTAAGGAACATCTAGGAAACACCTTTGCTCCCTCTGTAGGTTTCTTTATATACTGTCTATTAAGCCAACTCTCATGACTCTTAATGGAACTAGAGTAAAGGAATAATATTTAAGAATTTTCCTAGTGGGGAAGTTGCATTCTATCTGTCAAAGAGGCTCACCGTATATGGTAAGAATCTTAGGGCATGATAAACATCTGGTATTCTTTCTTTAAAACAACTTTTCAGAAAAATAGGTTTCTCAATTCCACAAACTGTTATTACTCTTTCCAGTATCGATGGGGGTTTCCTTCCTAACGTTTTATTTGGAATAGTATGGAATATTGTTATCTATCCTCCTTATCCTTATTTCCTACCACCTTCTCTTTCATTCATATAACATACCTCATTCATCATTACCATTTTAACAGTAAGCTACCATTGAGTTGTTCTTGAGCCTTGTATTGGATAACTCTTAGTGAAAATAAATATAGTTTGCTATTATATGCAAATATCCCCATCTGTAGATTACCTGTCTACCACAGATAGTGAAGTATTTCTTTTAATATATCTGGTGCATGAAAGTACGTTTTGGTATTTATTTTGCATAGCCAGAAAAAAAGAGACAAGATATTTTACCTCAGTTCTTCAGTCCTTCATGCAGACAGCAGTTAATTCCCCTAACCCTATTCTGCTCAGAGAAATGAGAAATGTTAATGTCTGAGGAATGGTTCCTTGGTCTTTGCAAAATGAAGTATAAACCCCATTTAACAAAGAGAAGGCCAAGAATCTATCTCTCAAACAAGAAAATTCTCATTTCTCTTATCTGTAATATCAAAAGCTGATACTTGTCAGCTTTTGTTATATTTTTTCCTGTTTTCGCTGTATTTTATTTTAATCATTTCACCCCAGTAAAGATATAAGTGAGGTTACTGAGTTTTAGAGAATATGCGAAGAAAAGAAATACTATTAAGGAGAGAGAAAAAATTAAAAAAACAAGAATTATGAAAATAGAAGATAGTGATTGACATTGCATTTAAATTTTTGAAGATCAAAGTTGACCGGGAAGCAAAAAGCCAGAAGATAGTTCCTCAAGTGAGAAGTGTGATAGATGAAAATTTCAGCATAGAACTTGCATTTACAACTAGCCATTTCAATTAAAATGATGATATCTTGCTGCCAACCTCATACTGCACTGAAATTCATAAAGTCTAGATACCATAGCAGAAAGTTCATCAGAATAACTATCATGAAAGTATTTATAGAAAAAGCACAGATAAACTATGTTATGGTGGTGGGAAAGTGACTGAAGTGGAGATGCCAGATCAGGACCAATAATTTTGCAAATTCTTCTTTATAATGGAAAATTAGTAATGGATACTGATATTATTTTCTGGATTATAAAATTATTGAATATCCAGAAACAAAATCTTAGTAGGTATTTGAATAACTTGCCTTTTGATGTTCAGTAAACATAGCTTGGTATGACACAGGCCATAAGTGTTGGGCATTTAATGATGTACAAATTCTCTATACAGAATTAATACTTTGCTAGATTATAGATTAACTCATTAACCATGGCAAAGCTTCTTTATTTAATAAATTTAACATGATATGGCACAAGGTCAGTGGGAGTGAATGAAAGTATGAAAATTGCACTATGCTTATCTTTCAAGTGAAGAAAAGCAACCTTACTTGAAAATCAGCATTTGAAATGCTGACTTTTATCGGGAATTGAACCTTGACTACTGTAATGGCATGGTAATATGTAACTTTGTAAATAACTAAGCAGGCTATATTTTTGTTTTCACTGCCTTAGAAGACAGGTGCAAATGAGTGCCGGCTCTATCAAACAATCAGTTTAATGCACCAAATAACCATATTTAGGGAAATACAGCATGTATCAGAATTAAACCAGAAAGAAAACAATGTGGGTTTTTTAAAGTCACTGTAACAAGAAATGCAATATTTATGGTCAGAATGATATTGAAGAGAACAAAAAAAATGCAGATGAATGTATACTTATGTTATATGGAATATGCATAAGCCTTTGATAAGGCAGAGTACAAAGATCTGTTTGAACTGTTAGAAAGACTTGATTTATTTAGGAAAGATATTAGAATAATCCAGAAATTATACTAGGAGGAAACTGCTTGCATATGAATAGAAAAGGAATTGAGTGAGTAGGCAGAAAATAGAAAGGAACATAAGATAAGCATGTGTCTTCGCTCCAGATATACTCAGCCATTATAACGAGGCAATTTTAAGAGAACTAGAAGTCCTACCTACAAATTAGAGATGTCAAAAACCATATCTGGGAAGTGTTTTAACAGATGATGGAAAATGTGGCACCGGAATCCATAGGTGTGTTGGAATAGCAAAAGATGCCTTCTAAAAGCCAAGCAAAGTATTAAACAAGAAAATTTTGTTAGAAACAATAAAATGAGTACTTAACTGTTATGCAATATTGTTCCTACTATATGACAGTGAATGCTGGACAATCTCCTCAAAGATGAAGTAGAGACTTGAAGCAACAGAAATGTTGTTCTACAGAAAAATGCTGAGAATACTGTGGACAGAGTATGTAAGCAATCAAGAAGGTTAAAGAAACATAGAAGCAAAATAGACACTTAGAATCAGAAAGAGATAGTTGAGATTTTTAGAACACAATGAGGAAAGATGTCTTAGAAAATCTGACACTCATAGGACATATTAAAGAGAAGAGGAGCAGAGGGAAAGAATGAGAAAACGTTGCTCAGAGGTACAAGGGATAGAAGTTGTGGTGATGCATAATCACCCACATCCTGAAAGGAAACATATAAAAACACAACTGTGGAGCTCATAGTTTTGCTTTAATAACTGTATGTAATTAAATCATGCAATAATTATTAATTATAAATAATGTCAAATATTACATGTTTAAAGTAAATATCATTTCAAAGGTCAGATAAATTATTCAAAAAATTAGGAATGCTTGATATTTCAGTACCTCCCCATGGACATAGTGTGGGTTTCATGAGCATTTCAATGACCGTATGGTGTGGGCAAAAAGCAAAAATTGCCCACTTTCTGATGAATGTCAGTAAAGTGTCAAAATAATAAAGTACCTGATCCTTCCTTTTTGTACATTAGGGAGACATTACTCCAGGGTTAGAATCCTCAGAGCAAGACTTGCCTTGTTTTTGCTGCATTGTGTCTAAAGGAAAAAAAACATAATTCTGCAACCCTCCACAAGACAAAAACACACCTGAGGATGAGTACAGATACTGCACTAAAAAAAAAACCCAAAAAAAACGAAACAAAAAAAAAAAAAATGAAACCTCATTATAAACTGGAACAAATATTTCTATACAGTGGAAACTCAATTTAATGGACTAATAAAGGGGATCGTCTGCTAAATCTGTTTGTCCATTAATTTGAAACACTTTTTTATGGTCTAAAACCACCCAGTACATTACAAAATTACTGTAAATAAATGTAAATACAGTATATATGTAAGTGTATTTTATTTTTAAGTTACTGTAACTTATAATTAAAGTTTGAAAAGTTTTAAAGTTAAATCTAGTGTACCGTTAATTTGAGGTTTACTGTACTTGTAAAATCCTGAAGACTTTGTCCCTGAGATAAATTATAATTGGACTCTTGTGTGTCTTCATTGTAATCATTTTCTCTATATTTTCTTTAGATAATCTTTTCCAGTATCTATCTCCTTTCTTCAGTCTGTCCATTCAAGTTTGTTATGGCAATTTACCCATGCATGCATGGACTCTCCTAGCTATAAATAGGAGCAGGTACTGCCTTTTAGAGAAGGAAGTTTCCAGCAGTCAGCTCTGACAATCAGACTAAACATTCTTGCTGTAACACTCTCGTTTGTATATGTTTGTATCACTGTTTCTGTTAATATATTTGTTTAACTCAATACCTCTCTTTGTGTCTTTATTTCTGGCCCTGACAAGGCCACAACAATGCTGATACTGTTTTGTTTCTTATGAGTTTGAGTTATGCAACAGGCACTGTGACCAGAAATAATTGTTCTTTTCAATATTTTTTGTTCATATTACTATAAGCACTCTAGATCACCAATATCATATTTTAAAATTAATTTTTAAAAAGTTAATAAATTCATTGTAAATTGATCCCTTCCTCTATCAGTGGAGACAAAAACAAAATATCCTCATGTTGTTTTGTCATAATATTTCATCTCTGAGATGAGATATGATTATTTACATTATTTGAACTGTTATTTTCATCTTCAATGCCATATTTACAACATTTCAGCCATTTAACTGAGACATCCGGAAGAGGCATGGTACACGGAACTAGAATGATCTACTCCGGTGGATGAAATAAAGGGTTCGATTTGAAATTTCAATCACCTGAAAAAGGCCTCAGTGTACAATGGCCAAAACATTGTGAATATGGCAATGAAGATGAGGATAATGTAAATAATCATTTCGTTTTATAATCATTTCGCCACAAGCAAAGTGATAATGCCATTAAGATTCAAGGGGCTATTAAGTGTTAAAGAGAATGAGAAAGATTTAGTGAGAAGAAAGGACAATAAAAGAACAGTTTTCAGGAAGACAGAAGATGGTGATGAACATTGCATTTAAATTCTTGAAGATTGTAGGTGGTAGAGAAGTGTCAGAGAAGAAATCATTAGAATAGAACTTATGGTTACATCTAGCTAGTTCAACAATGTGGTCAAGGTACCAAGTAGGAGAGTGCTCATGAAAATATTTATAGAAAAGACAGAGGGAAGCCACATCATAGCAATAGGAAAGTGACTGAAGTCAAGATACCAAGTTTATTATACAATATTTTTTGGATTTTATTGAGGATCTGAAGATATGAAGCACCAGACCAAATATGGTAACAAATTTAAATGCATGGCCGAATGGCAGATTTAATACAATAAAGTGAATCAACTTTCCTAACAGCAGACCTAGCAATTGATTCAATATAATCATTCCAATCCATGTTTGGGAAAAACATGAGACTAAGAAGGCACAATGAGCTGCTCTCCTGGAGGTTAGCATCAGCCATGCTGTTGGAAGGCAAAATGGGTTCTCTATGATGATTAAAAGATAGTAGGTTTTGCTTCTTTTTTTTTTTTTTGAGAGGTGTTAAAATTTACAAGCCATTTCTTGCCCTGGTTAACAACTGATTGTAGGCCATTTTCAAAAGCTGGTCCCAGTTTTACTTTGTTAGAACTATTGGACTTTCTATTAGGTTGGTGCAAAAATAATGTCGTTTTTTGACGTATTTTTTAACATCAAAAACCGATATTATTTTTGCACCAACCTAATATTAAGACAGGGAGAAGTAGTTGTGTCATTATCATAAATGACTAGTTGGGAACTAATGACATCGGGAAGATCGTTGAAGATATAAAACAGTTTAGGTCCAATGATAAATCTGTGGGGATGTGATTTTGTAGAATATAAAGAAAAAATAAATATTGAAATTCATCATGTGTAATTTTTTTTGCATATATCACTATCAATTGAGAAATTCAGATTTTTTTAAAAAATTTATTTTTTAAAATTTTATTGAATCACTTCGTATGAACATATTTGTTTTGGTGTTCTTTGAGGGATTAGTTTAAAATGAATTTTTATTGAAATCTCGACCTCCTAATAATTTAATATTTTCTTGATATTCATCATCTGGAAGGCTTACAGCCATATCACATTGAAATGCTGGTTCTTGTATGATCACTGAAGTTAAGCATCATCAAATCTGGTCAATGCCAAGATGGATGACTACTTAGGAATACCAGGTACTAAACACTTAGATATGCAGGTGGTGTAATGGATAGTGCTTGGAATTGTTAATTGGAGAGCTAAGTTCTAATTCCATTCAGGTTTGTTATATTCACTTATGTGCAAATACTCTTGGGAAAGGCATGAATCCACCACTTCTTCCTTCAGCTATGGGTTAATTAGTAGGACATGTATCAGTAAATCATTATTATCTCCAAAACATTCTTAGACTCTAAAAAATATTTTCTAGCTTTAAATTACCTGCAAAATGTTGATAAGTCATAAAAAATAAATCAATTTCTCCTGTTCATTATCTCTCAATCTCTACTTTTATGTGCTGTGTCCCCTCCTCAAAATGTGGGCGTTCATGGCTCTCCACTACTTCATAACCTTTCTAGCTCTACTTTTTTTCTTCATTATCAATCTGCATTTTTATATTTTGTCTCTCTCTTTCATATTTACCTACCTACCAATCTGTCTTTCTGTCTGTCCTTACTTTTATACTAATTCAGATATAGCAAATAATACAATTGAACTTTGTCTCCCTCTCTCTCACTCTCCCTCTCTCTCTCTCTCTCTATATATATATATATATATATATATATATATATATATATATATATATATTTCTGTAGCTTAGTGCTGGTAGCAAGCAGAAATATTTCTCCTCCCAATGATGGCCATTTCGGCTGAAACTAGTCGAGGAATCTAAATGGAATAATAATAAAAAAACGAAAGAATATTAATCTACAACCCAGTGTGTCTGAAGATTTTAATTTTTTTATTTTTTTATTGTTCAATATATATATATATATATATATATATATATATATATACACACCTTTGTGTGTAAATGAGAAAGTGTAAAAGGCTAAAATGAATGTTCATATATGATATGCACACTGAGTATTTAATTACTCATTGAATAAGAAATTCAAAGTGAAAATGTGTATTTTTAATGTATGTGGATACATGTTTGTGTGTGCAAATATGTAAGTCTGTCCATATGTAAAAGTACAAATATGCGTATTTGTTAAGTATATGTACACCTTTTCCTCTTCAGTCTTCCCATCTGGCTTTACTGCTTTCTCCCCATTGTCGCAATATCAATATATCTATCTTCAAATAATCCTTGTCTCAATGGTGAAACTGACTGCAGCAACTTAGGTATCGAGGCAATACAAGATTTAAGTCAATAACTCCCAAATTAGGAAAAAAAAAAGTTGTCTTCCTCTACCGTCCGGAAGGTATGAACCTACCAACATACAATAAAAAGAAAAAAGAAGGATAGGAAGTAGAGACATGACAAAAGTACGCACAGCAAAACACAACAAAGCACAATGCAATTGTTTTCATTTCATTTTCTCTTTCTTTTTTTTTTGTCATATTCTTGACTGTTTCTATGTCATACCTTTTATTTTGTCCTCATGATTTGATTGATTGACTCTTCACTCTTCTTCTTCTTAAGCCTAAGATCTAATCCGAATATTTTACGATCCTCGGAGACTTCTCGGGGCTTCTTAAAGGCATGACATCTTCCCGGAGGTCACCTGACCTACAACAAAGTACTTGGATGATAGCGAGCAAGAGGAAGAAAGAAGTGCATGATGAGAAAAAAGGAGTAGGTGGTAGAAAGGAATAGGTGTGGTGGTTGGTGGATAGGATAGATGCAGAGAATGAGAGACAGATTTTAGAAAAAGGGGGAGAGCCTCTTACCAAATATTAAGGAAAGTGACGCTAGATTACAGTCACAAAACACTTATTGTACTTATTCGGATTTTTCATAAGCCGGTGAATATACTATCTATTTCACTGCTTATATTGTTTTAATGTTTCTTTTTTTTTTTCCTGCTCTTCTATATTTCATTTTTATCCCCCCAACCAAGCACAGTTTCCCCTCACAGCATTATGGAAGAGATGCTCCTTTCGATTGATAGTAAATGTTGGTTGGTGTAGAGCAGGAATTGATATAGATGGAGAGAGATTTACAGTAGCGTCAGGACAATCGTGCCGGTGGGGAAGTCTGAAAGAGAGGAAGAGTTGGGGATATTGAAAACAGCCACCGAAGGAAGAGGACACAGGATAATAATACCTTAGCACTTTGCACCAGATGGACTCTCTCTCTCTCTCTCTCACTCTCTGGTATCTAGCATTCCTTCTTCTTTCCCCCACACTCCCCGTGGGATACAAAAAAACTAGAAAAAGAAGAGGGATGGAGTGAAGTTATTTAAAACTGCAGGAAGGGAGGAGTAAAAAAAAATGTAAAGAAAGGTGGGGAAGATGCTACATGTGATCAAGAGATCTGGTGAGGCAACCATTGGACACATTGTCTCAAGTTATTTACAAGAATTTCAGCTAACGGAACCCAGTAGACAGGCAGACAACATAAAGCTGCTGTGTCAAATTCGTTTGTTGTTTGGGATAAAGGACTAGTGAAGGGTACAATAAATAAATAAAGAGAGAGAAAGAAAAAATATGGAAGGAGGGGAAGAAGAGAAAGTTGAAAATGGCGAAACGGTATGTATGTCCCCAAAGATTACAAAACGAAACATTAAATGTATTGCTCAGAGAAATTTTCATTTCTACATTTTGATGCTGAGGCTGTGGTGGTGGTGGCAGTGATTGTGGTGGTGGTGGTCTTGGCTTCCTTTGGCTTTGATTGTAGCCATGACTGAAATGTCATCAGAATGACAAATAAAATGTGTTTTAAGAAAGACATCCTATTTCCCAAACGTGCCATGTGTGACAGTGTACCTTGGTTCATCTCTAGAACCACTAGAAATTTGATTAGATATTGTTTGGAAAAGTTGACATTTATATTATTTTGATGATGTAGATTTTACAAAGACCTGAATGCTAGTCAGTATTGCAGCATGAAAAAACAAACAGATTTTCACAAAATTAGGATGTCTATATTTAGGCTAGTAGATAAGTTCACAATCCTCCCTGGTTTTTTTAACAGGAGTAGAGGTTTATCCCTTGCTCCCGGTTTAGGATTGTGTTTCAGGTTCCTTCTAAAGTAGGTACCTCCATGAAATCACTAAAATTCAGCATACCATGATAAAAATATGCTCCAAATGTAATGAAAACAGTTTTATTGTGAAAATCTTTGTTATTATTAAAAGGAAGGAACAAAGTATTTTTTTGAATATTTAATTAAATTTTTTACTCCTTTTTAGAACATTCAAGATTTTGATTAAAAAACTTGTTTTTCTTGTGTCAGCAATTATACTTACTTTTGACATACCAAATTTGATCCTCTTTTTTTGTGGTGACAGATACATTAATTTGGGAATTCTTGCAAAAATCAAGTAATTGTCAGATTTTAATTAAATTTTCAGGACTTATTCACAAATTAATTAGATTATTTAAATAAAAATTTTACCAGAAAATCTTGGAAAAAAAATTATTTTTGCATGTGTTTTACCCCCTTAATTAATTTTATGAAAAATTAAGAACTTCAACATGATGATTTTTAGTGACTAAATTAGTTAAATGTGGAATTCTTTGAAGAATTCAAATCATCAATTTTTTTTTGCAAAATCGGATCATATCTTACCGAAAATCTGTCCTGAATCAAAAAAAAAAAAAAAAAAATGGAATAAAACTTTTTGAACTTAAAGAACATTAAGTTTATCAAAGAATAGAACATGGTTTGAAAAGATTTTTTTTTTTTTTTAATAATGCAATCATAAAAGCAGGCAAATAAAAACTTGAACCAACTGCGATAATTACTGTTTCCTGTTTAAGCACTGGGGTAATGTGAAATGTTAATAAACAGAATAGTCTTAAAAAAATTATGGGGTGTGGTCGAAAAATTCCCCCCCCTCCCCAAAAAAAGTAAATGTTTCCCACTTTTTATCAGGCACCTAAGAGAAAAGAAATCAAGACATTAAAAAAATTTTTTTTTAAAATATTGTTCACCTAATACAAGGTTTAAGAGCCACTCAAGATAGAGTTATTGAATGGGTATTTTGTAACGTCATATAGGGATGGATCAAGGGTTGCATATTATGAGGATATGTATGATAGATATCAGTTGACTTTCAGCTTGAAGCAATTATGGCTGTAATGATTAAGGAAGTATCGCTTTAAGAGTTTGAAGAAATTGAGGATGAGCTGACTCTGTCTACATGATATAGTGAGCCCTAACTGTGAAGGTCTGAACTGGTGGAAGCAAGGAATGTAGCTCACCTGTTTTTTGTCTTTTTTAACATGGTACTTCACCATGTTGTTGTTTTACATAAGTCCTGTAGACTTCACAGTGGGAGGAGTATAAGGCCACAACCTCCTCATTGCTCTTGTGGTTTCTGTCATAAGTAGGCTTTTATAGGGTGGAGTAGCTACTCCAGGTTGGAATTCAGATCTATCCTTCCCTTAGATTGATTGCCAACCAGTTCTAGAGAGGTCAATATGCCCAGCTATTAATGTTTAGCTGGGTAGATAAGAGATAAATACATACATTTCCAAGGGTAACTGTGTGAAAGTGAATGCAATAACCTCGGCTGGGATTTGAACTTGACATACCAATCTCATTTTCTGTTCTCAGCTGATTTACTAAACATAGTTTAGATGTAGCACCAGGCTGAAAGTAGGGAACACCCAATGAGGATTGAAATCACTATTCAGTTGTAATTAATCTAACAAGACAAATTTACTAAACATTACTCCATGCTGATGTGCTCCATATGTGCACATCCATTGATCATGTTGAATATAATCAGAGAAAGACTTGGTCAGAACCTGAATTAGCCCACTTTTTTTCTTAATCATTTGGTGATAAAGCCACTAAGCGGCAAGGGGTTACTGAGCGTTAAAGAGAACGAAAAAGCATTAGTGAGGAGGACAGTAAAAGAACAAAAATATCTGAAAATTGTAGTTTACAGGAAAGCAAGAAGCTAGAAGAGAGTTCCACAGGCGAAAAGTACAAGAGAAGAAACTATTAGAATAGAACTTATGGTTACATTTAGCTCGTTCAACATTAAAATGATGAGAGCTAGTTGCCAAACTAGTTGAAATCCAAATTAGTGACATTCTGTCATGACCAAGCAGACCCTGTCTATCATAATAAACATGTGTTATCTCAGGGTGTTTTTTACTGAGTTTTAAATTCAATCTGAACCTCAAGTGTAATTTTTACATACAATCCATCACTAAAGATGCTGGAAAAATAGATGATTTCCTCTACCGCTCAAGTAAGTACCTGACACTTGGTGTTATCCTTTCCCTTTACAAGAACCAGATTAGACCTAAAATTGAGTACTGCTGCCATATATGAGCTGGATCTACCCAGAAAGAGTACAACCTTACGTATAAAGTAGAATTTCACAATTTCTATTATTTTTATTTTATATTGCAACATTTCAATCTTCAAGTTGTATTGCAAGAATTTGTGAGCGCTTTTTGTTAAACAGCACCAAAAGCTAACGTCCATAATTTTAATGGTACAGAAAATAGAATTACTACAATTTTTATACCCTCTACTTAATATTATTATTTACTAGTTATTTACTTTCTTGCTTATAATATTTCTGGTCTATGAAAATGTTTTCGTAAACCTGCTTTTTTCTTCTATGTTTCAAAAAGATTGTCTGAAAGACAAGAATTCTGATAAAAATAAATAAATGTACTGTTTGATATATGAGTGGAGCATCTCAAATATGAATATCCACTAGAAATAAGCATTTAAAGTGATATATATATATATATATATATTTTTTTTTTTCAATTAATAATTTATTGATAAAAATCTTACTAATTAACCCATAGCTGGGGGTGGGTTCATACTTTTCCATTTATTTGCATGTAAGTGAATATAATGAGCTCAAATGAAATTGAAACTTGGCTCTCCAAATAACAATTCCGATTATGCATTAATGCATCCAGTATTCCCAAGCAGTCACTAGTTTATGTACTGACCAGGCTCGATGTTGCTTAACTTCGTTGATCATACAGGAACTGCTGTTTCAACATGACGTGACTGTAAGCCCAAATACTGCAGGAGTACACCAGATAGAAAAAAGGTTTGCTGATAAGATGTGGCAAAGAATAAGAACATGTCATGTAAAGTCGTAAGTAAAAGAAAAATGATTGTACAATATTATGGAATCTCTCTGTAGATAAGCTATAGAATTCTGCTGCCAAATCTCTGATAATAATCTGGCAATGACAAAGAAATCCAAAGCAAAACTGTTCCATCACACAAAGGTCTGCTATTTCAGTTTGTTCATAAAACAATAGCATTAAAAATTAACTTAAAAAAAGAAACAAACACCAATTGTCATCCCACTTAAAACTAAATAAAAATCATATAATCTGAGACTACATACATGATAAAACCATAATGTAATCTGATATGTCACACAGCTCCCCCAAGTAAACTATCTCTATGATTCGTACAAAGAATTAAACAACAATCTGAACTTTCTTATGCTCACATGTTGCCACTCAATCCAGCGGGTCTGAAACTTTATTATAAGGAGCTTTTTCAGCAGATTATCTAAATATTAAACACACAAAACAAACCTGAGATACAAAGGCAAGATATAAGACAAACAAAAGTATTTTGTCTTGAAATTTCCCTACTTGCATTAAGAAATATTTCTTTCTTATAATTAATTCCTTTTTTTTTATTGATCACTCTATACAGCAATGTCCTACTAGATGATGATATGAAAAACAAATCAAGAATTTATTTCCAGAAAACTTTTTCTTTTCCTCTTAAGACACTCACAAGGGATTGAACTCTCTATCACTTGATCTCTAGGTAAATACTCAATCAGATGATATATTCCCATTAAAAGAAAATGGCAAAAGAATCCTGCAATAAGATTATATTGCTCATCAAATGCATTGTTTCACAGAGAGTGTCAGTGATTCCTTGTGACACTAACAGCAGTTTACAGAATTTAAGTAGTATCTCCGACAGGGCCTCTGTAATCGGCTAAGCAGTATGCACTGTGTCACCACCTTCTATGTTGTCCGCTTTCACAGCCTTTTATATATTTTTTTTTGTTTATTTCCTGGATGCGGGACTCTGTTTCTGTGTCATAGTATGAATTACCTTTGGGGGATCAGATAGGGCCTGTGCTTGCATTTTGTTTTGATAGGATCAACCATTATGATTTGATCCAACAGATAGGATTCTTTTCCGAACTCTCATTTGATCTTTAGGCATTTTGAAATGATTGGGTTTTAGAAAGATGAGGTGTCATTAGCATTTATAAGATTTCTGCAGACTTTTATCCAAATCAGTTTAGATATTTAATGGGCACAAAAATAGGGATTCAGTGCTCCTTATGCAAAATAAATAGATTCATATACAAAGTGACAGAGAGTGATACAGCGACAGAATACACAGGGAACAAAGATAATTATTAAAAACATAATCTTCATGTATAAATGCCAGCATTTGTCATTTTGTAAAGCACAAAACATGTCATTCTAGTTTTTTGTTCATATCTAAGCATATAAACCAGATACACCTTTTATATTCTGCCTATATAATCCCAAATCATGTCCACATAAAATTATCTAAAAAGAATAATTTGTGGTGGCAATGTGGAGAAATAGCATGTTGGAGCTGAAAATTTGCTCTCTCCATCATTGCTTTTTGTATTTATTATAATTTTCATGGAAACAAATAGGATACATTACTTTTGGCGCTAACCATATATATTGTATATTTCTAAAGAATTAACAGATTTATTTTTAATACAACATTTTTATTACTACAAACATTATTTTCAGTTGATACATCTTTAATGTTAAAAAATTCCTAATAAATAATATCTGCTCCTTGGTAGGGTTTGTCTCTCTTTGTAGGAGAAACCACCTTTTAATCCGATGTGCTTTAGACTACTCAGCCACAGAGAGCTTCATAGTCCAGCAAGGTTCTATTTTTCCCTTTTAAATAAAGCACACTCCCTAGTTCAGATTCTTGAAAGCCCATATCTGCTCAATTTAATATCTGAAATGTAAACAAAGCAATTTCTAAAGAATTAATGGCTTTATTTTTTATTCGACATAGTTATTACTTCAAATGTCTGAAATAAAATCTCTGAATGAGGGAGTGTACATTCCTTAAAAGGAAATTTAGAACTTTGCTTGGCTGTGACTGTCTCTTCAGCTGAGTGGTCTAAAGCATGCTGGATCAAATGGTGGTTCCACCTAGAAAGTGAGGCACAGGTTCAAACTCTGCCAGAGAGCACATTTTCTTTATTAAGATTTCTTCAATCCTCATGCTGATAAATGAAATACACATTGTTTAAAATAAAAATAGTGTGTTTATTTTAAACATGCATATTCACTGAAAATGAGATTTGAAGTAATATAGGATATGTGTAATACTTGTCACACAAATACATAAAAATCCCCCAAAAAGAATGAGAACAGATACTAGAACAGTGATTGCAGCCTGAAGGACAGGTAAAATAGCATTGATCAAGAAGGTGTGCTGATCTGGCATTTGGTATTTCCCAGTAGTGGCATAGTTATGACTTGGTTGGTTTAACATGACTGCATATATATGGGCCATGAACAACAATGGCTCAGTCATTATGACCACTGTCATATTGGTATCATTATCCACTAACCTTCCTTCATACATGTTGTAAAGTTTGTATAATGCTTAGAATTCTGGTTAATATTACTGTAAGGAAACACAGGAGAAAAAGGTTGAGTGAAGAACAGGTTTAATCACATGAGAGACATGGATTAATAATACAGTCATAGAGAATACTGTAGTTCAGTGGGGCAGTGTATATGACCCAATACTATGTCTTGTGACGAACTTTGCAATTACTGTTCCAGACGTGTCCATGTTCAATAATTAGTGTGGAGAAAGTCAATTGTCTTTCTACACAACAGGTGTTATGAGAAAGGTGATGCTATGATGTCAGAATCCCTAGGTACAGGCAATTCTCATTGTTTTTTTTCTATAAATTCAATAGGAAAAGAGATTACACTTTGATCTATCCTGAAGGCCAGGTAAAGCAGCACTGGTCTGATTTAGAAGTACCAGGAAGCAATATCCTGATCCTAGGTAGAGCATATAATTATGCTGATTCTAATCAAAATGCAGATCAATACATAAATTGGTCATATATAAAATGATAAAAACACATATCAATGTTAGCCAGCTTGATGCCTAATAATAATTAAAAAAAAAATTTTGAAACAAATATTTATGTTTCAACATAGTTTTCTTCATTGTCAATGCACTTCATCAATCCTATATATAAAACTTATTTTTTTGAATGTAGGTGATCATGGCTCTTCACAGATCAATATTCTTATTATCTGTGAATTGCCATAAATTTTTAAAAAGATAATTGAGTGGTTTTTCATTAGTTTCTCCACAAATTTGAATCCAGAGTTACCTTTCTTCTAGACAAGTTTCCACTTAAGGCTACCCTGCTATTTAACCTTAGGGAGAGAGAGAGAGGAATGGATTAATACTTACCAATTCCTCTTTCCACACTAATAACCACTATGCTACCCACATATCAATGAATTGTTTCCCATTACCTTCTCCATGGTTCTGATTTCAAAGTAATAGTTCTCCTAGACTAGCTACCATCCAAGGCTATAGAGCACAGTCTACCTTTCTACTTAACCCATTGCTAGTGTTAGGGAGAAGAGATGAATTCATACCTTTCTGTACTAATAACAGTTACTAACCATATATTAACATTATAGACTAAAAGTTTCAGATCAAATCTCTGTTAATAATTACATTTTTCTTCTTTAAGCAATTCACTCCAATCAAGGCAGGAGTGCTACTAGTATGCAAGGGGCTAAGAGAGTAAAAGTAAGAGAAAAAACAGGGTATACAGGAGATTGAGGAAAGGATCAAAAGAAGAACAAGGATCAAGGCAACAAAAGTTGTTGATTGACATTACATCTAAATTCATTAAGGTTATAGTTATCAGGAAAGCAAGTAAGAGGAAGGGAGTTCCACTGTTGGGAAGTGTGAGAGAAGAAGTTTTTGGAGTAGAAGAGACAGTTACATTTAACTGTTTTGACAGTAAAAAGGTGGGACTGAGATACTAACCTAGGAGCATACTTAAATTCATGCGGTTGAGGCACCAATGAAAATAGCTTGTCAGAGCAAATGCCATGAAAATATTTATAGAAAAAAACAGAGTGAAGCCACATTATATTGGTGAGAAAGTGACTTGAGTCAGGACCCCAAGTCAGGACCAATCACAATAAATATTCGTCTTTGGATTTTGTTGAGAACCTCAAGATGAACAGTGGGGGTACCAGACTAAATATGGCATTAGTATTCCATGCATGGATGAATAGTAGATTTGAAGGATGGAATCAGATGAGAAAAACCTTCTGGCATGACACAAAGAACCAACTTTCCTTGCAGTAGATACAGCAATTTTTTCAATGTAGGTCATTGGAGAACATGAGACACTTGTGGACTTGAGCATCAACCATGCCGATAGGAGGCAGTTTCATTTTGGGTACATTAAAATTCACAAGCCATTTCCTGGCCCAGTCAATCACAGATTGGAGGTTGTTTTGAGACTAACGGCCAGTATACATAATATAATTTTAAATTTATTTAAATATCATTTTCTATGTGTTTATTGTTATTTTAGTGTTTTGACATTTCTAATATTTTTAATGGCCGACATAAACTTGAGTAAAACAACCTAAGGTGAGTTTTATTGAAAAAATAAATATTTAAGAAAAACCGGCGTATCTTCAAAAATGACTTAATTCGAAATAACATAAGCCGAGGTATCAATATATATATATATATATATATATATATACTTATATATATATATATATATATATATATATATATATATATATATATATATATAAGATTTATTTCGACAAAAAATATTATTTTAAACAAGTTTTGAAGAATAATGCAGACAAGATTTGTTAAATTTTTATAAAGTTTAAATCCAAGTACTTTCACTACTGTTGTTATCAGGAATTCCATTTAACTTTTTGTCAAATTCTTTGGCTAATTCAGGCATTCCTTTGATTGCTGGAACCAATTCTATGTCAGTTTACAACAATCAGACTGAATTTATATATATATATATATATATATATATATATATATATATATATATATATATATATACAATATGCCAAATTTTGGGGGCCCAGACACTGAAAAAAAATTGAAGTCTGCATGCTTTTTTTGAAACTAATTGACTAACCCACTTTGGACTTTCCTTTCCTGAAAGATTTCATCATATATTCAGTAATAGTAACAATAAAATTAACTCATTACTGCATATAATTTTCTTAAGACTTCTTTAGCTTTTTTTGTCTAATCCTTCTATGATTAATGCCTGGTGGATTTAAAATATTAGGTAAAACCCCTTTCTAAAAAGATTAGACACCATGTACGAATGGCTTAAATAGTTTCACACACACATATACATATATAAGGTTTATTTAAGCAGCCAGAATTCTCTTAGACTAGTTTTATTGAACAATACCAACACAGTCTGCCTGTCCATTTTTCCAGCTTTCAACTAAGTTGTTTATACAATTGGTAAACTTTCTAATTCATTTATATGTGAGTGTGTAAACTTTAATGCAGTGATTACCAAGCATTTTTTGTGCAGCTGAAGTATGGTTAACCAAAAGTGATAAAACCTGACATTATGCTCAATGGTAAAATTATATTTCCAACATTAAAAGTTTGTCATGTGATTGGCAACACCCTAATTAAAGATAATAAATACTAATTACCTTTGTAACATTTCTTTGCTGAAGTGATTTAGAGGTCATGAAAAAATGTCTCTTATTTCAATCAAAAAACTCCCAAAAGTTTCAAGTTGAATATTTAAGGTATTTTTTTTTTTTTCGAGCAGAAAGAAGATAGGGTGTGATCAGGTAATGTGAATTTCAATAGACATTTAATTACAGTATTTTTTATTATGCATGCAGAAATGTTATGAAACTGAGTCAGTTAGGATCTGATTATTTATATGGTCAAAAGTATTCCACTACTATACCTGTCAGAGACCTGGTGCACCGAATGCCACAAGGTTCCCAAACGACCCTCCGCAGGTTTTAAATTCAGAGTTGTCCTTCTCCTAAACCAGTTTCCATTCAAGGCTATAGAACCCAGTCTGTCCTTCTATTTTACCCATAGCTGGAGGGAGAAGAAGAGGATTCATACCTTTCCCAAGGGTATTAGCACGTAAGTGAATGTAATGGATTTGACTGGAATTCGAACTCGGCTCTCCGATTCCTCAATCCAAGCCGACATCCATTACTCCACCATGCCTCATATATATATATATATATATATATATATATATATATTGAACAATGAAAAAATTAAAATTTTCAGACACACTGGGTTTATATTAATATTTTTTGTTTTATTACTTGAATTAGGTTCCTCATCAGAGTTTCGGTCAGCATGGCTATCATCAAGAGAAAAAAAGTAGTAGTAAAGTACCAGAGTGAATGCCTGTTTCTGAAGAATGTGAACTTCATCTGTAGTTTTAACTTAATGTTAATTTTCATCAGTCCTTGTCTTGGTCAAAAATGCCTCTTTCAAGTTGTTTTTAAGATAGAGGATGGGAGTTTGCTGACTAAGAATTCCATCCTTGGTTATTTTGACAGTTTTATTGGTTGCTGGAAATGGGATGTGCGTGTTAAGTGTATATTATCTTTTAGTTCTATGATAGTGTATGTGATGTGTGTATGTGTATATATTTGTGTGAGTGAGTGTATAAGTGTGAGACCTCAATACCTCTGCAAGCATGTCTTGTGTGGGTGATATATTCTGTGTTGTTAAATTTGTGGTTAAGCCCATCTGGACAAAGTGTTTTGAGGCACAAAATCCATTTGTCTTCATGTTCCTCTAATATTTTTCCAAGGTTATTTTTTCTGTCTATTTCTATTTTTTCAATTATAGTGAATTTTGCATGGTTTTTAAAATCATGTTTTTCTAGGTGGAAATGTTGTTTTCTACAGGTAATAATCTTTCATAGGGAGCGACTTGATCAGATTCCAATAATTATTAATTCTGTAGTGAAAGGGTCATTCAGATTTTCCCACATATTGTTTCTAGCATAGTCTGCATTCTAAGGTAAATTATGGTATAACTTCTACAGTTAGAGTTGTGGTAGATTTTAAAAGTAGATTTAGTGATTGACCTAGTGAATGAATTGATATGTCTAACATACACACACACACACACACACACACATATATATATATATATATATATATATATATATATATATATTAATTGATTCATCGAGTCTGATAGAAACCTCAGAAAGCACTGGACG
Source organism: Acanthosepion lycidas (assembly GCA_963932145.1). Classification (NCBI taxonomy): domain Eukaryota; kingdom Metazoa; phylum Mollusca; class Cephalopoda; order Sepiida; family Sepiidae; genus Acanthosepion; species Acanthosepion lycidas. The sequence goes on from OZ010583.1 coordinate 45,410,000, forward strand.
GCTGTTTCGTCCTATATTTGGGACTCATCAGCAGTGCGCATCCACTACCGAGGGAATCAAAACCCCGGCAGTTAAGTTGGCAAGCAAACACCATACCAACTGCTCCATATATATATATATATATATATATATATATATATATATATATATATAATCCCTCACCGGTAGCATGTTTCATGCACAATACAATCTTCAGGAACTATTATATATATATATATATATATATATATATATATATATATATATATATATTAATCAGCCTGTGAAAGTCCATTTTGTTGTATGTAGACCTTCCCTAGATCTTTCCATTTTTGCCATTCATGTGTAGAAATGGACTATTACCCTATTAACTGACCCAATGTGTGTTTGTAATGGCTTACAACACCTGGTATTCCCCATCTAGCTACTGACCAGACTCAATGTTGCTTAACTGCAGTGACCAGGTGAGAACTGGTTTCAATGTCATACAGCCATAAACACACACATATATATATATATATATATATATATATATATATATATATATATATATATATATATATATATATATATATATATATATATCTTAATAACTTTCTGTTATACAATGACCAACCACTACTAATAGTTTCATGAATTTTCATGCACACATTAGATAGTCAGTAACTGTGTTTTGTGGAAATGAGTATTTTATACCCCCTCAACTCATTGAAGATGTTTCAATGATGATAGATTATGTTTAAATAATATTTGTACACCAACTTAAGATATTATAAATGGCTGGATACTTAAGAACAGACAATATATATAATGTATACACACAGACATACATACACGCACAAATTTAATACATATATATCCCAGCTATGGGTAAATAGCAGGACAGACTGGGTCCTATAGCCTTGGGTAGCAACTGGTCTAGAAGAAGGACAATTTTGTATTCAAAACCTGTTTAGGTTTGTTTGTGGACCTTGTGGCATATTGTGCATGAGTTCTTTATATTTGGCTCTTCAGAAATGTGTGGTTGGTTCTGCACAAGCCTTCACCACTCTAATCAAATTTGTGCAGGTTTGAATGTTTGAGAAATTTCATCAAAGACTGTGTTTAAAAACAGTAATTTGGAATTTGCTAACTTCTGTGTAGCTAAAGGGTATAGCATGTCAAATCAAATGACAATTTCCGTATCGAAATACAGGTTTGATTCCTGTCGGAGAACACATATTATCTATGAAATTTCTTAAACATTCAGACCAATAAATGTAAGTAATAGGGTTTAATTAAAAAAAAAGTGTATTTACTTAAATAAATTGTATCTGTAAAAATAATGTATATACAGAAAATATATTAAATAATTTTCAGACTTAATCCACTTCATTATATATATATATATATATATATATATATATATATAGGTAAATAGCAGGACAAAGTGGGTTCTATAGCATTGGATGGCAACTGGTCTAGCAGAAGGACAACTCTGAATTCAAAACCTGTGGGGGTTCGTTTGGGGTCGTTGTGCACCAGGTCTCTGTATTTGGCCCTTCAAAAAGTGTGGATGGCTCTGCACAAAACCTTCACCACTATAATCAAATCACATGTGCAGGTGTCAGGCTGATGGTTCCTAGGAAGTTATCTGCTTAACCCTCATACATCAGATTCAATGGGAGAATCAAGTATACATATATATATATATATATATATATATATATATAATGTTTGGATGAGAATCTAACAGAACAGTAAATATTTCAGACAATTTTGAAAACTTCTATGAATTAGCATCAGTACTGAATGAAAATAAATGAATATAGAAAGGGATTGAAATTAGTTAAAATCAAATTTCAGAAATGAAAAAAATCAAAGAAATATAAAAAGTGTTTTTGCAAATTTATGTTGACCACATTTTTTCACATGATGCCAGTTCATCAGCAAAATAGATAGTTTCACTCAATACCACAAATTGTGACAAAGCCAAAACATTGACCTGGAAATTTGAAATATTCTTAAATAGCTTTGTCAAATCAAGATATTCATATGGATGTCAGGCATAATGCCAAACCTGTTCAGAAATATCAAAACTGTCAGATGCATTCAACCACTTTCAAAGATCTATGCCTCTTGGTGAAGACCACACTTCTTTGATCATTGCGGACTGAGAAACACAAAGAACTGTACCAAATAGCAGAAAGCTTATCACTGAAGGAATTTCAACACCAGCAACAACTAAAAGGGGTATTACATGTAACTCAAAGAGCAAATAATGACATAACCAAGATGTTGACATTCCACACTATTTCAAATGAACCCTGCGCCCAGGAAGCACACAAATGCATGCTGAGATTTCTTCCGAGACAATAAAATAGATTGGTTCTTGGTTTCATATGACTCAGTCCTTGTCTGTCTTTTCTTGAAGTCAGAACACTATGTTTGCTTGTCTATTATGGTAATTTACCTACACATGCATGGACTCTCCCAGCTATAAATAGGAGCAGGTACTGCCTTTTGGAGAGGGAAGTTTCCAGCAGTCAGCTCTGACAGTTGAACTGAACATTCTTACTGTAACACTCTCATTTGTATATATTTGTATTACAGTTTCTGTTAATATATTTGTTTAACTCAATTCCTCTCTTTGTGTCTTTATTTCTGGCTCTAACAAGGCCACAACATTATCAGATCTTGCTCTTGTGTATCAACCCCAATTCTTAGTTTGTGAACTTATTGCCATATTACTGTTACTTTGCCTTGCATATATTGTTTGCTTGTTTTATATAAATTTTTTTAACGTGTTCTTTTCTTTTCCTTTTTTTATTACATATTACAAACTTTGTCAGTTCTGTTTCTTGGACAGTTCACTCATTTATTTTACATTTAACTATAGCTACTCACTCTACAGCATCAATACTTGAAAGAGTGATAACAGCTACTGGATATTATGAACTTATGTTAGCAAACATTAACTGTTATACTGGAAAATTAATACTACATAGCAGTTCAGCACTCTTCTTTTTGTTTCTAATTAAATTTTCCTTTTCCTTCATACTTTCAATGTATCTTTTGCTATTCCAATGCACTTTCAAATTCCCATGCTATATTTTCCATCATCTTTTATAAACATTTCTGCATAGTTAAATTTGTGTAGTTGCTTGATTCTGACACCTCCCATTTGTAGGTAACATCTTAGGTTTGTTCCTCTTGCCACCTACCTCTTACAATTGATAGTTAGTCTTTTCTTTTTTTATTCCTTAGAAAAGGAAAGAAAAAAGAAAAGACTATCAACTAAGTATCTTAGCTAAGAGTTCCTGCCATTTTCTTTCTGGGTCTGCCATCAGTTAACATGGATATCATATGTATTTCGAAGAGAAAATAATGTCATAATCAAGATGTTAATGTTCCACACTACATCAAACAAAAGGTTAGGGAGGAAACCTCTGTGAATATGGAAAATAGCAATAACAGCTAGTGGACTTGAGAAACTTGCTTTCCAGAAAAATTGTTTGAAGAGACAGATTTTATAAATTTCAACCAAAAGTACTACAGGCTACTTGATTAATAAATGCTAAATATTTCCTTATAAGGAAACAGCTAATATTACCATTACCTATATATTAAAAAAAAAGATTAATTATTAAAAGCATGTGAATGTTTACTTTTTATTACATTTTTCTAATTTATATATAAGTTATCATATATCCAGGTCAAATTTATGGTGAAACTTTCTGAAGTTAATAATGTTTTTTTGAGTATTTTCAACATTTATATCATTATCAGGAGTATGATCAGTGCAACAGAGAAAGCTTCATCCTGGCATTTTTATGAATGTTATATTTCTGATTTAAATATGCACGTATTGGGCATGTTATGTGTAGAATGATTTGTAACTATACGCACTAGACATAAATTTTAAATTTAAAAAGATATTAGTCGGAGATCAGCAAACATGATGAAGCTAATAAAAAACTTTTCTCTGTGGCATTGATGACATTAACATTCCAGATAATAACTAGAGATGGGAGAAAACATTAAAACAAAAACATTATGAACTTCAGACAGTTTCTTCATAAATTTGAACTGCATGTATGACAACCTATATGCGAACTGGAAAAATGTAATAAAAATTAAACAGACCTATGTTCTGTAAGTGATTCTAATTCTTCTTTCATGTGATGTGTTCCTTCAGAACATTAGTAACCATGGCTTTCCACAACTTCCTATCTTTTGTAACTCTAAGCAGTGATAGCCTCCTTACAATCTGTCTCAGTCCGTGTTTTGCTATCCATTTACACAAGCTTCTTCGGTTCATTCGTTGTTCCTCTCTGTCCCTCTTGATTTCAGCATATTCTGTGAGTATCAAATTCTCCAACTCTACCTTCTTCATTATAAATCCCAGAAATTGCAACTGTCTCTTTCTGATTCTAAGTGTCCATTTTGTTTCTATTTTCCTTAAAACTTCTCTGTTGCTCACATGTTCCATCTATGATATTCTTTTGTAGAACCACATCTCTGTTTCCCAAAGTCTTCTCTTCATTATTGAGAAAATTGCCAACCATTCACTGCCATATTGAAGGATTTATATTACACAGCAGTTCAGCACTCTTCGCTTTATTTCTAATGAAATTTTCCTTTTCCTTAATACTTTGTTTAACTTTTGAAAGGTATCTTTTGGTATTTCAATGCACTTTCAGATCCCCATGTTATATTTTTCATCTTCTTTTATAAACATTCCTAGATAGTTAAATTTGTGTACTTGCTTGACTCTGACACCTCCCATTTGCTAGCTTATATGTTAGGGTTGTCCCTCTTGCCAATAGTTATATAGCCTGTTCTCTTACAATTGATAGTTAGTCTTTTCTTCTTTCTTTCCTTTTTCATCTGCAGTTTGCTGAGTCTAACATTGTTATGGTCCGGTTCCTTATACCACAGTGATAGTCCAAGGTAGAACCAATAAAGAAGAACTTGAATACGGATATGGAATAACACAGATATATTACAAACAGGAACATATACAGAGAAGTAGAAGTGTTAGTATGAACAATCAGGTTTAGTAGAGAGAACAATGTAGTCTCGACCAGTATCACTATTTCAATGTCTTGCAGTAATTGTCTGAACACGACTCTGTTTCGAACTGCCTCTGACTCGACTCTTGACTCGACTTGAACTACTGACTCTTTGCCTACTCCTGAGGCGCAGTATTTATTAAGTATGGAATATTCCACTATTATTATTATGGGTAAGATCCCATAACAAACATCAACATAGTGTCATCTGTATATCTAATGTTATTAAGATAGTAGCCACCAATAATAAATTCTGGTAGGTCTCTAAGGATTGCCTTATGATAAAAATAAATCCAGTTTGAAGATGTTTTATGTTACCTTTCCATTTATGTGCATGTTATAAATTAATTTTCTATTCATATGCAAGTAATTTGTTCCCCAAAGATATCTTTCCTAAGTGTGTGTGTATGCATGTGTTTTGAAATAAAAATTATTTAACTATATACTTTTTAAATGAGTAAGTACATATTTTTTTATTTTAAAACACAGACATACACATCACATATATATGCATACATATAATTATACAGACAGCTACATTTCAGTCTCTTACCAAATGATTATGAAAGCGTCATCAAAACATACTAGATTGAAGTCTTTGAGACAATGACCTTTATCACTTTCTATGTTTGTTCATCCATTTATTAAAATGACAGTATTTTGCTGACCATTCCAACTGACCAATTGTTCCATGCCAATTTTCTGTGTGATTCGGTAATAGGTGGCTGAAACAAAATCATTGATGGTCTGATAATATCTGAAAATCTTCAGTGACTAATTTTGACAAAAATCCTTCCTGAGATCCTTCTACCAATGCTGACCATTTTTAATCTTGGTTGCCATGATATGGAGAATCAGTTGATACAATGCAATCAAATGCTTGGAACTGTGAGTAAAAGGTTAACAGACATCAGGACACAGAGAAAGAAATAAATAGAAGGAAAGATTGAAATTCCGATATTATTTTTATTTTCCTTTCTTTCTGATGAGATGTCATAAATGATTGTTATAGAAGGGAAATGTTTCATTTTATATGTATAATAGTAGGTTGGTGCAAAAATAATGTCGTTTTCTCACATATGTTACTATGTGAGAAAACGACATTATTTTTGCACCAACCTGATAGAAGAAAGTATATAGGAAACCATTATTGACAGGTTTAATAATTTACGGTCAGCTGAATACAAGTATTTTGGTTTTGAAAAAGGATTACAAATTCACTAATTGGTTTTGTTTCTGGCAGCAACCAAAGAGAGATTGTCAGTAGAATATCAATGTCAGTGCAACATTGGCAATTTTTAATCTTAACCCCTATGTATACACTTGAGCTCCCCCACATTAAACCATATCTTGTCACCACGGGGGAGACTGGTAAATAACAAGTGTACTATCTGTTCTCTCTTCATTTGATATGGGAGATTGCACCCGGTCGTAGGGATTTCAACCTCACTTCATCACCCTCCCCATTGCACTGGGGTTGGTGTAATATCGATGTCAGTGTGACAGTTATTGTAGGGAATGGGCAATTTTCATCCATATGCATGTGTATGCACCCTATGTAGAAAGACCTTGTGTTACATGCTGCCTTAGTGGAGAGGTTAGGTATATAACATGAAGACAAGAATTGCTTCTCAGTTTTTTGACCAGAATGAAAGCGCAGTATATGTCCTCTCCTCATTTAAGATGGGTGAAGGTGCTCATTCTGGGGGTCAGGTAAATACATAGAAGACTGTTTTATTATTTGGTTTCTGTATATAGTATTTCTTCATACATTATAAATAAGCACTTGAGCTAAATTTTTAAAAGTTATTTTTACCCTCCCTTCCCGCAAAATTATACATATGGGTGCTATTTAAGATTTCATTATGAAATTGTGATATTTTGATGACTTTAGTATGATATTTTTGTGTATGGATTATTATTGAATGTATGGGTCAGTGATTGTTACAAGCAAAGTTAAAGATAGGACAGATGATGATCGGTCCTCTCCTTTTCCCCTTTTTTGGCCTTGTGTCACATATGTTATACATAATCCTCAATAAATATTATTTTCTAACAGTGTAGGCTTTTTTGTTTTACTGATGCAAGGTGGTGGGGACACAGACAAAATTTAGTCATACGTGAATTTATAAAAGATTAAACAGACTGCACAGCACCAAAATACCATTTACAAGTTCATCTTTGCTGTTAAATTGCAGTCTGCTACTTCAAATCTTCCTATTTGGAATGCTCTTCAAGTTTTCAATGGGGTTTCAGTCAGCTGAACAAGCTAAACATTTCATCAAACAAGTACCTATGAAACCCATTTTATTTTTATGCAGATCTGCAATTGTTTTGTCACATAAAAAAATAATCATTCTGAAAGCAACTGGCTCCGATGTTGCCTTAAAAAAACTATATGTATGTCTGAGCAGTCATCTTAACACCATCTGGAACTTGCCATTTACTAACCTCTTCACTATCTATAATCCAACCGTAAAATATTATAATGCAACCTTACTGATGACTTAACATCTAAATGCTAATTTTTTCCAGTATTATGTCCGCTTTGCCCATTAAGGCATTCATTCAAAAACAAGTCTTCATATATTCTATTGCCCATTTTATTTGACTTCTGGATCTTTCTCAGTTTTTACATTTGATTTAGAAAACAAAATCATTTTTACTTTGTTGCCACAATGTCTAAAAATTTCATAGATTGGCAAAGATGACATTTTTATAAATTTTCTCTTTATAACTTGCCCTTATCAAACCTTCATCAGTGTTGTATAAAAACTACCATGAAATTCTTCAATTTGCTGATACATGCTGATCATATTTGCAATTTTCTTGACATTTCATTTAATTTTTCACTAAGTTTTGGAGTTATTAAATATTTTTCTTTCTCCGGCTTTGTGGTAGATTTTAATGCTTGAAATTTATAAAGTGGTTATTAATTACAAACATCAAGTTTCAGAACATTTACATCTACACAGAACAAAACAGTTTTCAACATAACTGTGAAGATAGATTTTGCTACTGTTCTACAAATAAATCTTTACATACCAATAATTATTTATTGATAAAGCAAGCCGTGTCTAAAAATATAAGATGAATGTGAGTGTGTCTGTGCTTTTCAGATGAATGTGAGTGTCTGAATATAAGGTGAGTATAAGTGTGTCAGTGCATGTGAGGTGAATATGAGTGTGTCTGTACATGTTAGATGAATGTGAGTGCATCATTGCATGTCAGATGAATGTGAGTGTGTCAGTGCATGTAAAATAAATATGAATGTGAATCTTCATGTCAGCTGAATGTGAGTGTTTGTGTATGTAAAATGAGTGTGAGCGCGCACATGTAACGTCTGTGTGTCCGTGTCAGTGCATGTAAGATGAATGTGAGTGTGTCAGTGCATGTAAGATGAATGTGAGTGCGTCAGTGCATGTAAGATGAATGTGAGTGCGTCAGTGCATGTACGATGAATGTGAGTGTGTCAGTGCATGTAAGATGAATGTGAGTGCGTCAGTGCATGTAAGATGAATGTGAGTGTGTCAGTGCATGTACGATGAATGTGAGTGCGTCAGTGCATGTAAGATGAATGTGAGTGTGTCAGTGCATGTAAGATGAATGTGAGTGTGTCAGTGCATGTACGATGAATGTGAGTGTGTCAGTGCATGTAAGATGAATGTGAGTGCATCAGTGCATGTAAGATGAATGTGAGTGCGTCAGTGCATGTAAGATGAATGTGAGTGCGTCAGTGCATGTACGATGAATGTGAGTGCGTCAGTGCATGTACGATGAATGTGAGTGCGACAGTGCATGTAAGATGAATGTGAGTGTGTCAGTGCATGTACGATGAATGTGAGTGTGTCAGTGCATATGAATGTCTGTTCATGTAAAATGAAAGTGATTGTGTCTGTGCATCTCAAATAAATGTGAGTGTGCATGTAAGGTGAATGTGTGTGCATCAGTGCATGTAAGATGAATGTGAGTTTGTGATTGTGAAGATAAGGTGTAAGGAAAGACATTGCTCTTGGGGCACAAACCATTATGAACCAAGCTTTGTGAGTGAAATTTGGCAGAGGGAACCCTTGGGTGGCGTTGATAACTGTGCTAGCACAAAGTCATAAGTTATCGTTGCTACGGGCAGGAGTGTGCTGGCTTTGTTCAAATTGTTGATCACGCTAGATAACACACTCTCTCCCAGAAACTCTAAGTAAGGTCTGCTCCAAATAGTTGCAGTATAAAGCACAGGTAGGCTCTGTGGGTATTGAACAAACACAAATGTGCTTGAGCGAGTGTTTGCAATAGGGATTGGCTATCTGCCCTAGTAGATGGGTATCCTTGAATATGAGAGACCAGCTATTAAGTGTATATATATATATATATATATATATATATATATATATACATAATTAAAAATGTACTGATTTTTGAAAACACATATATATATATCTTGTTATTTGGTTATTTCAACTGTCATAAATGCTATTTTATGTTTGAAAACTCATTATAAAATGTATTGAATATCTCCATAATCATTAATTCTTTCCCTTCCTCATTTCCATCCATTATAGAATGCAAGAGAAAAAAAACTAAAGGTAAGATTTGGGGGAATAACTATTAGATTCAAGAAGAATTAGATTCATGCCTCCTAAGCACAAATCTTTGAAAGTTTATCTAAAATATGTTTTTGCATATAAACACTCAGTCTGTATATTGTGCATTTAAAAATCAGGAAAAAATATGTCTGTTGAGAATTAAGTCAATTGATGGAACTAATAAATTTTATTTTTGATATTCTGTAGATATGTTCAATAATAAAGCAAATTTTTGTTTGTTGTGTAGGTGCAATAAAAATGCTTATGATTATCTCTTTTGATAAGTTCATCACTGCAATCAATCCCGTTTAATAATTTTTGTTTTTTGTACTTTTCTGCTCTATTTAATTTAATTTTGTTTTTCTTGTACTTTTCTGCCCTATTTAATTTAATTTTGTTTTTCTTGTACTTTTCTGCCCTATTTAATTTAATTTTGTTTTTCTTGTACTTTTCTGCCCTATTTAATTTAATTTTGTTTTTCTTGTACTTTTCTGCCCTATTTAATTTAATTTTGTTTTTCTTGTACTTTTCTGCTCTATTTAATTTAATTTTGTTTTTCTTGTACTTTTCTGCCCTATTTAATTTAATTTTGTTTTTCTTGTACTTTTCTGCTCTATTTAATTTTGTTTTTCTTGTACTTTTCTTTTACATTTAATTTCTTTTTTCTTGTTCCTTTTTATTCTATTTAATCCAATTTTATTTTTTTCTTGTGGTTTTCTGTTAATTTTTATTATTCCGTTCAGCACTAAAATATTGAACACATTTGAAGATCCACACATATCGAAAGAAAGAAAACAGGTTTGGTTAAGTGTTTCTCACCACAATCTGATTACCTTTTGACAGTCTCACTCTCCTCTAAAAAAAATGAAAAAAAATAAAGACATATCAATCTTTTGACCCATTTGAAATGACAATTTTTTTTACTAAATGGGCAATAATCAGTTTGAGCTGCCTTGATCACTTTCACTATTTTTTATTTTCTTTTAGATGTTTTTTGGCCTATAAGTAGTTCTATCGGCTTTATATATTACCTACAGGGCAATAATTGGTTTAAATAACATTTGCTGTGACTGTCTGTTGAACACATGTTTTGTCTTTCAGGCAAGACAAAACATGTGTTCAACAGACCGTCCACTGCACTTCTTCAGGCTAAAAGGAAGTTGGGGAGAGATAAATGATAATGGCAGTGATGGTAGGTAGAACAAAAGAGTAAAATATAATTGGAAGGATTGTGAGGTGAATAAAAAAATTACTAAAAAAAAAAGCTAATAGGAAAGAAAATTAAAGCTAAAAATTAATTAAATATAGAGAAAAGAAAAAAGAACATAAATATTAGGTATATGCAAGGTATATTAAGGGATACTCCAAGAGTAAGGCTTCCTACTTATTTATATAGAAACTGCAAGTAAAAATTAAAAACAAAATAACACCATTGGATATAGTAATTTCTCAGCTACAGTCACTCTTTTGCCATCTATAATTGGTTTGGAATTTTGTGCAGGGCCACCTGGAGTATGCATTTTCAAACAAATCACTATTACCACTTCTGACATTATTTGCCACTTGGCAGTGCCCATATCCACTCTTTGGTCTCTGTAAATATTTAGCAAACATTAATGAATGTCAATGGGTGCAATTTCTTTCTGCATAGGAGAATTTGATGATACACCTCTGATTTATATGTATTTTTGTGTCAGAAATAATTTTGTCAGACTGCTGTCTAGCAAAACAAAAAAACTTATAGAACTAGAATGTATCCTCTCTTTAAATGCAACTTCGGTGTATCTCCCCTCTTTAAATGTCACTTCAGTGTATCTCCCCTATTTATGGCCACTTCAGTGTATCTCCCCTCTTTAAATGCCACTTCAGTGTATCTCCCCTCTTTAAATGCCACTTCAGTGTATCCCCTCTTTAAATGCCACTTCAGTGTATTTATTCCCTCTTTAATTGCAACTTCACTATATAGTAGCTTTAATTGCAAATTCAATGTATTCTGTCTATAATTGCAATGTCAATGTACTGCATCTACAATTGCAACATTAATGTATTCCAGTTTTAAATTCAACTGAAATGTATTCTAATTTGCAGCTGCAATGTGTTGCACCTTTGATTGCAGTTACATTTATGATTTCTTTTATACCTCTTTTCAGTCAGAATTTGTTGTGACTCTTAAAATCTCATGAGTGGGAATTAAAATTTTGGTATATTTGTTGGCTAAATCCTACCAATGATCACATGAGTTACATCAACAGTTGTGAAAATATTATCTTGAATTTGAATCCATTTTAAACAATTGTGATAATAAATTATAGAATAGTAAGCAGAACAATGGTAAAAAGGATATTTGAAAGGAACTTTTCATGAAATATTCATTTATATGAAGAGGAAATAGAAGGAAATGCATGTTGAAATTTAGGAGCAAAAGTAGATTTAAAAAAAGAAAATTTTCAGGAATTAAAAAAAAATATGAATGTGAAAGTGAAAGTGAAAAGAGAAAGATTCAATTAAAAGAAGGCTAGAGTAAAGTGAAGGTAAAACTTGGAGTGAAGTAAATATTGAAATTGATGAAATAGTAAAAATATGAATAAAGATTAAATAGAGGGTAGACTGGAAGAAAAGTATTACAAGAATATGAAAGATAAGAGCCCTGAAAAAAAATGTCAAAATATATATATGTGAATAATGGACTAAAATCAAATTTAAAAAGAGGAGATAGTAAAAGTAAAATGAAGGAATGGATATCTTTGTGGCTGAAGCAATTGAATACTTCCTACTGGTAACATTTGTCATTATTTAAAACCAGATAAAAAACATGAATTTGAATGCTGATTTTTCAAGGCAGGTTGATCTTCCCTATTTGGGAGATCGACACAAGACAACATTCCTATCCCAAATTTACTCCATCTGTTCTTGTATTGTACTAAGCTAAGCTTGGTAAATATAAAAATTTTGATATGGAAAGGAAAAGTAAAAAAAATCGGCATTTTGAAGAAGTAAACGAAGTTGAAAAAGGAAAATCCTGATTAAAAAAAGAATGGTTATGAGAGAGAGAGAGAGAGAGAGAGAGAGGAAAAAAATTAGTGCTAACAGAAGAGTAATGACAAAGGGATAAGTGGGGAGAGGGGGATAAGAGGGTCACAGGCAAAGAAAGAATTATAAAAATCTAATAACGAATGAATTCCAATTGATTCAACTATAAAATGGTCTCAGGCAACTGGATTTATCACTCAACTCTTGGAGAATTGTTTTTCAATTATGAGTTAGCAGAAGTGCGAAAGAAAGGAACAAAAGCCAAAAAGGCAAAGATAAGGAGTAAGGAAAAAAAAATGGAAATGTCACTGAATTGAAAGAAGAATTGAATATAAAGAATTTTCAAAATGTTTTTGTGATTTTTATCAGCATCAAATTTGTAGTGGTTTTAAACATGAAAAGATAAGTATTAAATTTATACTAAGAAATATCTAAAGGAGGAAGCTTTTAAAGTTTTTAAAATAAATAAAATTAAGAAAAATCAAAAAAAAATCACAAAAAATCAATGATAAAAAGGAACTCGGCGACCATAGCTCTCCACAACTTCCTATCCTTCATAGCACTAACTGATGAAAAGAATACTGAGCTGTTATGTAACATTTGTCTTTCTTTATGGCAGTTGGATGATTTCCTCAAAGATGAAGAAATGACTCAAGGTGACAGATGTAGTTCTACAGAAGGATGCTAAGGATATCATGGACCGAGTGTGTGAGCAACGATGAAGCCTTAGAGAGGTTGCAAACAAGGAGGAGGCTTATACTTAACATCAGGAAGAGGCAGCTGAAATTTCTGGGACACTGAGGGAGGAGGGACTGGAGAATCTGATACTCATGGGTCAAATAAAGGGAAGGAGAGACAAGGGAAAACAACCTGGTCTTGGGAAGGTGGCAGAGGGAAGGAACATGTTGAGAGCTGCAAGGGATAGAGGGAGGTGGAGAGCCATGATTGCCCAAGTCCTGAAAGGACATGGTACATAAAAAGAAGTAAGAATATGTTCTTTTGGTGTAAAGAATAATGTGGTATGTTTGAGTCTGAACATCTATACATTTCTATATGACTCTAATGGTTTGGATGCTAAAACTCTTTGAATGCAGTTTCTGCATCTTCTTTGCAATGGAATATCTTTTGGCTTAAAAAATTGTCAAGGTGCTTGAAAAAATGGCAGTCAATAGGTGAGAGATCAAGGGAATATGGTAGATGTGGCAAAGACTAGTATCACAAGTTGGTGCAGTGTCATCCTGCCAAAATTAGCAGAATTGGACCTCAACAATTAAGCAGTATTGGTCACGTTTTGCTAATCTGAATGTGCATTTCATTCAGTTGCTGACCATAAACTTTGGCAGTAACGCTCTGGTTAGATTCCAGAAAGCTGTAATGGATGATGCCAATGGTAGACCACCAGACAGTCACCATAATCTTTTGTTGGTCCAATTTCAGTTTTGGAAAGTGTTTGGATCCTTCATCTTGTTCAAGGCATTGAGATGATAATTTACGATGGTCATAAAGGATTCATTTCTAATCAAAAGTCACTATTCGATCAAGAGATGGATCATTTGAATTTTGCAGATGCAGCATCGAACACACTCCAAAATGCTGAACTCTGACTTTCATGGAGTTCATGTGGAACCTATTTATTGAGTTTCTTGCCAATTTTCTTGAGATGTCCTATATTATTGAAATGCTGATATCTGAGATATTTGTCTGTCTCCTTGACATGGGTTTTGTTCACCTAATGTTTTCAGATGTTGATTGTCAACTACAGATGGACATTCTCTACCACCTTCATCTTCAAGACTCGTATCCCCACTGTGGAATTTCAGAAACCAACAGCATACTGTCAAATCACAAATGGATCCTTCACCTTAGGCTCTGTTAATGTTGGCATGTTATGACCAAGCTTGAACTCATGCAAAAAAAAGTAAATGCATCTCTTTTTTGTTTTTCTCATGTTCACAATGTGGGGTATATAATGTTTTAAAATAAATTCTGAATTTGATATAAAATTAAACAAAGAGGGCATTTAATCATTAGGAGCAAGTAACATATTTTTGTGCAACTATTATAATAAAATCTCTTATGTCTGGCCACGCATATCTGAGGATGCCTGTCTATGTGTTTGTTTAACATCCACAGAGCCCACCTGTGGTTTGTACTGCAACTATGCTGAGCGGACTTTAGTTACATGTCCTGAGAGAGAGGACATGATTAACATCCTGAACAAAGTCAGCATGTTTAAAACTTTGGTTACGATGAGTTGTGACTTTGTCCTAGCAAAACCATTGACAACTCCCAAATAGTTTTGCTTACCCAGTTTCACTCACAAATTTTGGGTCAGCCTGTGGTATGATCTCAGTCATAGGTGCTACGCACCAGTACTGCCCCCACCCAGAATGATAACATCAAAAAGTCGCCTTCCTGACAAATCAACTATGTTGAAATTTGAACCTGGGTCACATAGTCAGAAAGTGAATGTTCTAACCACTGGGCCACATGCCAATATACTAGAACATAATTAAAAGGTTTATGTCAAATCAGACATTATTTTCCAAACAAGCAAATATTTATAACACACTTTCAAACTACTTCATTTCAGTTTATTAGTTGAAAACAACAGTTGTGCCATAACAGGAAAAAATTGTATAAAAGATTTTTTAAAGACAGATATCTATGAAGATTGTAGATGAGCCCATTGTATAATGGTAAATGAAACTAGTAGATCAAATTCAAAATCTGTCCAAGGTTATTTCATTCTCTTCACATTAATGTGCTTAGGAAAGATATAAATCCATCTTTCCACATTGGCAACTAGCCTAGGAGAAGGAAAACAGTGACTTGAAAACCATAAAGAAAGCATTGAGGAAACTGCACAGCTATCTTTCCCCTGAACAATCAGAGTAGCAATGCTCCGTGTGCGGATAAAGAAGATGCTGCTTTGGAGAATTATATTTCAAAGAGAAGCAAATTTATTTTAAAGAGCAGATAGCTTGTGATAAAAATAAAGGGGAGGAGGAAGAGAATAAAAAAAAAAAGAATTATGATTATTATATTATAAAAAAATAAACTGAAAACATTTAAAAAGAAAATGGAACAAAAATAGAATTATGAACAAGAATGAGATTGATTAATTTTTAACAAATGTAGACACAGAAAAAAAGAATAAAAGAAACATTAAAATACACATGAAAGAAGTTGGCTTGGAGAATCCACAAAATCTAGGGAAAATAAAAAAAAAATGAAGAAACTTACATAAAATGTAAAAATAGTTAAAAAAAAAAATACTTAAAGAAAAACATTAATTTTCTTACCAAACAGATGAAAGAATCTACCAACCAACCAACCAACCAATCAACCATCCAAGATTACTTTACTAAATAAATTAATTAAAAACAACCAATTGCTAAAGAATGGATTTTGTGAGTTTCAGTCAATGGATTGCTGAAGAGAATCAAGATATTTCAGAAATCGCTAAGCCATGAATAAGAATAAGATTGTGGAAAGAGCCATAAAACTTGTTTACAAACCAGATCACAAAAGATTCTTACTTTTTAAAACTGAAATACAGCATATTGTTATTTTTAGTGTTTTGAGATTTTACTTTTATTTCTGTGCAAGCAAATTAATTACTGTGAGTTTAAAGGCAAATCTTTGATCTTTTTTTTTTAACAAACACAATGCAATCAACACCTCTTTCTTTCTTTTTCTCAACACACAACCTTCTCACTCTTTGCTTCTCTGACTCACTTTTCTTTCTCTTTTTCTCTCTTGATCACTTTGAAAAAGCAGTGATGAGTTGTTTGGGTTGTTTGGATAATTAAGAAAGAATTTCAAAGATTTTTGCCCACTATGTTTCAAAGGACAAAGGATTATCCCAATACTAAGCCTAAGTTGGCCCACATCAAAGGAGCATAGATCAGACAAAGAGAGGCATTCCTTGAGGCAGAGTAGTAGCATGAGGGGGCCCATTCTGGCCCCATCCCAATGAAATAGTCAGAATTGGGTAAGGAACTCATAAAAAATGACTGGCTGTGTTTGGAGACTGCCCACGGATAAACTTAATGTACAAATCTTTTCTTATAATATTGTCAAATGTAATAGCATAAGAATAATGAATATTGAATCTTTGACAGATTTGGGAAGTGACAGAGAAATTCTCAAACTGATTAATAAGTATTTTTATATCCATTTTTTCCATTTTGTCCCTCATTCATAAAAATCTTATTTTTTTATTCCATTCTTTTCTCAAAGCACCACTAGAGTAAAATAAAAATTTATACACACACACACACTCATAGATATATATATATATATACATATATATATATATATATATATATATATATATATATATATATATATATATATATATATATATATATTATATATATATATATATATATATATATATATATATACATATAGAAAAGATAACATTTTATCTTGTATTTTTTCTAACATTATTTATTTTTTATTATATTATGTTTTTTTTTATTTATTTATCTTGCTTTTTTTGTCCACAAATCTTTGGTACAAATATAAAAATTAGTGAATAAACAAATAAAAGTTGACAACAAAGCCAAATTTAATTTTTGATCTTGCCATAAAAAATAAAAAGTAAATGGATAAGATGGCAAAAATGATTTTAAAAAAAATATAAATGTATAAAAAAAAGGAATAAATCTAAACAAATTGTTTTTTTTTTTTTGTCTTTCTTTTCTTGTTTGACTTTTAGGAAACCAAAGAATGAGAATTATTGTAATTCAGTTTTATTATTCAGAGATGCGAAATGCATTTCTTCTATATTTATAAAAAACCTGGTTGCAAAGAAATCAACAACCCACACCATCAGCTAACATAAAGCTATATATGTATATATATATATATATGTATATATATATATATATATATATATATATATATATATATATATAAACACAGAAGAAATGAAGTATGAAAGATTAGCAAAAAGACAACAAAAAATAGACCGAAAGAAATTAAATTAATATTTTTTTTACTTATAAAATCAGAATTATTAATAATTTTTTTTCTTCTTTATTTACTTATATGTTTTAG
Source organism: Acanthosepion lycidas (assembly GCA_963932145.1). Lineage (NCBI taxonomy): Eukaryota > Metazoa > Mollusca > Cephalopoda > Sepiida > Sepiidae > Acanthosepion > Acanthosepion lycidas. The sequence continues at coordinate 45,427,713 of OZ010583.1, forward strand.
ATAATTTTTAGAGAATATATAAAATACCAACATAAATAAATATCTGTGAGGATATCAAAGAATTTTTTAAAAAAAGTCTGCCTTAGTGAAAAAAATAACAAAAAAAAAAAACACAAAATGAAGTTATGGCTAAGAATATTTGAATGAGATTTCTCAGTTTAGATGGTCAGCGGTTAGGGAGAAAAAAACAAATATTTACTCACTTTGGTTTGTGAAAGAAAGCTGAAATATTTTGTGTTCAAATAATGTTTAAATGCTTATGCTCTCAACTTATATCAAAGCTAAATGACTCCTCTTTCTATGTGCCTTGTCCCTTCAAGATGTGTGTGATTGGATCTCCACGACTTCCTATCTGTTGTACTTCTTAGTAGCATTTGTTTTTTAGCAGTCATTTGCATAAGCTGGTCAGGTAAATGACCAGCTATCTTACCACTGTCCATTTTGCTTTTGATATATCATGTAAGTGTCAAATTTTCCAAGCCTCTTTTCTCATTATGTGTCTAATGTTTTTAAAAACAAATTGTGAAAATTGCTATACTATAATGATTTGTTATATACAGTTATGTGTTTTGGCAATAGTAACTCAACGGGTGTCTACAAGCTCTTATAAAATCTTGTTAGAATCAAAGAAATGAGTGTGAAATTGCAATGTAATATCAATCATCCCATATGGCAGTGAATGTTGAATGATTTTTCTCAAAGATGAAGATTTGAGGCAACAGAGATATAGTTCTACAGAAGGATACTGAAAAGTCAACAATGGTTCATCTGAACAGTCCATGGTCTATAATATTAGAAATGTTTATTTGATCACTGTTGCTAGAATCAAATCCCTACTAAAACCGAGATGACCAGAGCCTGTAAATTGATCTCGCCTCTGATTTAGCTCAAATAGCTCAATGGGAAAAAAGACTGGCTTGTATCATTCTATATCTTCAAAACAAAGTAAGTAATGTTTCAACCACACCTGATGGATTCTAAATTTACTCATCTTGATGATCATGGCCCTCCACAATTTTTTACCACTTAGAAAGTCACTTTTGCCATCAGTGCTTGGGTATGTTCTGCAGTGTAAGACTCCATTTCTGCATCTCTTATTGATAGTTATATAGTCAATTTGCATTTTCATCTCTCCTCCTGGGCTTTTCCATGTCCATATGCATATTGGTGTTCTTGTATTGGCTACTGCCTGATCATTATTGGACACATCATTCTCTGCATTCATTATGAAATCCTGAAATACATTTTGGCACTTAGATCTCTCATGGTGATTGTAATTTTCTTGGGATTTGCATTGAATCTTGACATTTTGTAGCATAGGGTAAAATTTTTCAATTTTTTCATCTGTACTTTGTGTTGTGATCTATTTGTATTTTAATTGATGCATGGATATATATGATCAGTGTATATATATATATATATATATATATATATATATATATATATATATATATATATATATATGACTGCTTGGGAATATCAGATGCTGTAAGCTTGCATGTGAGTTGGTGTAATAGATAATGGCTCAGAATTGTTAATTGGAGAGCTGAGTTCTAATTCCATTTGGGTTCATTATATTTACTTACATACAAATACCCTTGATAAAGGTATGGGTCCACCTCTTCTACCCCCAGTTATGGGTTAATTAGTAAGACTTGTATCACTATGTATTATGTAAAAAATATTTAAATTTTGTCATTAGATAACTCATAGTGATTGATGAGCCACTAAACAAACCAACAAATTGTAAAATTAAAAGGTTTCAATATACTTGAAAATATGCAACAGAAGACAATCCATTTTGCCTCAAATCATGGTCAAATCAAATACTATGTTTCCCAATTCATCAGAGACAAGCTTCTTTTTTTTGTTTTGTTTTAATCAATTTCACCACAAGCGTGGCAGTAAAGCCACTAAGACACAAGGGTTTCCTAGGATGAATTAGGAAAAAAAAGTATTACCAATGAGCAGGACGAGAAAAGATTAATCAGGAGGACAGCAGATAGTGATTGACATTGCATTTAATTTTTTCCGATTAAAGTTGGGTGGAAAGGATAGAGCCAGAAGAGAGTTCCATAATCGAGAAGTGTGAGAAAAGAAACTGTTAACATAGAAGTTACAGCTGCATCTGACCAGCTCAACTATAAATTGTTGAGATCTCAATGCCAGTCTAGTAGTGTGCTTAAATTCGAAAAGTCTAGGTACCATAGTGAAGAGCTCATCTGAACAATTACCATGAAAGTATTTATAGAAAAGGCACAGAGAGTCAACCTTACAGTGGTGGGAAAGTGACTGAAGCTGAGCTGCCAAATTGGGACTGATAATATTGCTGATTCTTCTCTGGATTTTATCAAGGTATTATTATGTTTCTCTTGATTAGCTGGATTTTATGAATTTGCTCTGTAACAATTGATTCCTTTTGGTGACTGGCATATTTATAGTGTGAACGGATTTATATTCTTGATAGAGAGACTCCCACCCAAACAAAAACAAGAGAAATTAGCCACGACCAACAACCAAAATTCATCCCATCCCAGTGATGTGATTTTTCTTTCACAATACTGAACCATATTGCAGTATACATCTCTTTCTAAAGATACAAGCCAGATGTTAAACTGGTGTGATTGTTACTTTATCACATGATGATGGCTGAATACTTTGAAAATTTTATGCAATTACTTACTATATACTAGCATGCACAAATTATATTACAGTCAGTATCAGTATCATTATTCAGGGTTTTTGGCATTTTATTTTCTGTCAGTGTCTGTGTGAAATTGTCAGCCGATTTTCTTCACTGCTTTTTACATTATTATTTTATATTTTCAGAAAATGTAAGTTAATTTGCTTGGCTCCCATAAAATAAAAAAAGATGAATGATAAGAAAAATAAATCTTTGTCCATAAGTAATTTTCCAGAAAGCTTCCTCTCATTCCAGTAAAAGCAAAATAGATTTTAATGAAGGATAATATTTATTTATTATCATAGAAAATCACAGAAAATTCACACACACACATACATATATATATATATATATATATATATATATATATATATATATATATATATATATAAATATGTGTAATTCTGAAATCTGTAGCATGCACAACTGTAACCAATTAATTAAAATTACTAATTGGAATGATTTGTACTTGTTTTGTTCCCTACCCCTGTCCCAAATTTTTTTAAACTCTGGATCTCAACTTTGTGAAAATATATAAACATTCTACTGAAAGTATTTTTACAGCTGATGCATCCAGAATGCCTGCTGATATATTACTGGATACGTGAAAAGAAAAAAAAATTATTAGAAAATGTAATATGACATAAGGCAGTAAATATTGTATTTAACAGCATAAAGGTCACACATTTAAATAAAAAAATATAATTAAATTGTTTTATTGATTGATTCCTTTTCTATGGCTTATCAACACTTTGAAGGTTATTTAAAGCCAGAAAATATTTTTAGATTGCAAGAATCTTTTTTTTTTTTTTTTTTTTTTTTTGTGATAGTAATGATTTCAGAGATACAAGTCTTACTAATTAACCCATAGCTGGTTGGAGAAGAGGTGGATTCATACTTTTCCCATGGATATTTGCATGTAAGTGACTATAATGGACCCAAATGGAATTGGAACTTGGCTCTCCAATTAACAATTCTAAGCCATACACCACCCACACATCCATATTTACAGCAGCTGGTGTTCCAGAGTGGTCACTCATCTAGGTACTGACCAGGCTTGAAAACTTGAACCAGTGTTTCAATGTGATGCAGTCATAAGATTAAAATTTAAAAAAATTATATGGAAGTATTATGTTGCCTCTTTATGTGCCATGTCCTTTCAGGATGTAGGTGATCATGGCTCTCCACCTCCCTCTATCCCTTGCAAGTTCCTTCCCTCTGTCTTTCCCAGAACACGTTCTGTCATCCACCTTCTCAAGCTTATCAGGTATGTCACATGCTGCTTTCCCTGCTCTCTCTTTCCCTCTATTCAACTCGTGAGTATCAGATTCTCCAGACCCTCCTTCCTCATTATGTGTCCCAGAAACTTCAGCTGCCTTTTTCTGTTATTAAGTATAGGCCTTCTCCTTGTTTGCATTCTCTCTAAGACCTCATCGTTACTTACATGCTCGGTCCATGATATCCTTAGCATCCTTCTGTAGAACCATATCTCTGTTGCCTTGAGTCTCTTCTTCATCTTTGAGGAAATCATCCAACATTTGCTGCTGTTGTAAAGAAGGACAGATATCATATAACAGCTCAGTATTCTTTTCTTCATTACCAAAGAAATCCTCCTAGCCTCCCAATACTCTGCTCAGCTTCTGGAATGTGTCCTTGGCCATCCCTATATGTCTACGGATCTAATGTACCAATAATTTGATTTAGGCATTGTATAAAAAATCTCAAAATGAATATCTTTCAGGCTTAGATGAGATGCAGTAAGTAATAATCTCCAAAATATTCTTGTAAAATATGCATCTTATAAACCACCAAATACAGTAATTTTCATTTGTAAGAGATTGATTAATTTTCATTTTTTGCAGCTTAACAACCCTCTTTGGGTTTTTAAAGTCAAAAGATATTTTGGATTAAAAGAAGAATTATTTTTTTGTGAGTGAATATTGCACTAATATTTTTTTGAGAATAACAATGATTATTCTAGATACAAATCCTACTATTTAATCCATAGCTGAGTAGAAGAGATTCATACCTTTTGCAAAGATATTTGCACATAAGTGAAAGTAACAAACCTGACTTGAATTCAAACTCAGCTCTCTGATTTCTCATTCTATCCATGACATCATCTACACAACCTTTCATCTGTAAATCTTGAGCAAAAATGAAAAAAACATATTTTTATTAACAGTATTGAAAAGTGCTCACTTTAAAAAATGAAAAATTAAAAAAGTTTATTTATTTACAAGAATAATTTAATATTTACAACATTCTAAAAACTAATACAATTAAAACTCATGCAATGTAATATTTAGCATTTACCAATTTATAAAAAAAATAAATATGGAAACAGTTTTTTATTAATAAATTTATAAACATTTACTATATTATTAAAATATGTGATTCCACTATAAGAAAATGCTTATCATTTAACATTTTACATAGTTTGAATTGATTGACAATTAGACAATGTTTTGCCAACCGTTTCTTGGAATCAGTTATAGAATCTACCATAGTGTTGTAGTTTTGAGACTTTCCAAGATTACCCACCCCATATATTTGCATGCATTGTATTTTTCAGCATATATGATGTGCATTTAAAAATGGACATATGCTTCATTGTGTAATTAGTATTATTAATTAGTATCGGTATTATGATTACATTGCTGTCCATTGTAGTTCAAAATGGAGAGTTATAAGGTCTAGATTTGTTTCAGCAAGCAGTTGTTCTCCAAATCATTGCATCTTAAAGCCTAGTAAATATACTAAAAGATCACAGCAAGGTTGATGATAATTTTTATTATCTCATAATTATGATATTTATGATATTATTATCTAATATTTAGGAGAGCTCCTGCTTTCTTACAATCAGAAATGTAATATCGATGAGGTGAAGCAGTAAACCACATAATCAATGAATGGAGTAAAGATGGTGTTTCAAATGAGTGTAAAAAAATGAGCATGTTTAAGTATTAGCAATTATATAATAGGAATTGTGGAGATGATCAGACAGTGGAAAGCTATAAACAATACATTTTGCTGACATCTGTTGGTTTAAACAGCAGTGGCTCTAATATACATATATATATATATATATATATATACAAATATAGGATTAGCGCAGACAGAATAAATTCCAGTAACCAAAAATACTGTTCTTAAAAGAGTGCTCAATACAGAGTAGAGCAAATATTATTTATTCAAAAATTGTAACATAAACATGTCATGACATCACTACAAAAATAGCCATTTTGTTTCAGCACTTCTGGTGTCTTGTCAAGTGATGGTGTTGAATGGCTATTTTCGTAGCATGTTTATGTTATAATTTTTTAATAAATTATATATATGTATACATATATATATTTGTTATCCACAGACTGTTTTGCTGTATCACAGCTCATCAGTGTGGCTAGATATCTGATTGCCTCAAGCCAGGATCAAAGCCTAACTGATTTGGCATCCGTCAGAGAATTTTTCCCCTAAGCTATCAGCTCTTGGTGGAGAGGAAGGTGAATTTTCATGTATTCATTTTGAATAAACATGCCAGTAACTCAGAGTGCTCAATTCATACAAGAGCTTTGCATTATCAGCTGTAGCAGTCCCTGTTTACAAATTTGCACTTTCTCTCTAAAGTGCTCGACCAAAATTTATTTTTTCGGGGGCATATATATATTGTCATCCAGAGACAGATTGCATTATCAGCTGTAGCAGTCACTGTTTACAAATTTGCACTTTCTCTCTAAAGTGCTCGACCAAAATTTATTTTTTCGGGGGCATATATATATTGTCATCCAGAGACAGATTGTTTCACTGTATCACAGCTTATCAGTGTGGATAAACATCTGATTGCCTCAAGCCAGGATTGAAACTTGATTGATCCAGCATCAGTCAGAGATTTTTCCCCTAATAAATATATATATATATATATATATATATATATATATAACAAACAAACACTTTCTGATTTTGGGATCTGATAAGGTAATTTAATTTATGACCCATCTTATTCTTAAAAATCCCAAGACATTTTCATTACACACAGTTTTGTGTTTCATTCTAACATGAAGAAGAACCAATAGATGTCAGTGAAACATGTTATTTATAGCTTTTCCAATTTGTCTTATCTCTACTTTTGTTTTGCATGCTATTATACATCCTATAAACACAAAATAGGAACTGTGCAAAACAGCTTCAGTTAAAACATGTAAAGAAACCATAACTTGGAATATAAATATCACAAAATACTTTGGGATTTTGACACACAGACTGACTGCCCCATCTCAAACTAAATGCAATCTATGAGAAGGGGAAAATTCTTCTCTATATTTTTTATAGGATTCAATGCAGAATCTTTATTAATCATTTAAGGCCAGAAACTGCCCTATTGCCCCTGCAAGTTTCACACGATTTCAATTTATGAGTGCCTGAATGCACCTGTAAGTTTCACATGCTTACAGTCTATACATTTTAAATTTTAGGTAAACTCCTTGCTAAATAATTTGATGGTACTCATGGGTTAAATACTCTCGGCATTATTATAGCTTATTATAAGTTAATTTAAAAAAGAAGAAAGTATGAAATTTGCTAATAATTAAGTTCAGATTGAGCTCCAGAACATATGACCTAATGTGTGCATGTATATATATATATATATATTTAGTTGTATTGATGTGAGTTTGTGACACTGGGTTTCATGCCCTTGTGATCAAAGACCCACATCAATACAATTAATATGTTAGTTCTATTACCGATATTGAGCGCTTTCCAACATATATACAACATATAAATAATATATATAGAAATTACATATATATATATATATATATATATATATATATATATTAATTTATTGCTTAAACATCATTTTAGTGGATATCCATATTTGAGTAGATGATCAGTTTATTTATTAAAGTGTATATTTATTTATTTCCATCTACTAGCCTGAATATTTGAGAAATTTTGTTAGAAAATATGCACATTCTGGCAGGATTTGAACCTGCATCCCTTAGGGGAAACCATCATTAGATCTGATGTGCCTTGACCTCCAGCCACAAAGAACCTCCTGGCCAAACAAAGCCCAAATAGTTCTTTTTGAATACGGACATTTTCCGATACTTGAAATATACAAATTTGCTCAGTTTTGTATCCAAACATAAAAAAGGCATCTTTTACGAATGGATTTTTCATTTATTAATCTGGCATATTTTAATTTATTGCAATTAAGCTTTTTCATTTATGATTAGTAAATATAGTTTTCACTTGATATCATCATGAAAGTCAATGAAATTAATACAGAATTTTAAAACATTTAAAACTTAATAAATTTTTCTAATTAAAATTTTTAAAAATGAAAACAATTCTTGTAAAAATTCATTATTCATTGAAAAAAATTATGATTTTAATAGTGTCCTTGATATATTTTAATCATAATAGCAATTAAAAGCTTTTCTAATTAAATATTGTCATAGTTTTATTGCATTTCATATTTTGTTTCAGAGCAGATTTTTGGTATTTGGTGTTTCTGTTTGACAAAAAACAAATTGATGATTTAAATTCTCCAAGGAGTCCTGCTTTTAATTAGTATAAATATGAAAATCCTGAAATTTTAAGTTTTTGAAATTTCATAAAATTAAGTAAAGACAATCCATATAAAATATATATATATATATATATATATATATATATATATATATATATATATATATATCAAATATTTTCTAAAAAAGAAATTAAAAAATAAATTTCATTCATTAGTGTATAACTCCTGAAAATTTCATTTAAATCTGTCAATTATTTGATTTTTGCAAAAATTCCTAATGTGTTTTTTGCCAAAAATAAGATGTATAAATTTCCCATACTTATTTTGGCCCACCTGCTGCCACATGAAAAATTAAATTTTTACCCAAAATTTTGAATGTACTATAAAGGATATAAAAATTTAATAAAATAATAAAAATATACTTTGGTCTTTCCTCTTAATAATAACATAAATATTTTGATGATAAAACTTTGTTTTCATTAAGTTTGGAGCCTTTTTTCATCATGCTATGCTCTTTTTGGAGGTACCTATACATACATACATACATATATACATACATATAAATATATATATAAGCAAAGCAAGTTCACGTAATGAACATATATATATATATATATATATATATATATATTTATTTATTTATGAGGGGATGCTGGAATGTTTTTGGCAGACTCATTTCCTCATGTCTTCTGATATTTGGTCATTGAAATATTGATTTGGAGAAGTGGTCTATACCTAGAACTTTTCAAAAACCATATCTCTTTTATGGGTTATATTTATATCTATATAAATGCCAATGCATACTTGCTTTCATATATATATATATATATATATATATATATATATATATATATATGTATATATATATATATATATATATATATATATATATATATATATACAAGGAAATGGATAAAAAAAACAACATTTAAACAAATAAATTATATATGTATATTATGAAAATTAATGGCAAAGTGAAAAAAAATTTCATGTGACATGTTTCATTAAAGGATGACATCAGATTAAAGTGATGTTTACTTTGATGTAACTACACATATGCACAAAGGAGAGGGTATGCTGGAATTTTAAGCTTTTAAATTTAATGTGTTTGGCTATATAATCTAGCTAATTTATTTTCTTTTTGTGCATGTTTTTATCACTTTTGTTATTAAGTATCCCATATTGTGATGATAAGAAATCTGCCAAGAAAAGTGAAATGTTGTAAGAACCTTGAAACAAATATACTGTGGTTGATATAGTGATTAAAGCACTTTCTATACATTTTCATCTTAATAAGTTGGTTTTGCTTTTAATTAAAGAAACAGCTTTTTTAAATCAAAATTATGGTTAGACTCATTACAGTGAGAAATTAATGCACTGATTGTGTTCTTTTAATCTTTTAGTCAAATTCCTTGAGGTTTCTCCAATGTATTCCTTGTGGCAATTATTACAGGTGATAGAGTAAATTCTTCTTTCGAGTTTTTGCTTATTATTATTATTATTTTCCTACACACACACACACACACATATATATACATACATACACACACAGACAAATGCATGGCTTTATTTGTCAAAAATAGGTTTGCCACATGAATGTTTAAATATATATAATAGCATGTATGTGTGTGTCTGTATACATTTGTATATATGTGTGCATAAGTATAAAAGCACACATACACATGTCTGGTGGCAAGAGATGGGAAGGAAAAGATATATTATTACAAGGTCTGGGAAAAATGTGTAAAAGGAAGTGTGGGTGGGCTTTTGCTGGGATAGGGGTGTGGTGTAAATAGTGGCTATACTAAAATCCGTACTCAATAACTGTGGTCATTAACAAGAAAAACATTTGTCTTGAATTAGAGTCGCCATAATGAATTCCAACAGGTGCTTGCTTGGGGTCCCAACCTTTTCACCAAACAAGGAATTCTCTTCTCAAAGGATTCCTTATTTTGATCTTCACACGCAAACCATGGACATAAATATAAGAAAATTATTTCGTTTTCACAAAATACAAAAGAAAAAGAAAAAAATTAAATGATGCCTAAATATATGCTTAGCCATGTATATCTACACTTATATATAATAAGAAAGAGATAAATGTACACAAGAATGAAAGCATATTTGCCTATGTATATCAATGCATATATACTTATGTATATTTGTGCATATATATAGAGAGAGAGAGAGAAAGAGAGATTAAGAAATATGAATATAGGCATGTATATTTATGCACATATATTTTCATACACACACGTATACATACATATATATATGTGTGTGTGCATGTGTTTGTGCACGTATATAAATAGATCAACAGACATATAAATAAATATACATGTATATAACTACATATATTTATCTCTGTATTTGTATATATATATATATATATATATATATATACACACACACATACATACATATATATATATATATATATATATATATATATACACACACACACATACATACATATATATATATATATATATATGTATGTATGATAGAGCATCACACACATGCACATAACTATATGATATTTTTTTATTTTTCACATTTTGTTTATTTTATTCTTCATGAAAATGTTTTTTAACACCTACACATCTTTATAATGAGAAAATAAAAAAAAAGTAATTTATTTTTCTTTCTCTTTTTGAATTACATTCTTATTTTTTTTCTTTTTTGCCTTAGTGGCATGACTCTTTTTATTTAGCTATTTATTTTTCATTCATCTTTTTGCTTATCTTTTATGATTGTGAAAATGTTGTCATTGAAAATGGAGATTCATAATAAAAGGAGACAAATTACATCAAAATAAAAATGTTAAAAAAACCCTCAAAAATCTCTATACAAAGAATGAATCTTGTAAAATGAAAAGATAGATAAGATTCACAAAAGTAATTGAATTGAGGAACTATTATACTTGCTATGCCTAAAGGACAATGTTAATTACCAGGAGTGGACATTTATTGGTGCTTTCTTGCTAATTAATATATGTATTTTAAAAAGTAATGAACTACTATATGCAGACAAATGCATTATTATAAGAATGACAACATACGCCATGCAGATTCAGAAAGAAAACTGAACAAACTATAAGACATGAAAAAAAGAAAAAGTAGACTGACCAGACAAAGAAAGAATGCATGGTTGCTAGCAAAAGAGACAACCCAAAATATGAATTACATATTGGGAATATAAAAATTATATCTTTGTAATATAGTAACAGATAATGCAATGTGGGACACAGAATTCAAAGACCCATCAGAACAATGAAATGTCATCCATAAACTAAGAAAAAATTAAAGTATCAGAAAATGACCTGAGAAACAAGGAAAAGAGTTCTAGACACCTATCGCAGTGAATGTTGAACAATTTCCTCAAAGATGAAAGAAGAAGGGACATAAACTTGATCCTACTGATAAATGATAAGAATACTATGAATAGAATATGTGAAAAATGTGGAGGTTTTAAGGAGAATAGGAACTACAAAAAGACAGCTGAAATTTTTGGGACACAATGATGAAAGACAGCCTGGAGAGTTTAACACTCACAGAGCACATTAATAGTGAGTAACTTATTTGATGAATTTCAGTGAATGGATAGCAGAACAAGGATGATAAAGACAAAGTGAGAAGAACCATGATTACCTGTTCTGAAAGCACCGAGAGATGATGGTTATAAAAGTCATAATAAGAATGACAATAATACGATCACCACCCAAAAGCTGTACAAGAACTTTAAAAAATAATTTAGAATTTTTAGATTCAGACTGATCATTCTATCCAAGCATGACAGATTAAATAGCTATAAACAAGGAAAAGAAAATATGCTAGGCTATAAAAATGGCAGTGAAGATAATAAAAACATACCAGAACCACACCTAGGAACAGAAAGAGTCATAGACTATGAAGAGCAGACTTACAACCATAATAAATGACACACTTACATATGTACCAAAACAGCAGATTATATAAAATGAAGATTTGAGAATATCTAGATCATGGCAGTTTTATAATCTGTGAGGATACTGAGGCAAGTGCTGTAGATTTGAGGGAACAGATTTTTACTCAGTTACCAATCATATGATGTGAATATGTAAATATATGAAATAATAAGAAAGAGATTAAATGAAGTATAATGATAATAATGATGGCTTATAAGGAATTTAAAAGCAGGCATAACAGAATAGGGAGAGTAATTCACTGCAAGTGGATTAGGTTTGATTATGCAAGCATAGCATGTGGCTGTCTAGAAAAATAAAGCTGTCCTTTTCTAAGCTCTCCTAGAAATTAAGAATAGTAAAATACTCTGCAATTTTAAGATCCAGATAGATCATCTCCTGAAAATAAGGAGACCAGATTGAGTTATTGCAAACACAGCAAAGAGTTATTACAGAATTGTGAATGTGCTTGTTTCATTAAACCATAAAGAATAACTCCAAGAACTGAAGAAGCTGTGAAACAATTGTGGTCAATTATTTGGTCTCTCCTTTCTTCAAATTCCATTTTTAACATTTAGCACTGAATTATTCATAATTATTACTTTCTTTTCCAGTGTATATAGTGGCCTCTTAAGTTGTAATTTAGTTGTTGATTTAATTTATTTATTTTGTTTTTTTACTGCTGTCATAGCAGGATATGACAACACAACTACAAATTTTAATCAATGTTATTCAGTGATTAGTCTCCAACAGTGGCAGAACAAACGTTTTTACTTTGCAAACAATTCTGCCTACACAGTGTTAAAGGTTAAGTGATGATGGTTACCATGGTCATTTCACTCCTTGCTTTGATTGGATAATAATTTCTTTATGGTTGTATTTTCTATTATTTCAAGCAGAAATATATCAGAATTGTGTGTACAAAACCTAAAATATGTAATAATGCAGAACCAAATTTTAAGCATTGTAAGATATTGTGAGTTACTAGGTATGTGAAAAAGTTTCCATCACTCTCCTTTCAAGATGTAAGCAATAATAGCTCTCCACAATTTCCTCTCTCTTGTTACCCGAAGTAGTTTTTAACTCTGTATCACTCTACTTTGTCTCCATTGTGGCATTCATTCACACAGACTACTTAGGTATGTTACCCCCTGTTTGTTTTTGCTTTTCCTGCCTTCAGTTTGTCTTGTGTGTGTTACATTCTTTTGGTTCTCTTTCTTCATTAGATGTCACTTTATATGTAAAATTCTGTTATTTTTCTTTAAATTTCTGTTATTATTCTTAAATTTCTGTTTTAAACCTTACTTTGAGGCAACTATGCAAGTATATATATATATATATATATATATATATATATATATATATATATAAATATAAAAGTGAACATAGAAGTCAACACTTAGAGGCGACAGTCTGTTTCATGCTATATGCAATCGTCAGGCCACATATGCCTGACGATTGCATCTAGCATGAAACAGACTGTCGCCTCTAAGTGTTGACTTCTATGTTCACTTTTATATTTACACACGCTCTATCTCTGATATTGAGCACTTTATTCCATAAATATAGCACACCTTAAGACTATATTTCTTTATATATATATATATATATATATATATATTATATGTGTGTGTGTGTGTGTGTGTCTGTTTACCTGCACATTAATATTAATTGTTGATCACATAATATTTAATGAAAATTTTTCTGGCTTGGCAAACTGACCCATGTGCAAATATTGTATGCTTTCAAAATGAGGGGTTCTTTAAACTTATACTGATTTAAAACTTTATAACTATCACATCCACCTGCCCCCTTAATAAAGTGCTTCTTTTGAATTTTCTGAACTACAGTCAATTCCCGCTTTTGTCTGTGACAGGTGTAATTACATTTTAACTCTAATTTTTTTTTTCTCTCTTTCTCTCTCTCTCTCTCTCTCTCTCTCAAATAAAATAATTTTCACTCCGTATGCCCTCATCCTAATGCTGATATTAACTCAAATGGGGATAGGGGATGTACATTCACCCCTGAGCAACCTTTGTCACCTCACTTCTCGCCACTTATGTATGTGTGTAAGCTTACCTTGGTACTCTAGGTCTCTAACTGGTACAATGTTTCTGACCCAAGGAGGAGTTCTGTTGCCCTGACCTCTAGGTGACTGAAACATACACTCAGAGTATAGCACATGAATCTGTTCTGGGTTATTTGTCCCTGCATGAAGGGTAATAGAGGTAAATGTTTTTTTGGGCTTTGGAATTATCTGCCTGATAATCAGGGATTTGAACCAAGTAACTCTGAAGAAGGCTATCCTATCAGCAGGTGTATAATATTGGGTCTATTGTACCACCATTTTGTGAATGGTTTCTGGACTGTGCAGTATTCTCTGGTGGAACCTCTGGATACCATGATAACAGGTACTGTTACAGCAGTATCTCTGTGAGAGTCAACCCAGAAGTGTATACTGCTAATGGGTGCCTACTAGTCATCTGCCAAACCAACCAAAATAAACATGAATGCAATCAAATTGAAAACAGACAAAACTAGCAAACCCAACCTCAAAAAAAGAAGTAGACCCCAATTATATCATCTCTAACACCAATGTAAGGTGTCTACATTCCAACTTTCCAGAAGTGGAACTCCATTTTTTTCAGTCTCAACCTAACCTCCTGTTCCTGTCTGAAACAGTTATCAATGCCTCAATCCCATTGCAGGAGCTCACAATCCCAGGCTACTCACCCATTATAACAAAATATGACCACCTAAATTGCCATGGTCATGGGCTCAATGCCTACTTCAAGGACAGGTTTCACTGTGGCAGAGACACAAAAAACAAGGACGCTGATCTCCCATATATGTGTTTCCATGTGGCACATATCCAAGGTACTACATTCATCTCTACCCTGTATTGTCCTCAGGATGAAGGGTCAGTAATCTTCAATTGAATATCAGAGAGGATTGAAAATATCCTCACTAAATATCCCTCAGCCAACTTTCACATATATGGTGACTACAATGTTCACCACAAAGAGTGGTTAGTCCACTCTAACAAAACCAATAAGGATGGCAGATATTGCAGAGACTTCTCTATTGTTTGTGAACTAACCCAGACCATTGAAGAACCCACCCAACATTAGATGGCAAAGGCCATCCCCTCCCTAACTTAACATATCTTACTGAGCATAATATTAGTAATATACTCATTTTAGCAAGAGAAGTCTCTAGATTTATTAAAAGCCTCATTCCCCAAAAAGCCACTAGCCAAGAGAAAATTCCAGTGGTTGTCCTTAAGACTATCATCCCAGAATTATCCCTAATTCTAGGAAAGTTATTTATCAACTGCTTGAAGGAGAAATCTTTCCCAAGCACATGGAAGGTGTCAAGTGTATGCCTGGTTTTCAAGAATTCGTCAACCAGTCCTTGCCAATCCCAGTATAGACCCACTATTCTTCTCAGTAACATCTGTAAGTTTTTGATCAACAAGAAGGTCATTGTGCACCTGGATAAGAACAAGCTCTTCTGTGATGAGCAGTATGTGTTTTGATCAGTCCAATCTACTGATGATGTTTTAACTACCATTATATACAGAATAGGTGATGACACACATACAGCAAGGAACATGACATTAGATATATCAAAGGCCTTTGACAAGGTGTGACACAAAGGTTTGCTACAGAAGCACTCCAGTTCTCTGTTATAAAATCCTTCCTAAGAGATAGATCCCTGAATATAATTATTAACAGCCAGTATTCTGAGGCCCTGATTGTCAACGCAAGCATCCCTCAGGGGTTACTTTTCGAACCAACACACTTTTTGGTTTATATACATGATCTACCTGCTCGGTAAATGAATGCCAAATATTTCTTTGTAAAGAAACTGCTAATATTACCATTACTATTAAGATCAATGATTAAAAATGACTTACAGTGAATGAAGCTTGTAGGTGTTAGTGAGGACCATCATTCTTTGAAACTTGTGCACTTGCAGTACATAATCACAAACAAAGAAATGTACTAGGTAACAGAAACCACATCCGTTAAAGACTTTCAACAGCAGCAAAAGTTAAAATGGATATAACATGTAACTCAAAGAGAAAATTATGACAGAATCAAAAGGTTAACATTTCACACAACTTCAAATACAAGGTTAGGAATAAAACCCCCATCAACAATGGAAAGCATGATAACAGCAACTGAACTTCAGAAATCTATTTTCCTGTAAAATTCTTGTAACAGAATGACTTTATAAATTTCAACTGAAAGTCGCTATGGCTACTCGGTCAATGACTGTTGATTGTTTCCTTATAAGGAAATGGCTAATATTACCTTTACTATTCAGAGTATAAAAATTTGCACAAGTCTGTTAATTTTTTTCTGCATTTTTCTTTTAAAGTAAGCAAGAAAGAATTTTTAAGGAAAATAAGAACTAGAAGGAATTTCATATATAAATTCATAGTTGAAATTTCTGAATTATATAATGAGGAAAGAGTATTTTTCTGTTTTTTTTTTCACTCTGTACAAGGTTCCCAGGGTGACTTGTGGTAGAGGGTTACTGCATAAGAGGCACAGCTTATGTGGATAGGTGGGGAAGATGATGGTTAACCCCAGACATGAACAGATTCAAATTGTAGCAATTGAGGAAACATCCTCTTGGGAGTCAGTTCCACAGAGGGGTGGTTGGTGGGAAAAAAACTGTTTGAGTGGAACTTACTTCTCCCCATTGGAATGTGGAGGCAATCAGGGCAGTGTACTATGATGTGAATGGCATGGCAAAACCTAGCCATGAAGGTTAGGACTGATGGAACCAAAGAATGCAGTTCTTACAAGCACTTTCCATGGAAGTAACAATAGAACAGTAAGAGGCTTGTCACATCCCGTCTGTGAGAGAGGGGTTGCAGGGTAGAAAATTTAAGAAAATTTAACATTAATATGACATGAGTGGGAAAGATAGATAAATGGTTAGTTCTATGTTAACACAACAAATATTAAAAGCCAAAATAAGCAATGAAGATATTAAATGAGAAGAGAGAAATCTTGGAGAATTTGTTACTCACAAGACATGTTGAAGGCAAGAGGGACAGAAGAAAACAGTGAGTAATCTATCTAACCAACTTGTGTAAATGAATGGCAGAACATGGACTGGCCAGGATAATAAGAGGATACTGTTACTTAGAGCTATAAAGGACAGGAAGTTGTGGAGAGCCATGGTCTGTCATGTTCTGAAGAGACAGTATATACAAGAAATGTAATGGATACAAGTGTTACTGACACAAAATTGCTATTATGTATCTTGCAGACTTTTAAATTGTTGATATAGTATAGTGGCTGTTTTCTTCGATCTTATTTGTATTACTAGTTTGATAAATGCAGGAGCCTGGTAACAGGTGATAAACAGAATTCTTTTTCTTTGGAGGTTGTCTGAAATGATGAGTCAGAGCAGCAAACAGTTGACTGTAAAAATAAAATGATTATTTTCTATTTTTATTTCTTACTTTTAATTCTTATTTTATTTCTTATTTCTAATATATATATATATATATATATATATATATATATATATATATATATATATATACACTTACATCTGTTTTTCTTTCAAAGTGTAAAAATTTGTACAACTCAGCTGATTTTTCCTGCCCTTTTTTTTTTTTTTTTTTTTTTTTTAGTTTGAAGTTTGTCAAGTGAAATCTAATCTGTGCCTATCCCAAAAAGAATTATGTTATTCAATTGACATCAAACCAATGATTATTTTTGTCATTTGAAAAGCGATGGGGGGAAAAAAGTAATCTAGGATTATACACTTCAATCATGACATGCAAAAAGCAGTTATTTAAGATTTTGAATGACAATTATTATCTAAATAATAGCTCACCATTATTATTTTCTACAGTTACAAACTTTTCATTATATTTGAGTTTTTTTTTTAAGTTCTTCAGGGAGGAAAAAGAAAATTGTTAAAAAAAAAAGAATTGAAAATATTAAATTACAGAGTGTTGTTATAAAATCTAAAAGTTTAAAATGTATGGAATAAAATGTATAAGAGTGAAAGGAGAGCCCACAACAAATGATGGAGAATCAAATAAAGCTTTTAATCGACATATATAAAGAAGAATGTTTAAAATGTTGAAGAAAATAAAATTATATGAATTATGAAAAATATAGGGTATAGAATTAAAAAAGAGAAAAGAATTAAAACTGGTTTCAAATGAATATGATATATATTGTTTGAGTATGTATACACACACATATATTCATATTATTATATTATTATTCATATTTAAATATATATATATATATATATATATATATATATATATATATGTCCTTAAAAGTTCTCAGCTCTGTCAAGACCAACTATGCTTCAAATACTGATGTCATCATTTGGTCACATTTTAAGAAGTGTCAGGCCAAGAACTTTTTAGTACCCTCTTGTCTATGTGTGTCGAGTGTGTATATATATATATATATATATATATATATATATATGATGGTGATGATGGCTGAAGACTTGCATCCAAGGATGCCCGTCTACTAAGGCAGCCAGCTAATCCCCATTGCAGACGCCCACTGAGGCACATTTTGTGGTTGTTCAACACCCACAGAGCTGACCTGTGGTTTATACTGCAACTATGCTGAGCAGACCTTAGTTACAGTTTCTGGGATGGAGCACATTTTATATACTATATGCACACATGCAGATACACATGTGTGTGTATGTATGTGTGTGTGTGTGTATATATATATATATATATATATATATATATATATATGTATGTATATATACACAAACACAGATATGTGTGTGTGTATCTGTAAAAGTATAAAATAGGGCTTTAAAAAATTTAAATGCGAAATAAAGTGTTAGTATATTTTAATAATATATAATAAATGCAACTGATTGCTATGATTAAGTTATTCATTAAAATAAAAATATGCAAAAAGTATATGTGAGGATATATATAACAAAAAAATGTGGGTAGAGAAAATTCATGAAGCCAATAAATATATGGCAATAATAAAAATTTGATGAATTGAAAAAAGAAATTTCAGATTGAAGCAAATATGTATAATTTAGAAGTATCCAAATAAATAAACTTGAAAAGCAAACATATATTTATGTCGGCAAATAAAAAATAAGTGTTAAGAAAAGTGAAATATGTCAGCAAAGTAAAAAAAAAAAAATTAGAATGGAAGGGAAATGATGAGAAAAATCCAAAACAGAAGGAAAAAAGGGGGCAATTTAATTCAAGAGTAAAATAGTAAAATAAATCCCCTCAGAGAAAAACAAGTTGAAAAAATACACAGTATAAAGTTAACCGCTTTTTAATAAAAAAAAAGAAAAAAAATCCCTTATTCTATAATAGGATGAAGAATTGGCATGAAAAAGTGCCAATTTATGTTTTCAGAAATTTTAACATAAAGGCTTATTATAATGAAAAAAAACCAAACGAACCTATTGCAAAATTTTTTAAAAATTTGAAACATTAAAGGAGCCTACAATAACAAAAACAATCTTGAAAAGATAGGAAATCTTAAAAATAAAATAAAATGTAATAGAAATAATAACAATAATGATAATAATTATAATAATAATGATAATAAATACTTTTGAATTTTGTTACACAAACTTCCCTTTAAAAACCAATTACATGTTTAAGCTTCCTGGGGCATGCCTCTCCCTCTCTCATGCAAAATTCAGAAGACATCCTTAAGGGTAACATTTCAACACACTAATGCTCAAACTGACATTAAAATCTGATTTAATCCTTCCCCTGCCATTACCATTCCGATTATCTTTTCTGTTCTTTGTCTTTTCCTCTCTTTCTATCATACTCTTTCTCCTTTCTGACATTTCCCTCCTATTATGTCTTTATGGCACTCACTCCCTCCCTCACTATCCCTCATTCTCCCTCTCTGACTGTTTGCCATTTTTGTATTCTTTATTTTGAAATCAAGTAAAAGAGAATAAAAAAGTAAAAGGGGGAAATAAGACATAGGCTAAAGAAATAAACTGATAAATGTGATAAAATTCTAAATGATATTTGACACAAATTTAAAAAAAAAATAAATAAGTGAAAAGGAACAGAATGCAGTAAATAAATTTAAATAATAATGTTGTTTGAAAATAGATAGGGTGAAATGAAGAGTTAAAATAATAAAAAAAAATACAATGGAAGATAGACTGTAGGAATAAAATATGTGAATTATTAAAAAAAACAAAACAAAGATGGTGTGTGTAATGCTGTAAAAATGAAATAAAAAGAGGAATAAGAAAAAAGGAAAATGAGTTTGTAAATAATAGGAAAATAAAAAAGAAAGGTGGGGAAAGATACTTTTAAATATTGAAGGAAAAAACGAATCTTTTCAAATATTAAAAGAAAGACACTTTTAAATATTGAAGGAAAAAAGAATGTTTTCAAATATTGAAAGAAAGACACTTTTAGATATTGAAGGAAAAAAGAATGTTTTCAAATATTGAAAGAAAGATACTTTTAAAGATTGAAGGAAAAAAGAATGTTTTCAAATATTGAAAGAAAGACACTTTTAAATATTGAAGGAAAAAAGAATGTTTTCAAATATTGAAAGAAAGACACTTTTAGATATTGAAGGAAAAAAGAATGTTTTCAAATATTGAAAGAAAGACACTTTTAAATATTGAAGGAAGAATGAAAGAATGTTTTAAAATACTGAAAAAAGATTCTGTAAAAATACTGAAGAAAGAAAGATTCTTGAAAAAATATTGAAGGATGAAAGAAAGTTTCTTTAAAAAAATAATGAAGGAAAAGACTAAAGAAGAATTGTCTAAAACTAGTGAGGAAAAAAGAAAAAAAAGCATCTTCTAGAAATATTGACGAGGGAAAGAAGTGAGAGAAAAAAAAGATTGTCCAAAAATATTGAAAAAAAGTTGAAAAGAGATTCTTAATAAATATTGAAGATTAAAAAAGAAAGCTAAAAAGAAAGTGTGGAAAATGTTATAGAAAGATAAAATCATAACAAACGTACATATAAAAAAGTGAAAGAGAAGTTAAAAGAAAAGAATAAAAGTTGACAAAAGAAATAAGAAAAAAGCTAGAAACAAAAACTACAGAAAAGAAAGAAAGATGGTGGAATGACAGTAACAAGAAAGAAAGACTGCAAAAAAGAAAGAAAGAAAGATGGTGGAATGACAGTAACAAGAAAGAAAGACTGCAAAAAAGAAAGAAAGATGGTGGAATGACAGTAACAAGAAAGAAAGACTGCAAAAAAGAAAGAAAGAAAGGTGGTGGAATGACAGTAACAAGAAAGAAAGACTGAAAAAAAGAAAGAAAGAAAGATGGTGGAATGACAGTAACAAGAAAGAAAGACTGAAAAAAAGAAAGAAAGAAAGGTGGTGGAATGACAGTAACAAGAAAGAAAGACTGAAAAAAAGAAAGAAAGAAAGGTGGTGGAATGACAGTAACAAGAAAGAAAGACTGAAAAAAAGAAAGAAAGAAAGATGGTGGAATGACAGTAACAAGAAAGAAAGACTGAAAAAAAGAAAGAAAGAAAGGTGGTGGAATGACAGTAACAAGAAAGAAAGACTGAAAAAAAGAAAGAAAGAAAGGTGGTGGAATGACAGTAACAAGAAAGAAAGACTGAAAAAAAGAAAGAAAGGTGGTGGAATGACAGTAACAAGAAAGAAAGACTGAAAAAAAGTAAGAAAGAAAGGTGGTGGAATGACAGTAACAAGAAGGAAAGACTGAAAAAAAGAAAGAAAGGTGGTGGAATGACAGTAACAAGAAAGAAAGACTGAAAAAAAGAAAGAAAGAAAGGTGGTGGAATGACAGTAACAAGAAAGAAAGACTGAAAAAAAGAAAGAAAGAAAGATGGTGGAATGACAGTAACAAGAAAGAAAGACTGAAAAAAAGAAAGAAAGAAAGGTGGTGGAATGACAGTAACAAGAAAGAAAGACTGCAAAAAAGAAAGAAAGATGGTGGAATGACAGTAACAAGAAAGAAAGACTGCAAAAAAGAAAGAAAGAAAGGTGGTGGAATGACAGTAACAAGAAAGAAAGACTGAAAAAAAGAAAGAAAGAAAGATGGTGGAATGACAGTAACAAGAAAGAAAGACTGCAAAAAAGAAAGAAAGAAAGGTGGTGGAATGACAGTAACAAGAAAGAAAGACTGAAAAAAAGAAAGAAAGAAAGATGGTGGAATGACAGTAACAAGAAAGAAAGACTGAAAAAAAGAAAGAAAGAAAGGTGGTGGAATGACAGTAACAAGAAAGAAAGACTGAAAAAAAGAAAGAAAGAAAGATGGTGGAATGACAGTAACAAGAAAGAAAGACTGCAAAAAAGAAAGAAAGAAAGGTGGTGGAATGACAGTAACAAGAAAGAAAGACTGCAAAAAAGAAAGAAAGAAAGGTGGTGGAATGACAGTAACAAGAAAGAAAGACTGAAAAAAAGAAAGAAAGAAAGATGGTGGAATGACAGTAACAAGAAAGAAAGACTGCAAAAAAGAAAGAAAGAAAGGTGGTGGAATGACAGTAACAAGAAAGAAAGACTGAAAAAAAGAAAGAAAGAAAGATGGTGGAATGACAGTAACAAGAAAGAAAGACTGAAAAAAAGAAAGAAAGAAAGGTGGTGGAATGACAGTAACAAGAAAGAAAGACTGAAAAAAAGAAAGAAAGAAAGATGGTGGAATGACAGTAACAAGAAAGAAAGACTGAAAAAAAGAAAGAAAGAAAGGTGGTGGAATGACAGTAACAAGAAAGAAAGACTGAAAAAAAGAAAGAAAGAAAGGTGGTGGAATGACAGTAACAAGAAAGAAAGACTGAAAAAAAGAAAGAAAGAAAGATGGTGGAATGACAGTAACAAGAAAGAAAGACTGAAAAAAAGAAAGAAAGAAAGGTGGTGGAATGACAGTAACAAGAAAGAAAGACTGAAAAAAAGAAAGAAAGAAAGGTGGTGGAATGACAGTAACAAGAAAGAAAGACTGAAAAAAAGAAAGAAAGGTGGTGGAATGACAGTAACAAGAAAGAAAGACTGAAAAAAAGTAAGAAAGAAAGGTGGTGGAATGACAGTAACAAGAAGGAAAGACTGAAAAAAAGAAAGAAAGGTGGTGGAATGACAGTAACAAGAAAGAAAGACTGAAAAAAAGAAAGAAAGAAAGGTGGTGGAATGACAGTAACAAGAAAGAAAGACTGAAAAAAAGAAAGAAAGAAAGATGGTGGAATGACAGTAACAAGAAAGAAAGACTGAAAAAAAGAAAGAAAGAAAGGTGGTGGAATGACAGTAACAAGAAAGAAAGACTGCAAAAAAGAAAGAAAGATGGTGGAATGACAGTAACAAGAAAGAAAGACTGCAAAAAAGAAAGAAAGAAAGGTGGTGGAATGACAGTAACAAGAAAGAAAGACTGAAAAAAAGAAAGAAAGAAAGATGGTGGAATGACAGTAACAAGAAAGAAAGACTGCAAAAAAGAAAGAAAGAAAGGTGGTGGAATGACAGTAACAAGAAAGAAAGACTGAAAAAAAGAAAGAAAGAAAGAAAGAAAGATGGTGGAATGACAGTAACAAGAAAGAAAGACTGAAAAAAAGAAAGAAAGAAAGGTGGTGGAATGACAGTAACAAGAAAGAAAGACTGAAAAAAAGAAAGAAAGAAAGATGGTGGAATGACAGTAACAAGAAAGAAAGACTGAAAAAAAGAAAGAAAGAAAGGTGGTGGAATGACAGTAACAAGAAAGAAAGACTGAAAAAAAGAAAGAAAGAAAGGTGGTGGAATGACAGTAACAAGAAAGAAAGACTGAAAAAAAGAAAGAAAGAAAGGTGGTGGAATGACAGTAACAAGAAAGAAAGACTGAAAAAAAGAAAGAAAGAAAGGTGGTGGAATGACAGTAACAAGAAGGAAAGACTGAAAAAAAGAAAGAAAGGTGGTGGAATGACAGTAACAAGAAAGAAAGACTGCAAAAAAGAAAGAAAGATGTTGGAATGACAGTAACAAGAAAGAAAGACTGAAAAAAAGAAAGAAAGAAAGGTGGTGGAATGACAGTAACAGGAAAGAAAGACTGCAAAAAAGAAAGAAAGAAAGGTGGTGGAATGACAGTAACAAGAAAGAAAGACTGAAAAAAAGAAAGAAAGAAAGATGGTGGAATGACAGTAACAAGAAAGAAAGACTGCAAAAAAGAAAGAAAGAAAGGTGGTGGAATGACAGTAACAAGAAAGAAAGACTGCAAAAAAGGAAGAAAGAAAGGTGGTGGAATGACAGTAACAAGAAAGAAAGACTGTAAAAAAGAAAGAAAGAAAGATGGTGGAATGACAGTAACAAGAAAGCAAGACTGCAAAAAAGAAAGAAAGATGTTGGAATGACAGTAACAAGAAAGAAAGACTGAAAAAAAGAAAGAAAGAAAGATGGTGGAATGACAGTAACAAGAAAGAAAGACTGCAAAAAAGAAAGAAAGAAAGGTGGTGGAATGACAGTAACAAGAAAGAAAGACTGAAAAAAAGAAAGAAAGAAAGGTGGTGGAATGACAGTAACAAGAAAGAAAGACTGAAAAAAAGAAAGAAAGGTGGTGGAATGACAGTAACAAGAAAGAAAGACTGAAAAAAAGAAAGAAAGAAAGGTGGTGGAATGACAGTAACAAGAAGGAAAGACTGAAAAAAAGAAAGAAAGGTGGTGGAATGACAGTAACAAGAAAGAAAGACTGCAAAAAAGAAAGAAAGATGTTGGAATGACAGTAACAAGAAAGAAAGACTGAAAAAAAGAAAGAAAGAAAGGTGGTGGAATGACAGTAACAAGAAAGAAAGACTGCAAAAAAGAAAGAAAGAAAGGTGGTGGAATGACAGTAACAAGAAAGAAAGACTGAAAAAAAGAAAGAAAGAAAGATGGTGGAATGACAGTAACAAGAAAGAAAGACTGAAAAAAAGAAAGAAAGAAAGGTGGTGGAATGACAGTAACAAGAAAGAAAGACTGAAAAAAAGAAAGAAAGAAAGGTGGTGGAATGACAGTAACAAGAAAGAAAGACTGAAAAAAAGAAAGAAAGAAAGGTGGTGGAATGACAGTAACAAGAAAGAAAGACTGCAAAAAAGAAAGAAAGAAAGGTGGTGGAATGACAGTAACAAGAAAGAAAGACTGCAAAAAAGAAAGAAAGAAAGGTGGTGGAATGACAGTAACAAGAAAGAAAGACTGAAAAAAAGAAAGAAAGAAAGATGGTGGAATGACAGTAACAAGAAAGAAAGACTGCAAAAAAGAAAGAAAGAAAGGTGGTGGAATGACAGTAACAAGAAAGAAAGACTGAAAAAAAGAAAGAAAGAAAGATGGTGGAATGACAGTAACAAGAAAGAAAGACTGAAAAAAAGAAAGAAAGAAAGGTGGTGGAATGACAGTAACAAGAAAGAAAGACTGAAAAAAAGAAAGAAAGAAAGATGGTGGAATGACAGTAACAAGAAAGAAAGACTGAAAAAAAGAAAGAAAGAAAGGTGGTGGAATGACAGTAACAAGAAAGAAAGACTGAAAAAAAGAAAGAAAGAAAGGTGGTGGAATGACAGTAACAAGAAAGAAAGACTGAAAAAAAGAAAGAAAGAAAGGTGGTGGAATGACAGTAACAAGAAAGAAAGACTGAAAAAAAGAAAGAAAGAAAGGTGGTGGAATGACAGTAACAAGAAGGAAAGACTGAAAAAAAGAAAGAAAGGTGGTGGAATGACAGTAACAAGAAAGAAAGACTGCAAAAAAGAAAGAAAGATGTTGGAATGACAGTAACAAGAAAGAAAGACTGAAAAAAAGAAAGAAAGAAAGGTGGTGGAATGACAGTAACAGGAAAGAAAGACTGCAAAAAAGAAAGAAAGAAAGGTGGTGGAATGACAGTAACAAGAAAGAAAGACTGAAAAAAAGAAAGAAAGAAAGATGGTGGAATGACAGTAACAAGAAAGAAAGACTGAAAAAAAGAAAGAAAGAAAGGTGGTGGAATGACAGTAACAAGAAAGAAAGACTGCAAAAAAGGAAGAAAGAAAGGTGGTGGAATGACAGTAACAAGAAAGAAAGACTGAAAAAAAGAAAGAAAGAAAGATGGTGGAATGACAGTAACAAGAAAGCAAGACTGCAAAAAAGAAAGAAAGATGTTGGAATGACAGTAACAAGAAAGAAAGACTGAAAAAAAGAAAGAAAGAAAGATGGTGGAATGACAGTAACAAGAAAGAAAGACTGCAAAAAAGAAAGAAAGAAAGGTGGTGGAATGACAGTAACAAGAAAGAAAGACTGAAAAAAAGAAAGAAAGAAAGGTGGTGGAATGACAGTAACAAGAAAGAAAGACTGAAAAAAAGAAAGAAAGGTGGTGGAATGACAGTAACAAGAAAGAAAGACTGAAAAAAAGAAAGAAAGAAAGGTGGTGGAATGACAGTAACAAGAAGGAAAGACTGAAAAAAAGAAAGAAAGGTGGTGGAATGACAGTAACAAGAAAGAAAGACTGCAAAAAAGAAAGAAAGATGTTGGAATGACAGTAACAAGAAAGAAAGACTGAAAAAAAGAAAGAAAGAAAGGTGGTGGAATGACAGTAACAAGAAAGAAAGACTGCAAAAAAGAAAGAAAGAAAGGTGGTGGAATGACAGTAACAAGAAAGAAAGACTGAAAAAAAGAAAGAAAGAAAGATGGTGGAATGACAGTAACAAGAAAGAAAGACTGAAAAAAAGAAAGAAAGAAAGGTGGTGGAATGACAGTAACAAGAAAGAAAGACTGAAAAAAAGAAAGAAAGAAAGGTGGTGGAATGACAGTAACAAGAAAGAAAGACTGAAAAAAAGAAAGAAAGAAAGGTGGTGGAATGACAGTAACAAGAAAGAAAGACTGCAAAAAAGAAAGAAAGAAAGGTGGTGGAATGACAGTAACAAGAAAGAAAGACTGAAAAAAAGAAAGAAAGAAAGGTGGTGGAATGACTGTAACAAGAAAGAAAGACTGAAAAAAAGAAAGAAAGAAAGGTGGTGGAATGACAGTAACAAGAAAGAAAGACTGAAAAAAAGAAAGAAAGAAAGGTGGTGGAATGACAGTAACAAGAAAGAAAGACTGCAAAAAAGAAAGAAAGAAAGGTGGTGGAATGACAGTAACAAGAAAGAAAGACTGAAAAAAAGAAAGAAAGAAAGATGGTGGAATGACAGTAACAAGAAAGAAAGACTGAAAAAAAGAAAGAAAGAAAGGTGGTGGAA
Organism: Acanthosepion lycidas; assembly: GCA_963932145.1. NCBI lineage: Eukaryota > Metazoa > Mollusca > Cephalopoda > Sepiida > Sepiidae > Acanthosepion > Acanthosepion lycidas. The sequence goes on from OZ010583.1 coordinate 45,455,009, forward strand.
TGACAGTAACAAGAAAGAAAGACTGAAAAAATGAAAGAAAGAAAGGTGGTGGAATGACAGTAACAAGAAAGAAAGACTGAAAAAAAGAAAGAAAGAAAGATGGTGGAATGACAGTAACAAGAAAGAAAGACTGCAAAAAAGAAAGAAAGAAAGGTGGTGGAATGACAGTAACAAGAAAGAAAGACTGAAAAAAAGAAAGAAAGAAAGATGGTGGAATGACAGTAACAAGAAAGAAAGACTGCAAAAAAGAAAGAAAGAAAGGTGGTGGAATGACAGTAACAAGAAAGAAAGACTGAAAAAAAGAAAGAAAGAAAGATGGTGGAATGACAGTAACAAGAAAGAAAGACTGCAAAAAAGAAAGAAAGATGTTGGAATGACAGTAACAAGAAAGAAAGACTGAAAAAAAGAAAGAAAGAAAGATGGTGGAATGACAGTAACAAGAAAGAAAGACTGCAAAAAAGAAAGAAAGAAAGGTGGTGGAATGACAGTAACAAGAAAGAAAGACTGAAAAAAAGAAAGAAAGAAAGGTGGTGGAATGACAGTAACAAGAAAGAAAGACTGAAAAAAAGAAAGAAAGGTGGTGGAATGACAGTAACAAGAAAGAAAGACTGAAAAAAAGAAAGAAAGAAAGGTGGTGGAATGACAGTAACAAGAAGGAAAGACTGAAAAAAAGAAAGAAAGGTGGTGGAATGACAGTAACAAGAAAGAAAGACTGCAAAAAAGAAAGAAAGATGTTGGAATGACAGTAACAAGAAAGAAAGACTGAAAAAAAGAAAGAAAGAAAGGTGGTGGAATGACAGTAACAAGAAAGAAAGACTGCAAAAAAGAAAGAAAGAAAGGTGGTGGAATGACAGTAACAAGAAAGAAAGACTGAAAAAAAGAAAGAAAGAAAGATGGTGGAATGACAGTAACAAGAAAGAAAGACTGAAAAAAAGAAAGAAAGAAAGGTGGTGGAATGACAGTAACAAGAAAGAAAGACTGAAAAAAAGAAAGAAAGAAAGGTGGTGGAATGACAGTAACAAGAAAGAAAGACTGAAAAAAAGAAAGAAAGAAAGGTGGTGGAATGACAGTAACAAGAAAGAAAGACTGCAAAAAAGAAAGAAAGAAAGGTGGTGGAATGACAGTAACAAGAAAGAAAGACTGAAAAAAAGAAAGAAAGAAAGGTGGTGGAATGACTGTAACAAGAAAGAAAGACTGAAAAAAAGAAAGAAAGAAAGGTGGTGGAATGACAGTAACAAGAAAGAAAGACTGAAAAAAAGAAAGAAAGAAAGGTGGTGGAATGACAGTAACAAGAAAGAAAGACTGCAAAAAAGAAAGAAAGAAAGGTGGTGGAATGACAGTAACAAGAAAGAAAGACTGAAAAAAAGAAAGAAAGAAAGATGGTGGAATGACAGTAACAAGAAAGAAAGACTGAAAAAAAGAAAGAAAGAAAGGTGGTGGAATGACAGTAACAAGAAAGAAAGACTGAAAAAATGAAAGAAAGAAAGGTGGTGGAATGACAGTAACAAGAAAGAAAGACTGAAAAAAAGAAAGAAAGAAAGGTGGAGGAATGACAGTAACAAGAAAGAAAGACTGAAAAAAAGAAAGAAAGAAAGGTGGTGGAATGACAGTAACAAGAAAGAAAGACTGAAAAAAAGAAAGAAAGAAAGGTGGTGGAATGACAGTAACAAGAAAGAAAGACTGAAAAAAAGAAAGAAAGAAAGGTGGTGGAATGACAGTAACAAGAAAGAAAGACTGAAAAAAAGAAAGAAAGAAAGGTGGTGGAATGACAGTAACAAGAAAGAAAGACTGAAAAAAAGAAAGAAAGAAAGGTGGTGGAATGACAGTAACAAGAAAGAAAAACTGAAAAAAAGAAAGAAAGAAAGATGGTGGAATGACTGTAACAAGAAAGAAAGACTGAAAAAAAGAAAGAAAGAAAGGTGGTGGAATGACAGTAACAAGAAAGAAAGACTGAAAAAAAGAAAGAAAGAAAGATGGTGGAATGACAGTAACAAGAAAGAAAGACTGAAAAAAAGAAAGAAAGAAAGGTGGTGGAATGACAGTAACAAGAAAGAAAGACTGAAAAAAAGAAAGAAAGAAAGATTGTGGAATGACAGTAACAAGAAAGAAAGACTGAAAAAAAGAAAGAAAGAAAGGTGGTGGAATGACAGTAACAAGAAAGAAAGACTGAAAAAAAGAAAGAAAGAAAGGTAGTGGAATGACAGTAACAAGAAAGAAAGACTGAAAAAAAGAAAGAAAGAAAGGTGGTGGAATGACAGTAACAAGAAAGAAAGACTGAAAAAAAGAAAGAAAGAAAGGTGGTGGAATGACAGTAACAAGAAAGAAAGACTGAAAAAAAGAAAGAAAGGTGTTGGAATGACAGTAACAAGAAAGAAAGACTGAAAAAAAGAAAAAAAGAAAGATGGTGGAATGACAGTAACAAGAAAGAAAGACTGAAAAAAAGAAAGAAAGAAAGATGGTGGAATGACTGTAACAAGAAAGAAAGACTGAAAAAAAGAAAGAAAGAAAGGTGGTGGAATGACAGTAACAAGAAAGAAAAACTGAAAAAAAGAAAGAAAGAAAGATGGTGGAATGACAGTAACAAGAAAGAAAGACTGAAAAAAAGAAAGAAAGAAAGGTGGTGGAATGACAGTAACAAGAAAGAAAGACTGAAAAAAAGAAAGAAAGAAAGATGGTGGAATGACAGTAACAAGAAAGAAAGACTGAAAAAAAGAAAGAAAGAAAGGTGGTGGAATGACAGTAACAAGAAAGAAAGACTGAAAAAAAGAAAGAAAGAAAGGTGGTGGAATGACAGTAACAAGAAAGAAAGACTGAAAAAAAGAAAGAAAGAAAGATGGTGGAATGACAGTAACAAGAAAGAAAGACTGCAAAAAAGAAAGAAAGAAAGGTGGTGGAATGACAGTAACAAGAAAGAAAGACTGCAAAAAAGAATGAGAGAAAGGTGGTGGAATGACAGTAACAAGAAAGAAAGATTGAAAAAAAGAAAGAAAGGTGGTGGAATGACAGTAACAAGAAAGAAAGACTGCAAAAAAGAAAGAAAAGAAAGAAAGAAAAGTAAAGTAATTAGAAAAGAGACCTGAAAAATGAAAAGAAAAATATTAAAAGTGAAAAAATGATATAATAATGGATAATGCTAAGATGGAAAAGAAAAAAGAAAATCTTAACATAATCAATAAAAAAAGATTTAAAAAAAAAATCAAATCAAACTGATAATAAAATGTGAAAAAGAATGAAACAAAATTTAAATAATGGCGGGAACTAAAACCTGTCTGGGACATTCATTTAAATATCAGTTGCAACTGTCAACCGCACAACTCCCACGACTTTTGCTGCATGTGAACTCACAGTTGAAAATTTTTGTTGTGTAACTAAATATATTTATAAAGAAAGGAGAATAGTGTGAAGTAGGAAGAGAGAGGAGAAAGGTAATGGTGCTAAGGGAGGGGCATCCACCCTTAGGTTGTCATAAGATGTAATAAAGCCATGTAATGCCATATCATTTGAAAAATAGAAAAAAAAAAATAAAATTTAAAATGGCCTACAACTTTCTAATGTCTGTCAAACATATTTTTGTTATTATTTGTTAAAGCTAAAAAATCAGAGGAAAAATGGGAAAAAAACATTTTAAAAAGCTAAAAAAGTCACAGAAAAAAATGGAAAAAAATTTTTTTTAAAAAAGCTAAAAATAACTAGTGAAAATAAGTAACCTTAAAGATGAAGAATCTGAAGAGGAAGCAGCCAACTTAGGAAGAAGGGAGTAGGTGGTGGAGATGCTCTCAATACGTTTCACTTGGCATTGATACTTTATACTCTTCTCAAGTGCTACCACAAGTGTTTAACATCTCTGAAAAATTTTATCGTACTTTCACTTTCACTTTTATTGTCTCTCTCACTGACTTTTTTCCCCACTTTTCTCTCTAGCTATCTTAACCTTATTTGTTTACTTACAATTTTTTGTCCCCTTCAGTTTGATGTCTCCTAATTCATCTCAATTTATTAGGATCATTTGCTTTTCTCTAACTCAAGTTTGTTAATATTTCTTTTTTCATTTTGAGTAAATATTTCTTTAGAACTTTTATTTTTCTCTGAGTCTTTCTTTTTTTGTTTCTTTAGCTTTCTTGTTCATCTCTGATTTTTTTTATAATCCTGGACTGTTTTTGCTTGTTTTCTTTCTATCTTTTAATTCCTATTCTTCTTTCCTTTTATTTTACTCATATTGCTTTCATTTTTTTTTAAATCTTTTAGAGATGTGAAGAAGTGTCACAACTGTCAGTGTAAAAGTGAAACTGGTGAGCCAAGATCAAATTCTAGCCTAATCTGTTGAATTCACTTTCACACTCATTCCTTTGGACAAGGCACTAATCCATTTCTCCTCTCTAGCAATAAGTAAAATAACAGGGTAGACTAGGCTTGGGTGTAACCAGAAGAAAAACTCTGTAGCATGAAACCACTCCCATATCTTTCCCAAGAATGTGTGGTTATCTACAGATAAAATGAAATGCTACTGTTGAGATCCACAATCACCTATGTCTAGAAGAGATAAGGCATTTTAATCACATGGTTCACACTTATGACGTTTTTTTTTCTTATTTCTCTTTTATTAATTTGTTTTTAAATTTTTGAATTCTTTGCTGTTCCTCTTTTATTTTACACTTTTCCTTTCTCTTGTCTTCTTTTCTGTGTTTCTGCTTTTTATTTTTCTTATCCACATAAGTTCCCTTCTGACTGGCACTATAGAATCACAAAGAACATTACCAAATAACAGAAACCATATCACTTGAGGAACTTCAACAGCAGCAACAAATTAAATTGATAGAACATGTCACTTAAAGTGAAAGTAATGACATAATAAGAATGATGACATTCCACTCCATCTCAATTAAAGGTTGACAAAATAAAACCATCGTTAATACTGGAAAGAGTGATAACAGTTACTGGATTTGAGAAATCTATTTTTCTGTAAAATTGTTTTAAGAAAAAGATTTTATAAATTTCACCTGAAAGTAGTACAAGCTGCTAAGTCAATGGATACCAATTGTTTCCTTGAAAGGACTAATATTATCATTAAAGTTGAGAACAGTTACTATGATTTGATCCCAGCCCAATGGTCAGAATAGTGTAATTCAAGTAGCACTAACTACTCAGTCAATCAATTTCAAATGTTTGCTTATAAGAAAATGAATAATGTACATTAAGTCAAGATTTGGCTGCTTGTGACTTTCTAAAGAAATGTTCTTATTAGAAAATCATGGAGGAAACACTGTGAAGCAGCCAATGGCAATCCCAGAAAGAGGAAGTTAATAACAACCAGCTTAAATTAAAAAAGATTGTACCTCCAACAAGAATCACACAGTGATAGCAATTGAGATATATAAGCACTAGAAATAATGCTAGATATAATGTTTATTGCAATAAGAAACAATGTTGATAAAAAATCCATTAAAAAAAAGCTAGCAGATACAGATTTGGAGAAGTCCAATGAGAAATGTGCACACCTCAAATAGGTAATTCTAACCTTGTTCTATCGACACAGCCTCTGTGGCCAAATTGGTAAAGCAATGTTACAGTTATAGAAGTGGTTTCTCTGATGAAAAAGGGGATACGGGGTCGATTCCAGTTGGGCATACAATCTTTCTTGTAATGGATAGAACATGGAATCAGGTATTGACTGGAGTGGTACAAGGATCCAACCAACATTTATGTAATAAGAAATAAAAATGGATAAATCATACACACACACACACACACACACACACATATATATATATATATATATATATATATATATATATATATATATATATACATATTTATATGCATGGTACTTAGTGGAAAGTGCTCAATATCTGTGATAGAGCTAACATATTCACTTGCATGTAAGTAGTTTGTAAATCCAGGTTTCAGTGTGAAACTAATTCCATGCAACTGAATATATATATATATATATATATATATATATATATATATATATATATATATATATATATATGTGGGAATAAAATTACATTTGCACATCTCGCACATATAGTGCCAGTGTTATGTATATTTATTAATATATATATATATATATATATATATATATATATATATATATATATATATATATATACACATTTTTACTATAAAAATACTTTTTTAGAGGGTACATGTATTTGAATTGCTGTTGTTGATTTTCTGTTTTTAATTTTCTTAAGCAGTGAAATTAATAACAAGTGGTCTAGACTGAGTAAAAAAGAAATAATGTTGGATAACAAAAAAACACATCAAATATATACACACAAACACAAGCACATATATATATATATATATATATATATATATATATTTAATGGTATGTATATAAATGTATTATGCATTATGTATGTTTCAGATGTTGAAGTAATTTTCCTATTTTATGAAACTAATTTTGTTTTTGATGTTTGAAAATCAAAAAGAATTAAAAACAACAAATCAGATAAAATAAGCAAAAATGAATGAAATTGAAAGGAAAAGATTTAATTCAACATGAATATGTTATATCTTTCAGCTTTAACTAATATACACACATACACACACACACATATATACATACATATATATATATATATATATATATATATATATATATATACACCCACACATATGTACATATAAACATGTATATACACACATGCACATATATACACATATATAAACACACATATGTATGCATGCACAGACACACTCAAATATATATTGCCTTCATAAAGTCCCTCAGAGGATGAAATGTGTCAGTTAAGATAAGTTTTCCTTTTGTCTTTTTTGGGATATATATATATATATATATATATATATATATATATATATATATATACATGCACACACACACACACACATAAATTCAGATATAAATAAAAAATATCTGTAAAAAGAAAATATTAATACAAATCTTTAACAAAACATTTTGTCCTCTGATGAACTTTATCAAGGCAAACCAATATATTTGCTTTGACAAAGTCCATCAGCAGACAAAAGATGATGGTAAACAAAAGTTCTTTTTGTCGTTATATATATATGTACACACACACACACACATACATATATATATATATATATATATATATATATATATATATATATATATATATGCACACACACACACACACATAATCACTGCTCTTTGTTTCTCCTTGATGTACAATGCGGACATGTTTACATTGTAGCAGCAACAAGAAAACTAGTGCAATCAAGCTCAAACTTTGATCACATGATCATAATAGTACAAACTAGAAGCATGCATGCTCAGAAAGCAGTGTGACAAGCCTAAAGATATGTTATGACAAAAGTTCAGAAAATTTTTGACATCCTCATGTATATATATATATATATATATATATATATATATATATATATATATATATAGTCTGTGGAATTAATAAACACTTCTAATACCTCAGTGTATGGATCAAATTTAGTATAGGAGATAAGGAAATTGAACATAACTATGTCCAGGAGAACCCATCTTTTTGTTCAAAACCACAAACAAAACGTAGCACCTAGATGATCCTTGAAGCCACAAGCAAATTCAACCTTTATGTTTATTATTTATATATCAGTCCACAAAGTTGTATATGCCTGAAGATGCAAATACCAAATCATTTCAGACCTTATCAGAAGTACAAGAGCAAATGAAGACACCAGTCTATTTAATCTGTTCTGAGACTATACTCTATGCATATACAAACACAGATGTGAAGAAATAAATCTTGATCATTTAAACATTTCAAACAAATTTTTTGAAAACAGCATTTCTGTTTTCCATCCAGAGGCCAGTGTACCGATGATTAGGTGGGCTATACTGATGACATAGGCATTTATTGCTAGAATAAGAATGATCTTGAGTAAAAAATTAATATTCTTTGCCAGAAACTATAATCTGAAATTGGAATGAAAGCATGATGGCACATAATAAAAATTCAGAATGTGGAACTAATAGATACTAAACACTTCAAATAGCTAAGTGTATGGACCAGTTAGAACAAATTTAGAGATAAGAAAATTAAATATAGAATAGGCTGTGCTAGGAGTAGTTTTATACAACACTGCAAGATGCTACAAAACTAAAACATTAACCTAAGAACTAGAGTCATGTCCTCAAATAACCTTGTCAGATCTCGACTTTCATATCGTTATCATGCATGTCATTCTTCTTGTTCAGAAATGTCTGAACAAAGACATATATACAGCCATTTTCTCAGATCAAATGAATAAATCCTCTAGGTCTTAAAGAAGATGATCTTTCATTAGATCTTATAGACTGGTGTTACACAATCACAAAGAACGAGAGCAAACAAAAGTTGCATCACTTGTAAAATTCAAACAGCAGCAACAACTAAAATGGATAGTACAGGTAATTAGAAGAGAAAATAATGATATAATCAAGATGTTGACTTTCTACACTACCATAAGCCAAACTTTAGGAAGGAAACTCCCATTATTACTAGAAAGGGAAATAACCTTTTTTCCTGACAAACTATTTTAAAAGGTTTTATAAATTTCAACTGTCAGTAGAACTAATGTTTGAGTCAATGAAAGTTGAATGTTTCCTGTATGGGAACAGTTAATCTCACCATTATCATTACAATGAAACTTGATGCAGATGATGACAAAAACAAATGTTTTGTTAATAAAAAGACTGTTTCTTTAGTGTTTCTTATGGGTCATTTAATGCCAAAATTCATTTTTCGTGGGAGAATTAGTAATTTCTTTTGCAAAAAAATGTATTACTGGTATTTTTAATATAAAAATGTATTTTTATACTTTCACAGTGTTTTGACTCCATTTTGGGGGTTAACTATTTGCCCATAGTTGGAACCCTAATAGGTGCTACCACCCTGGTCAAACGTGGAAACAACAATAATTAAGAGGTGGTTCTATGTGTAGTGGCATTGACAGCCTAAATCAACCTGTACATTTTTTCTTTACAAATATATAAGCAAACAAAAAGCAAACAAGAGAAACAATACAAAAACTGTTTTACAATAACAAATAATATTCATATTTATGTATGTCAGTGATATACAAGCATAATTAATAGGAGTTACTTCCCTTGGATCGGAATTAAAGTCTTTACTATGGAAATATTTTCATCTGAGCTCATAGAAAGTTGAATGAACTTGCTGTGCAAAATGTTCACAGTGAGGGAGTTGAAAGAATTCTGGAAAGCTGAGAATATGTTGATAAAATTTTAACTCCAGAAGAGTTGAAGGAGTGTATGTTCTGTAATGTTTCTAATTAATTTTCTGTAGCTTGTAATGCTCTGTAATGTTCCATACGTACGTGTATGTGTGCATGTGCGATGACGTTTCATAGCGTTCACCCAAACTAGGTCAAAACACTTTTTCTTAAAGTCCTACAATGTTGGTAGGCAGGAGAAATTAAGAGGAAGAATGAACTTGTGTCAAACTATTTATAATAATCATAGTCATGGGATAGGCTCCTGGAGGCATGGACAGATTTTGGCGGAATTATATTTCCGTTCAGGTCAGGAACTAGGTTGATGTTATTCAGATGTAGTTGAGAACATGATTTAAATATTAACTGACCAATGAGAAATGAGAAAATATCAAGGCTCTGTGATCCACTTTTTGCACAGATTTTTGTAGTCAAAAACAAGTGGTAGCAGAATGCTATATATACAACTCAATACCTCCTGATCAGAGTCCTTGCAGTCACATGTAGTTGTCATAGCCAGGATGCAAAAAGGTTGTAAAATATATTTCATAGTAATATTATTCATTTGTACCCTATTGTTTTAAAAATATATTTAAAGTGTATTTAAAAACATACTTTGTTTCATTAAACTTTAAACCATCAGCATAAGAAATGATTTAACTGCCATTATAATCAGTCTTAAATTCTTACCTAGTAGAAACAGCTATTTAAGCTAGCATAAATCAAATTGATATGCAGGTGGCATTGTGTTGATAGAAGATGCAGAAAGGAAATTACAAGAACTCCTGTAGATGGTAGTAAAGGAAAGCAAGAAGAAACTACTAAACATCAGTTGTAAGAAGATAGCAGAAGAAACAGTCCAACATGCAAATTACATACTGCAGATACTAAAATTTGAACAAGTACAAAAATTTAAATGTCTTGGAATAGTTTTAACAAAGAAAAGAAAGTGCAGCACTGAAATCCAAAGGTGCATTGGGATAGCAAAAGTAGCTTTCTGAAAGTTAAGCAAAGTATTAAGAAAAAGGAAATTTGCATTAGAAGCAAAGAAAATAGTACTGAACTGTAGTATAATATCAGTTCTCCTATATTGCAGTGAATGTTGGACAGATGAAGCAAAGACTTGAAACAACAGATATGTGGTTCTGCAGAAGGATGTTGAGAATTCCATAGACCAAATGATGAATTTTTAGAGAAAGTTGAAACAAAAAGGATACATCAGAAAGAGAAAGCTGAAATTTCTCTAACACATCATGAGAAAAGCAAGCTTGGAAAATCTGACTGTCACAGGATATACTGAAAGTAAGAGGGACAGAGGAAAACAACACAGAATTTACTTAGCAAGCTTCAGTAAATAGATAGCAGAACAGAGCTCAGGATATATAACAAAAAATATTATTAAGATCTACAAAGGACAGGAAATTGTGTTGAACCACCATCACCAACCTCCTGAAGGATCAAGTCACATACAAGAAAAATCAAACCTACTTCACGGTCTAATGTCAATCTATCAAATATTTTCAAATTTGTCTATATACTTTTTAATTAGCAGATTTGAAACACAAACCCTTTTATTTTTTATAACAGCTATCAAAATCCCATTTGCTAAAGAATATACCATGCCTAAAAAGGTTATAGAGCCAATGTTTTTTGACTTACAAAAGAAATTCTTATTTTTATATTAAAAGGAAATAATGTACATGATAGAGATACAATGGCTTGATAGGGAGCCACACATAAAATGAAAGCAACAAATTTTAAATTCTCATTGAGAAGGTTACTTTTCACTTCACACTAATATCATTAAGAAAGGCATAAGTCTATATTTACTGCTCTCACCACTATGAGTTAAATAGCAGGACAGGTTGCACTCTTTAGCCATAGTTGGTAACCAGTCTAGAACAACAACAACACTGAATTAAAAAACCATAAGTTACAGCCTCCATGTTATGCAATGATTGGATTAAAATGCATTGCTTCTCGTCCAAATCCACCAATGAGAACCACTGTGTTATTTCTGTTATACAAAACATTTAAATGATTCTATACCATAAAAACATTAGCAGTCTTTTTTTTTGTTAAATATTTTGATTGTTTTCCTCTCTAAACTTTTCTTATGATACACAAAAGTCACATCCAAACAAATTGAAAAAATCATTTTCTTGCAATAATTAATTGGGAAGCTTATTGATTTCCAAAATCAAAGAAATGTTCTGATGCAAGTGTTTAGGTTTTTACAGGAGAAAATTTATTGTGGCACAATAAAAAATACAAGTCTGATGAACTTGCCAACAAATAAAAAAAAAACATAAAAGAAATAGGCTTTATTGAATTGGCCATACATCAACAATGTTCAAAATGAATGGAATCAATTGAACGTGAAATTGAAAGTGCAGTTATAAAAGTTATTTTGAGAGCCTGTCCACATAGTTACTCGTAGGTTCATTTAAAAGAATGCTTAATTTAAGGGATTGTAAGAAAAATATCTGTTTATTGAAAGTGAAAGTAAGTTAAATTTATACTTGCATATATCTCTATAGGTCTAACTAAACGTTTTAAAATATTTTAATATTTCAAGGATTGTCAGAAAAACATCTGTTTGCTGACAGAAGAGAAAATGAAAGGAAATTGGTTTTATATCTTCATATATCTTCACTTTAAAGTCTCTATAGAGCCCAAAAGCATCTCCACATCCTTGTGGGTAATGAATTATCTTCTACCCTAAAATCACTTTCCTACAGACAAAATGTCATAAACCTTTCATTGTTCTACTGCTATTTTCATAGAAAAATGCTCAGACAAACTACATTCCTTTGTTTCACCAGTTCTAACTTTCATGGCTAAGACTTACCATGCTATAAACAGCAGTGAACTATGATTCCTCTTGTATTCCACTGGTGAGATGTAAGTTCCACTCAAGAAGCTTTGCACAAACTGCTTCTTCATAGAACCTATTTCCAAGAGTACACTTTCTTGATCATCACAATCTTAACCAGTTCAAGTCTAGCGGTAACCATTATCTTTCTAACTACTTTAAGTGGCTCTATCGTGAACATCATTATAAAAAATATATCTTTAGAATTTGAATTAATTTATTTTAATATATAATTTAAGAGATTGTTAGAAAAAACAAAAATTGATTTTATATTTATATACAAGGGTCTCTCCAAAAATAATGCTTCCTTTTATTTTCTTGGCTTGTGATATCAAAGGAGGATGTTAGGGTTATGATAGCATTGGTTGAACATTTCTGCCAATAACTCGCTATTATTTTGACCATATTACAGGTAGCAGCTAGTATGACTGTCTAGCAGGATGTTATATGACATGAAAGTGTGTATGAAGCAAAGATTTGTTATTGAGTTCCTCCTTGTGGAAAGAATTGAAAACATAGACATTCATTGGCACTTGTATGTTTACAGACACCAAGCAGAAACTGTGAGCACAGTTAGGTAGCAGCTAATCCAGAAATAATCTTGTGGCAATGACAGAAATATGTATAGCCTTGAATATGACAATAAACTACATCTGGCATCAAGGCCTCTGATCAGGGAATTGGAGGTGTTGAGGTCCACCTGACCCAGCACCTATTAGGGTCCCAGCTGCGGGTCAAATAGTGAACTAACCAAACACAAACAAAACTCTATGAAAGTATAAAAATACATTTTTATAGTAAAAATACCAGTTATACATTTTTTTTATCTGAAAAATTACCAGCAATACATATTTATAGTAGAATTACCAATGATATATTTTATCTGTAGTTGAAGGCATACAATTGTTTATAATATTTAGATTTCAGCATTAAATAACTTGACACTAAAAAATCAACCAACCATCATAAAAACTCTTTCATGACATTAATCCATATAATATCCTATAATTTCTTAAAGAAATCAAACTGTATTCCAACAAAAACACAAATATTACTGCCTCTTTAAAAAGTTAATACCAATAATACATTTTTATAGGAAAAAGACAATCAATACAACACTAACAGAAGTATAAAAATACATTTTTATAGTAAAATTACCAATAATGCATGTTTTAAAAAATTACCAACAATGCATTTTATCATATACAATATATATTTATATATCTAAAAAGCATACATTATAAGTATAAAATAATATACAAAATATCTGTAGTTGAAGGCATAAAATTGCATTAAAAATATTTAGAATTCAGCATTAAATAACCAATAGAAGTTGATATGCCACTAAACAAAATCAACAAAACCTAAAAATATTTAATTTATAATTTCCATCCAATAAACCTGATAAAATTTTAAGTAGATTCATTATCATCTCAAGAATTCTTGATATTGTTTGTTGAGATGATAACACTCAGCCAATCTATTGTACAGCCTTCTTCAGATATACAATCTGCATAGATAATACATTCTTTTGTTTCAAGAAGAGACATTTTCTTTAAAAGTTTTTAACTCATTGTTTGTTGCTGTCTTTGTGGTTGTAACATTTCAATCCATTCTACAACCTTCTGCAGGTATCCACAAAGAATGTATAGCTTATCTTTTTTTTCTCCAGAAAATGGTGTCAAACGATAAAAAAAAAAAGAAAAGTTAGCAAATATATAATGTAAATAAATAGTTTTTATATTTAATTTTTGAAAACTTGTTAGTTGTCAATTCTTTCTTTGTAAATAAAATTGTTCGGATGAGAATTTTAAAAAGTACTGCTGTCAAAAAGTTGATAAAAAATTGTTGGTTAAATGAAAGTCACTATTCTGGGATTTGTTTGTCTATCATCTGATGCCTAATTTCCATTTGAATATATTTCCTCTGAATCAGATAAAAAAAAAATGTTCTTGCATAAAGTTTTCTTCCGGAAAACTCAGCCGAAATGTCAGGTGAGTTAAAGAAACTTTCAAAAGGTTCCTATGGGCTGATATCTCATGTCTATCTAGGAAGCATTCCCTAAACATTTGGGCTAATTTAATTTTGTGTTCTATGTGGGGAGGCATTAGGGACAAAGAAATAAGCAGAGCCTAATATTCAACATCTTATTTCAAATTTTTTTTGCTTGTATTTCATATTTTTTCTTTCTGTATTTTCAGATTAATTTTTTTATATTGAGAAATTGTTCATTTCTTCTAACTTTTTTCTTTTTTTTAGAGGGGGGTTCCAACTCAATTTTGATAAGTATCAAGAATAAGTGTGATAAGTATAATTTATGTGCCCCACTTGGGTTCTTTTTAGGGAGAGAAGAAAAGTTTTTGAATAGTTTGTACAAAATACCACAGACATATAATCCAAATATTTTCATGAGGGAATCGAGTATCCCCTCCAAAAACTAGTTTCAATTCAGCACAACACTTAAATGTCACCAGGGTTCTCTTCCTGCAGCATCTCAGCAAATTCTCTCAATCTCAACTAATAATTATTCATATATTTGTATATGATATTGGTTCAAATGAAACCAAACACATGAATAATGCACAAAGGAAAGTTCCAGTTTTGATAATTTGGCGATGTGACATCATTGACACTAAATGATTTATTCAGATGATATTCTTCATTTATTATACGACTTGAGGTTCTACATTTCTTAATCATATTTATCTCACATTCAATTATCTGTCTTACTTTTTTTACTATCAATCTCAGTCAATGCCGATTTATATTTGTAAACATTGTTTAGTCTGGTACAAGGTTACAAATTTGCAGCACTTCCTGCAAATCATACTAAAGTAATAATAGATTGAAATACTATTTTGCTAACCATTGCTCTATGGTAAGGTTTTTATATTTATTAAGCTTGAGTTAACATGCTACAAGCTCACAAGAGTATGACACAGTGTGGTTTAAATCCATTACTTTTATGCGTCTAATGGAAGATTGTGAGGTTGATCTTGTTTTTTTTTTATTTTTTTTTTTTAGAAAATTTTTCAACACTTCCAAGCTTTTCCAACTCTCTATTTATTATTTTGCACTTTTTCCCCAGAGCTCAAACAGAAAAATTGATTATTATAGTTGGTTCATTATAGTTCATTCAAGATTTTACTTGCATGTTCAGTGTTGGTTACTTCTATAATTAATGTATAAGTTTTCTACAAGAATATTTTGCATGAAATAATGGGGGTGAAAAGGTACATGCACAAAATAATAAAGACCGATTGATTTGCAATGTAAGATAACATTTCTTAAACAAAATCAACAAAAGGAAAGTTTAAGGATTTCTTTTCCTAGAAATAAATGGAATACACAAGGAAAATTGTTAATCAATGTATTTGAGTGTGATTTGTCTGTGTAGGTATGTTTGTGTGTGAAGCATCCACAGCTCTTTTAGCTTTGGTGTGAAAAGTTGATGGAACACATTTCAAAAGGAGGAAGAAAGAGTTGCTTAAGAGTCCACCTGTTTTTATACACTCAGGGCTGTTGCTGATGTTGTTAAGGCACTACACATGCTTTTATGGTATGAATGTTTTTGAGATAGTGATATTGTGTATAAGGGATTATTTGATGGCAACTTTATCCCCAGAATTTCTTCCACTTTCTGATAAAATGATGAGTATACTTTTGATTCTTATGTGAGTTATGCCAGTAATTAAGTAATTAATTAATTAGTAATTAAGTTTTCCCATGTCAGAAAGTGCAAGACATTCTACATTTTTGACACTTTAAATTATTTTCTGACCCCAACTTTTATTAAGACCTTGTTTATTTCATATTGAGAAAAATTACAACCTTTCAATTATGATGACATCTTCTCCAATGTATTAAACACCTAAGAATATAACAGCAATGATTTGCTTGACTGGCTTCATAACCACTGATCCATTTCAATGCATACTATCTCTCTAACTACACCAGTTGTTTTATATTAGGGTTCCTCAGACCTTTAGATCCCCTTCATGGAATCTTTGACATCTCACCAGTCCATAGGTATGTCAGTAGCAGCAGCTTTATCGCATATCCAAGAATTTAATTTCTTCTTTGCTGATTGCTTCCTTTGTGATGAAGATGTTGATGACTACATTCACTGCTAATATGCAGGTTCAAGACTTAGAAGCTTCCAGTTTCAACAACACCTTGTTACATGTGCATTGTTGCTGTTGGAAGTGTTCAAGTGATGTGAATCTTGTTATTTTGATATTTGATTTGTGATTGTGTAACACCAGTCTATATATTCTGATGAAGGATCATCTTTAAGGTTTATAGGATTAGTTTATCTCAAGCTATTTCAAATTACTGATCTGATAAAATTTCATATAGAGATGACAATTTAGAAATCTCTGAATAATTTGGTTTGGTTGATTTTGTTGTCATCAGCCTGTATGGATTATTTAATGCTGAAATCTAAATATGAAAATTCAATCTTTATAATCAATTCAAGAGAATGACATTATTCAATGGTTAAGTTCTAAGTACTTAGCAGCAATTTCTTTTACCAGATAATCTTATAATATCAAACCAGGAATGAAAACTTATTTCACCTTAAAAAATTAATCATAGTAATTTGTTTTTTGATAATGTATGCTATATCTTCAATTTTACTATAAATGGTCATTTTGCTATAAAAGTAGTTTGTTATTTTTAAAAATAAAATTACACTGCAAAAATGGCTCTGTTTGTAATTCATTACTAAAATTTTTTTTTTTTTTTCGTACTTTCCTAGCATTTAGATTTTTTTTGTTGGGAGGAGGCTGCTCTTTACTCATAGCTGTGATACTGCCAGGTGCTACCATCCCCAGGTCAGGGTTGACCTGAAAACAACAACAATTAAAAGAGGGCTCCACAAAAACTGCAGTCTCCTGATCAGAGGCTTTGCTGCTAGAGGTAATGAAGGAGTTGGATGCCATGCATGAGATATGAAAGTCTAGATTTGATGTGGCTATTTAACAATGTGAGAAACCATATAATTTCATTGATAGATCCTTATAAAATACTTTTTCTTATATATTACTTCTCCTAAATATACAAATGTATATATGCATAAGTGATCACATGCACTGATAGAGTTGAAATTATCATTCCAAAACAAAAAATATATTGCATTATCTTACATGATTGCTTATATTTACTTATGATTTGTTTAAATTTACTTATATACATCTGATCTGTTCTGTTCTCTTGAGACAAGGGCCAAATACATGGCGCCATCTTTTTTTACATTCATGTTTTGAGAAATTGAATTAACGAAGAAGTGATATTGTCAAGCAAAGACTTATCTTCATGAGTTTTGTAATTTCCTAAAGTTGTTAAGAGTACCACTAATATCCTTCGGAAAGGCATGTGTCCACATCTCCCTGTGTACCATTGTCAGATAGTTTAAAAAATGTTAGCTGCACTAATATCTTTACAAAATTACCATTGTAATTGAAATTTAGATTCACGTTGCATTAGTATCTTTTCGAAAGGCATGAGTCTATATCTCCCACTATCTAAATCGTCAGATAGCTTGACAATGATTTTGACACTCTCATGCCAGGATTATTAAGAGTGAACATGAGTAAATGGTTACTAGGACTGTCCATTCTGTTGTATTTGTCTAGGTAAGTGAAGAGAATCACAGAAGAGTGGTCAACCAAAATGAGTATAGGAGATAAGGAAATAGAATCACCTGCACTGGGGATGAGTTTTGTTGAACAAACTTCTACAAAACCAAAGCAATAACCTAAAAAACGTTCTTAGCATCCTTTAATAGCCTTGTCAAATCGAGACTTGCATGGCACCGAACTTATTCAGAAATGTGTAAACTGTCAGCTGTACCCAAATACTTTTTCACATCAAAGGTTAAAAATGGTTTCAAGCAAATGAAGACTGTAACTCTTAGTGAGGACTATACTTCTTTGAACATTGCAGACTGGTGCTACAGAATCAAAAACAAAAAGAACTGGGCCAAATGACACAAACCATGTCACTTGAGGACTTTAAGCAGCATCAACAACTAAAATGGATGTCGCATGTAATTTGAAAAGAAAATAATAAAATAGTTGACATTCCACTCTACTTCAAGCAAAAGGTTAGGAAGGAAACCCTTATTGATCATGGAAATAGTAATAACAGTTACTGAACTTGAGAAAACTATTTTTCTGAAAAATTGTTTTAATAGAAAGATTTTATAAAATTCAGCTGAAAATGGCACTGGCTGCTCAGTCAATGTCAAATGTTTCCATGTAAGCTAATATTACCATTTCTAGGCAGTAGCAGCTACTAGGGTTGACTTTAAGAAAATTCAGTCACAATCATTTTCCTTTAAGAATATATTTTATCTTTCATAATATGCTAATAAATTTACATTTTTTTTTATTTTATTTTAATTATAATAGTGTGCCAAATAGGGAAAGTTTGGAGGTCATGATTCTAGTCAAACCAGT
>OZ010583.1:45476039-45483539 GCA_963932145.1 Acanthosepion lycidas
TATATATATATATATGTATATATATATGTATATGTATATATGTATATATATGTATGTGTATATGTACACATGTATATATATGTATGTATATATATATATATATATATATATATATATATATATATATATATATATATATATATTTTAAATAAAAACAGACCACTTTAAGGTTCCATGTAATAAATTATTTCACCACAGCCCTTTTAAAGGACTGCTGATCATCAGACTCAACTTTCAAACTTTGGAAGTAAAGTCTGATGATCTTCAGTCCTTTAAAAGGGCTGTGGTGAAATAATTTATTACATGGAACCTTAAAGTGGTCTGTTTTTATTTGAATTATTTGCTCTGGATTTATATTGAGCTCTCTGGATTTTATCCTCCTTAGGTTTACCCATACAGATTACCTTGTTTTTCATAAACTATATATATCTATATATATCTATCTATATATATATATATATATATATATATATATATATATATATATATATATATATATATATATATATATCACGTTCAAGTCTCTCCAATAGTCTATTATATGTCACATATATAAAAATGTATGCAGGAGTAAGGCTAGTTTGCGAAGTCATTTGCAGGCTCATGGCTGCCCAGTTCAACACTTGAAGAGATAGCCTTTTGTTGTAAAAAATGCCAGTTATCATATATATATATATATATATATATATATATATATATATATATATATAGAGAGAGAGAGAGAGAGAGACAGAGAGAGAGAGAGAGATACATAGATATAATAAAATATATAAATTAAGTTACCTCCCTTACATATTCTTAATAGTTAATTTTTAAATTGACTATAATGGAGTCTGTCTCATGTGAATTTAGAAAAAAAATAACAACTATCAGTTACATTCTTTTTTCTGCATTAGAAATTCACCCCTGAAGATGATCTTGGATTGAAAGTACTTGGGAAAATAAAGGAAATGAATAAAACTATGGTGTCTTTTTTATTCAATTTAATAAGAACATTAAGAAATTGATTCATGAATTTGAGAGGATTAAATTAATAAGAAATAAAATTAACTGATTTAAAATGTGTTTTTTTTTCGCTACACAGTTCTAACCATGTTTCAAAAATGGAAGCTAAAAGCTTTGAATTTAATTTTGTAATTAAATTAAAGACATTAGTTCCATTTCATCCTCAAGTGAATTTTGGAGTAACTTATTTCTAAAATTACTGGGTTTTAAAGGCACTGCAAAAATTCATAATTCACGTTTCCAAGGATACAGAGAAATCCATTCATCCAGACAAGGTGTGGTTGCACGTTCATTATCCCTGTATTTTGTTGTCTCAGTTATTAGTTATGTTTGAAGAAGGGTTTTCATTTAGGTAGCGGTAGGGATGTATTTTTCAATGAATTCTGACATCTGTTAAATGCATGTCGTCTGGATTTTGAAAAAAGATTTATTGTTAATGCCAAAAATTCTTAGAGCATTTTTTTCTATTTGTATACTTAAAGAATTTTTGGGGGTGTTTAGGTTAGAATACGTTTTATTTAGTACAATTTTAAAAAATATTTTCCCTTTTAATTTTTAATATACTATATTTCTTTTTAAATGTGGCAATAACCGACTGGCTGTTTCCCATTTTGTATAATGTCTTCATCAGTTCACTATTAACCTTGCTCTTCTTTGATGCTGGCTCATTTCTAATACAAAATTGCAAAACACTTCTGATGTATTATGTCTTTCATAGCACTATCTCTATAAACTACACAATTCTTCATTTTTTTTTCATATTTAACATTAATAAAATTTAAAAATATAATCAACTGAAAAATGTTTCTTATATTCTCCTATTTACAATTTTAGAATCAATAAACAAAAATATGTCAATTTAGATAAGTTTTCTTTTAAAAAGGTGAATGCTGATATGATGGCTGTCACAGTAGTGTTCATTTAGAATAAAGTTAGTTGAAACTAAATACTCCTATTGCCATCTAAGGACAAAAAGAACAACCATTTTGACCAACCAAATAGGTGAATGCAAAAGAATAAATAAAGGAATAGAAAAAGTAGTGATTGTTAGATATTAGATATAGTGGAGGAAGAAAGATAAATTAATCACCAGATGAAAAGGACAGATTCAAACAAATTTATATCATGTATGTATTGCAGGTTTTATTAAGTACACAAATGTATAGAGCTTACTCTTTTATAGGTTAGGTCCAGTTGCTTGTCTTGAAAGTCAGAATTGGAGTGTTTATCTGGGTTTAAATATTAGCTACATAGAAGGATAAACTCTATACTGTTTGGGGTTCAAAGTAAATCCCAGTAACCATATAGTGAAATATGAGCTGACATGGAGGTTACCTCGGTATTTTAATTAAATTGAAAGAAAAATTAACCAATTGTGGAAAGATGAGTGTGTAGGTTTGTGAAAGATAAATAACCAGATGCATACAGATGTGAACAGAGAGATAGATAGAGATCGGCAGACTAGAATGAGTAAGAGAAAAATTGTGTATAGATAATTTTAAACAGACTATCACAGTTAGATATAAATAATTGTATCAACAGACAGATAGATAGCTTACTTGCTTGCTTGAAATCATTAAAGGGAAAGCTATGCATGTGTCAGGGATAGATAGATACATAAATAGATATATATACATACATATATACATACATATATACATACATATATATACACATGTACATATACACATACATATATATACATATATACATATACATATATATATACATATATATATATATATATATATATATATATATATATATACATATATGCATACATATATATATATACATACATTATATATATATATATATATACATACATTATATATATATATATATATATATACATACATATATACATACATATATGCATAGATAGATGAATAGGTATGTATAGATAGATATCTATCTACCCATTTATCTAGATAGAGATTTAGATTTATAAAAATTCAATGGTTAAAAGAAAATGTGTGTGTATATATGTCAGTGAGAGAGGAGAAACTCCATTTTTGAGATAGATAGAATGAGAGGTTAATTGATTACGGAAATTGTAAGATGGGCAATCAGCCTGACTAGATAGACATTTTGTGCAAAAAAAAGTGATTTGAAACTTAGACAGATGGACAGGAAAAACAGATAGACAAACTGACAAGCCGATGTAAGTATTCTGATGGAAAATGAAACTGACAACATATACATACATGTATACACAAGAAATATACAACATGATAATTATGAAAGGTTAGTGTTTTATGAATAAAGCATGAATTTTGACAATCTTTTCAAATTTGCTGGCCGACTGCCCATGACCCGGCTTCAAAACATGGCTGCCATCCAAATAACAAGGAGGATGTTAATGAAAGCAAATATCAAAAAATGTCGGGTCATTTGGCACTCAGTTTCATTAATGGAAAACTTCTTTTTCTAGTTTTCCTCTTTTCTAATTTTTAATTTTCTTTGTCTTGATTTCTTCTTTTTCTTCATTATCATCTTAAATATCATTTTTTTTTTGTCTGCAAATGTTACATATGTGTTTTTTTTGTTTTTCTTTTGTTTTTTCATCATCTTTTTCTTTTGTATTTGTTTTTCTTTTGTATTTCTTCATTTTCAGTTTCTTTTGTTTTTTGTTTTCATTTTTACTTTTTGCTTTTGTTTTCTTTTTGTTTTCCTTCATTTTCTTTTTTAATGTTTTTCTTTTTCTTTCATTTTTACTACTTTTTCACTTCTTTTTCTTTTGTCTTTTGCTTTTTCCTTTTATTTTCTTCATCTTATTTTTCTTTTGTTTTCTTTATCTTTTTTTTCTTTTGCTTTTCTTCATCTTCTTTTCTAGTTGTTTTTTCGTCTTATGTCCTTTTTCTGTAGAGTTTCATTTTCTCCCTTTTTTTCATTTATTTTCCTTTCCTTTTACAAGTAATTCTTCTTTCTTTACATAAATGACTAACCATGCTTTGTTTTATTTCATGTCTGGTCTTTAAATTTTTCTTCTTTGACAAATGACTGAACTTTATATTATATATTTTAGTGACTGCTTTATATATATATATATATATATATATATATATATATATATATATATATATATATATATACATACATACATGTATATATATAAATATATATATATATATATATGTATATATATATATACATACATACATATATATATATATATATATATATATATATATATATATATATATATATACATACATACATACATACATACATACATATATATATATATATATATATATATATATATATACATACATACATACATATATATATATATATATATATATATATATATATATATATATATATATATATAAGCAGCAAATATTTATTGAAATGACCATGATTAAAAAGAACTGACAAGATCTGTCTCTTTAATTTTTTATTGTATTTTTCTAATTTTCATACAACATACATAGTATACAACCCATTTTTTGTGAGTGGGGTACAGGACTGAGATTAATCTCACGCAAAGCAAGGTGGGTCCTGCCATGACTATCATGAAAATTTGAAGCAAGATTTTACAAGGTGCTGGATACAGTTTCTGATGCCCAACACCCATGGTAATCCAAGTATACCATATTTTTATAGGCACTATGGGGGAGCTAGTTTAGATGTCAACCACCTATCAATGTGGCAAGTTATACTGGGTTACAGTAGCAGGCCTAAGCCTGAGCTGACCAAGGTGCTGTGTATAGTGATCCACAATTTTGATCCCATTACACAACACATTGTTTAAAAATTGGAACAAAAATACAATAAAAGATTAAACAGATAGACCTTGTCAATTCTTTTTCACCAAACTTGTTTGTATATATATATATATATATATATATATATATATATATATATATATATATATATATATATATATTAGTATGTCATTGTAATTTACCCCTGAAGATGTTCTTGGAAAAGATCAAAGGTATGTGGTGCCTTCCTTGATGAATTTCATCTTAATATCAGAAACTGATTAGACAATTGAAAAGGATCAGTATAAAAATAAAGACACAATATGTCTATATTATTCAGTGAAACATGTTTGAATGAAGATATGTTACTTTATATATATATATATATATATATATATAAACAAGTTTTATTGAATACATATCACTTCATGATCCTGATAAACACTTAAATTTTATCACTTACTATAAATAGTTCAAAACATCTAATCTAATTATTATCAATAACTCAAGAACTCAAAATTTCCCTTATGTAAAAATGATGTTTATGAATTCTCATACTCTCGGCAAGAGTGCATCTCCAATATCAACAGTCAAAAAACAACATTAAAGTCATTCATGCACCCGACATCCTTGTAGGTTAACATGTCACTTGTCTAAAATTAGTGCAATTCATGCTTATATTGATCAGCACATCACAAGAAAACAAAATACAGCTATCAACAGAAGAAAAATATCAGGTGTTAATAAAAATAGAAAACAGTATCTTAAAGTGTGTATAAAATATTTAATATGCAATAATGAAAAAAAAAATGACATAATAATTGATGCATTTTATCTGTTGTGGTCTCACCTTTTTTTTTTTTTAATTGTTTCACCTGAAGCAAGGCAGGAATGCCACTAGTAAATAGGGGATTACAGGGAGTGAAAGTAAGAGAAAAGACTGAGTATAGGCAGGATTGAGGAAAGGACAAAATATGAATGGGTTTCAAGAAGATAGAAGATGGCAATTGATGTTGCATTTAAATTTTTGAAGATTGTAGTTATCAGGAAAGCAAGAAGACAGAAGGGAGTTTCACAGGCGGGAAGTGTAAGAAAAGAAAATGTTGGAGTAGAATTGGCAGTTGCATTTTGCATTTTTCAGAACAGTTGCCATGAAAATATTTGTAGACAGAGGGAGGCTACATCACATTCTGAGAGAAAATGACTGAAGTCGAGATGCCAAGTTAGGACTGATTATATTGCAGATCCTTCTTTGGATTTTTTCAAGAACATCAAGATAACAGGTGCACCAGACCAGATATGACAACATTATTCAATGCATGAGCAAATGGTAGATTTGTAAATGTGCAAGATGGACAAGAAAATCATTTGCTTTAACCATTGCATATAACATCACTTTGGACTGATTCAAAGCCTTCCGCTTTCCATAAAATACCAGAATCTCGCTTACTATGCTGATCGAAAATACTTGAACAAAAACAACAGAACAAACATGAACTTCGTATAGTTTATCCACAATTTCAATCCTGATATACATCTTATTTAAAGATTTAAATTAGATTAAATTATTCAATGCTATAAATTTTCCAATGCCTGCAGAGGAAAATATGAAATGACCCAATATTGAAGAACAAATTATAAGTGTACTATTCCCCCATGCTTTGACTATTACTGTCACATATAATCAGGTGTTACTGATACATATTAACAGATCCTTAATAAAAGCCAAAGAAGAATCTGCAATGTCATTATGCATCTCAGATTCAGTCACATTCCCACCACCATAATATATTTTCTCTGTGCCTTTTCTATAAATGGTAATTGTTCTGTTCTAGAATGAATTTAAGCACAGTACTAGATTGGTGAGAAGGTCTCATCAATGTACAGTTGAATTGGCTAGGTGTAACTGTAAGTTCTATGCTAAGAGTTTCTTTTCTTGCACATCTCACTTATGGAACTCTCTTCCATCTTCAAAAATGTTAATTTTATTGTTCTTGTTCCTTAATAATGTTTTGCATTTTCTTGTATTCTTTCACCCTCAGTAATCCCTTGCATCTTAGTGACTTTCTTTAAAGAGAACAAATAAAAAAAAAATAATTTGATAAAAATATTTTAATTAATACCTTTCCTTAATTGCCTTTCCTTGAGCTTTTATTACAGCTTTAATTCTTTCAGGCAAGAATTTCATTAATTTAAAGTAATATTCTTTATCTTCAGATTTTCCAAAGTATTAATTGATCTTCTTTGGTGGATAGAACTTTCTTATGGACCACTTTTTAAAAATTCTACCAGACATTTTTATTGGATTTAAATCCGGACTGTTGGCTGCTCATTTTGATGATGATATATTTGAGGAAAAAATTATGACACCCTTAATTCATCTAAGCATGGATTTCACTAATTTGATTTTAATATATATATATATATATATATATATATATATATATATATATATATATATATATATATATATTATGAAATGGACAAAGTTCGACACTTATTTTTATGTTTATACATTCTTTTTATAGATACAAATATTTAAGTAAATACTGTTGGAGGACAAAAATTTCTCAGACATTCAGGCCAGTAAATGTTGTTTAATACTGTTTATTATAAACAGAGCATTTACTTAAATATTTGTATCTATAAAAAGAATGTATAAACAAAAAAATGTCTTAAATATATATATATATATATATATATATATATATATATATATATATATATATATATATATAATGTATATGTGTGTGTGCATGTGTGTGTGTAAGGTATATTTGGG
>OZ010583.1:45488539-45523539 GCA_963932145.1 Acanthosepion lycidas
CAACTTGAAGATATGTCAAAAGAAATTACTACCCATTAAAAAAATTGGAAAAAAATGACAAAACTAAAAACATTTGAACACGGTGAAACAAATCGTCCAGTGCCTTAAGTCTTTAGTCCAAAGAAAATAAACCCAAGCGGGTAGTAAAACTAAAATGTAGAGTGTTCAATACGATAAGTATTGAGCATGTATATATATGAGGGGAAGTAAAAAAATTATCTGTACTTTTGCCATAACATATCTTCAGATAAGAGTGCGGATAATATATATATACTGTTTTCTGCTCCCTTTTCTTGTATAATTTTATGGATATTATGCTAGTATAGTCATATATAATAATAAATGTATACACAGATATAGCCAGTGAAACAGACAATAAAAGAGATTAAAGAAAAGAAAAGAAATAAAACACATTTTATTAATGATTATTTTTCAGTTAGCACCTGACAACTGCATTTTGCATGAAACTTAGTTGTGCTAACAGTGAGAAAAAAATATATATAGGCAGTATTCTTCTCCCTTTCCTTGTATAATGAATTTAACCCATATCTTGCATCACTTTATACTCACCTTTTTTTATATTGTGACTATTTTGTTTGCATTTTTTTTTTTCAGATACTAAATTTTTAAAATTTCCATTTCAATGAAATTTCCACTTTACAAAATCATAGTTTATAAATAAGATATGGGTTAAAGATAATTCTATAAAAGCCTGATTAACCTGTATCCTCTTGACATCATTTTAAATTGACATTTTCTTTTTCCCATATATTGTAACCATTTTGAAAATAGTATATTTAATATAATATTTTCTTGATTCCAGAAGAAAACTTGAATTTTCATTTTGCAAAATTATACTTCCTAATTATAGTTTAGGTATATGCAAAAAAAAAAAAAATGAAGAAAGTGTCAGTTTCTAATGTTTATGAAGAAAGATTTTAAAATTCCATAATACTTTGAATTTGTTGAAATTAATGAATTAGACAGATTCAAATTATGGTGAATGCATTATAAGAACATATTCTGTTAATTTATCAGTTTCAGACAAAATAAAATTGTTTTTTAATGAAAATTATTAATAAGACATGATATCCCTGCTGAGTGGATACCAACTTAATGTAAAATTTAATTTACTTATGAAGAAAGAAAAAACTAAGACCGCATTTAAAACATATCAAATTATTAATCTGCAAAATTTCAGCTTTTTATCAATTAATAGTTATTAAGTTAGTAGAAATTAAATACTCTTCATGTAACACACTTTACAATTGAATCAAGCATTTTCCTGCTAAATATCTGCACATACTTGTATCTAATATTACATTTGCACTTGAGGTATAAATGAAAGGACAATGTAACAAGTATTGAGTCAGAGTTCGAACAGCCTGCATATGAGTAACAGTTGGAGGTAACAGTGTAAGATGAAGTCATTAAGAAATCTTCCTGTATCTAGCCTATTCATGTCATATAGAAAACTGTCTTTATAAAAAGAAACTTGACTATAAAAAAGGAAAAACAGTTTTGTAAAACACCTTAACACTTTTTTTTTTACGATCAGATTCATCCTGTGCAAGGCCCAGCAATCACTCGAGGTAAGGGATTACATTAAAAGGCCGTTTATGCAGATAGGAGAGGAGGATAACAGTTAACCCTGGACTTGAACAGATTAAGATTGTAGTGATTTGGAAACATCCTCTTGAGAGTCAGTTCAACAGAGCAGTGGTTTGCAGGAAGAAGATGTTCGAGTGGAACTTACTTCTCACCACTGGAACATATATGTGAGTGACATGGTTAGAACTGCCACAACCAAGGAATGTAGTTTGTGTGAGCACTTTTCATGAAAGTAGCGATAGAGCAGTGAGAGCCTTATCATATCTTGCCTGTGAGAGACAGGTTGGTGGGTGAAAAATAATTTTTCACCCACAAGAATTTGGAGATGCTTTTGAACTCTATTAAGACTGGAGAGTGCAGACTGGGCAGCAAATATGACAACAGTACTCCATTTTTGGCCTTATCTGGCTCTCATAAAGGTAGAGGATAGCATGTGGTGCCGGGTAATTACTGAAGTAGTACAGGAAGCTGATCATTTTTCCTGCATGTTTTGTGATGGATCATATGTATGAGTTCCACTTGAGGTCATGTATGAGTTTAAGGTCCAATAGTAGGACATGGGTTAATGTTATAGCATACCTATGGACAATAATGGGTATATCCCCATTCATATATTAGGTTGGTGCAAAAATAATGTCGTTTTCTCACGTAGTAACATATGTGAGAAAACGACATTACTTTTGCACCAACCTAATAAATACAGTTGTAAATATTGTATGTTGGCCTGCAGTTGGAGATTCATTGTGGAATTCACTTAACTCACTTCTAGCAGTTGACTACTTCTTCAACATGCTGCTGGCTAATCTTATATGTGTTGTTCTTGTTCTAAGTATTATTGTTCTTTACCAACCTTTGTTTGATTAGATTATTCTATTCAGTAACCTTCCCTAGGTTATAACAGTTAATCACATAAATTAAAAAATATTTTTGACTACATGCTCTTACAAATAATTTACCTACTTAGTAGGGTTGGAGCTGCCCAGTCCTCACTTTCCAGTCTTGACAGAGTTCAATAGCATCTCTGAGTCCTTGTGGGAGACAAATTAATTTCCAACATCTCTCTCACAGGTGGGATGTGGCAAGCACTATCGCTACTTTCATAGAAAGTGCTTAGATGAACTATATTCCTTGGTTCCACCAAATCTAACTTTTACAGCTAGGACCCACCATGTCACTTACATTTAGCAAACCACCCACATTCCCTCCATATTCCATCAGTAAGGAGTAAGTTCCACTTGAACAGCTTCTTCCCATGAATTGTTGCTCTTTGGAATAGACTCCCAAGAGAATATTTACCAATCACTACAATCTTAACCTGTTCAAGTCTAGAATTAACTTCCCCTCTTATCTGTATAAACTACCTCTTATTGTAACCCTCAACCTTGAGTAGCCCCCAGGCCTTGTACAGTGCTAAACTTACTATAAAAAAAATACTATCCTCCCTTAAGTAATTTTGATTTTCATTTTAAACATTCTTCTATATAAATAAATGCAAATATTAGTGTGTCAGACTTTTTCAACTCTACTCCTAGAGGCTGTAGCCCAACATTTCATACCATTTTGGAATTGGGCCGACTCTGTGAGCAAATTAAAAATATTCCAGGCTGGATCTGGACCAACAATCCTGAAATTTTGGATTCCCAAGTTTTCATTACTGTGATTGTTTTTGGAGACTTTTTAATGTGATTTTTTTGTGACAATTTTTTTGTATGATAACAATTTTTATTACTTGGAAATTAATTTGTGAAAAATTGAAGTTAATTGCGAAATCCAGCAAAAGTCACCCATAAAATAAAAATAATTGTTTGTAAGGAAAATAAGGTGTACATTAAATTGTCTTTAAATTATGTGGTGGCAGAAGAATTATTGTTGAACTTTTAAAATATTTAAATATTTATAATGCAATACTTAAATGAGCAATCAGTTTTGAGTTCTTCTTTATTGTTGCCTAATGTATGCGGCAGCAGTATGTCTCACAAAAAGACATCTCTGCCAACAGAGGACCAGATTGCAATTTAAAAGAAAAACTTTGAGTAAACTGTTGAAATTTGTTAAAATCAATATTTTGTGATCGATACCAAATTGATTTTTATTGTTTTTTTAATGTTTTCAAGCACCAAATTATATTGTGAAACAACTGTGTTTGACATATAAAAAATAATCGAAATTGGTCTAAACAGCTTCATTTTCAATGTTTTTAAAATTCTGTAAAAACCAAAATTTTTTAATATAACTTTGTGTAAAAGCAATATTTTTTTAATATTGTATAAAAGCAATATTTTTCAATCGATATCATAATGTTTTCAAACACCAAATTATATTGTGAAACAACTTTGTTTAACATTATTTGGACTATTGTCCTCATATTTATCACAATGTTTCGGCCGTTTTACGCTCCAGCCTTCTTCAGGAAGTTTCGAACTGAAACCTTTATTTTACTCTGGGGTAGACTGTTCTAGTTCCACGTGCCATGATTGATGGATGTCAGTTATCCTGCTAATTTCCCCCTGAAAGTTCTCCACTGCCTTAACCGGGTATTGAACTCATATTCTTTGGGTCCTGTCACTGGATCTAACCAACGCCTTTATCCACTGTGCCATGTATCCTTGAGAACATTTGGGTATGAATTTCTGGGTATTATAAACCTAATGTCTACAGCAACCATTTTTACCAGTGCTCATATTGCAATTTTGCATACAACGGCCGAAATGTTGTGATGAATATGGCAACAAAGATGAGGACAATAGTCCGAATAATGTAAATAATGTACATAGTACCTCATTTCAGAAATATAGACAAACTTCGTTTAAGTTATAAAAATGGCTCAAAATTGACCTAAACAGCTTCATTTTCATTGTTGTAAGTTGCAATGAATAAAAGAAAGTCCCATGCAAATAAAAATCCAGATCAAACAGAAGCCAGGAGAGCATGCAATGCTGAGAATATGCAAAGACTAAGGGACTCTCGAACTACTGAACAAGCTGAAGGCCCAATCAAGAGACCTACACAGGAGCTAGCTTAAATGCCACCAAACAGGGTGTCATTTAAGCTAGTTCTACATATTTGCTTGTTTTATTTTTTTATTTTACATGAATTTTTTTTTGTGAACAGTCTCTTCATTTTCCTGTTTATTAATA
Organism: Acanthosepion lycidas; assembly: GCA_963932145.1. Lineage (NCBI taxonomy): Eukaryota > Metazoa > Mollusca > Cephalopoda > Sepiida > Sepiidae > Acanthosepion > Acanthosepion lycidas. The sequence goes on from OZ010583.1 coordinate 45,493,288, forward strand.
TGTCATACATTCCTCCCTATAAATCTATCTTAATTTTTTCCTCTTTCTATCCCTCACCAATAATACACTGGGTATAGTGTGTGTGAGTGGAGGAGGAGGATATTTGATATGCCCAAAATCCTTTCTATCACCATTCAACTTTTTTCATTTCTTTAATTTTTTTTATTTTTAAACACTTTTCTTGTTTATGCTTATTCTTCCAGTTATTTTTTTCTGTAAGTCTCACCCATTTTTTTTTAATCTTCTCTCTTTTCTGTCTCCCCCACTGCAAACCCCACATTCCAACCATCACCCACATCTTTTGTTTTATCTGTTATTTTTTTTTGCCTCTTCATTTGATTAAGGTGGAAGTTTGCCAATAAACTTGTCATTTTCATGTCCAGTGGAAAGTGTCATGTCCAGTTCATTTGGCTCTTTGTAGTCCATATATATAAATATATATCCATATATATATATAAATATATATATATATATATATATATATATATATATATATATATATATATATACATACATATATATACATATGTATCATTTATACAAATGTATATATATATATATATATATATATGAATTATATATATGTATATATATATGAATTATTTATACAAATGTATATATATATATGAATTATATATAGATATATATATATGAATTATTTATACAAATGTATATATATATATATATATATATATATGAATTATTTATACAAATATATATATATGTGAATTATATATATATATATGAATTATTTATACAAATGTGTATATATATATATATATATATATGAATTATATGTATATATGTCTATATATATATTTATATATATATATATATATGAATTATATACATGTATATATATATATGAATTATATATATGTCTGTATATATATATATGAATTATATATATATGTCTATATATATATATGAATTATATGTCTGTATATATATATATATATATATATGAATTATATATATATGTCTGTATATATATATATATATATATATATATATATATGAATTATATATATATATGTCTATATATATATATGAATTATATGTCTATCTATATATGAATTGTATGTATATACATCTATATATATATATATGAATTATATGTACATATGTCTCTCTATATATGAATTATATGCACACACACACACACACATATGAATTATATGCATATATATATATGTGTGTATGGTTATCAAAATTAACATGTGCCCACATGCATGCACTCATGCATACATATCAACAATTTGGTATTTCTTAGCTTATCAAAATGAAAAATGATTAATAAAAATATAAAAAAAGGGAAGAGAAAATAACCCCCCAAAATAAAATTTAATTAACCAAGATATACAAAAAAAAAACAACAATAAAATATGATATGTAAATATAAATTACTCATAAAACATTTGAAATTAGTTTTGAAGACACAAACCCTTTTCCAAGCTGCACACATATAAGAAATTAAAAAAAAGAAATGAATAAATGAACATATTACATTTATAAAAAGTAACAAGTCCTCAATAAAACCACCATTAACTATCACTGTTGTATTGAGATATAAATATCAATGGAGAGTACATCAACATGAAAGTATAAATAGATTTGAGAATGTGATATAGCAAAATCAGATACTGGGATCCTAGCATAAAAGGTAAAAAAATGAATTTGAAATTGGATGAGGACTATAAAGAAAAATGGCCAAGTACTATTATGGTTGTCAGTTCAAAAAATAGAATTGGTATGCCAAGTTGTTGCAACCTAGGGAAGGTTACTGAATAGAATAATCAAACAAAAGTTGGAAATGAATGATAATACTTAGGACAAGAACAACACATATAGGATTCACCAGTGGTGCATAGAAGTAGCAGTCAACTGCTAGGAGTGTGTCAAGTGAATTCCACAATGAATCTTCAACTGCCAACCAACATACAGTATTTACTACTGTATTTATGTGAATGGGGATGTACCCATTATCGGCCGTAGGTATGCTACAACACAAGTTCAAATTCTGATGCAGTTATTTTTTTTATTTACTGACAGTTTATCCAATACAAGTCTCAAAGGCTACTCTCTCTCCCTCTTGTGTATTTATAAATCTACTATTTGTCTATGCATTGAATATTGCTGCTATATTTGGTCTGGTGCTCCTGCTATATATCATGAGATTCAAGACAAAATCCAAAGAAGTGTTTGTCAAATTATCAGTCCTGACCTGGCATCTTGACTTCAGTCATGTTCCCCCACCTTGATATGTCTTTCCTCTAGATATTCTAATGACGTTTTCTCCTCCATACTGGGACCACATTAATTTAAGCATATTACTATATTGGCATTTAGGTCTGATCATTTTACTGTTGAACTGGCTAGACCTAACTATAAATTCTATTCTAATAGTTTGTTTTCTTGTACATCTCACCTGTGGAACTGTCTTCTGATTTCTTGCTTTCTTGCCACTTACAATTTTCCAAAATTTAAATGCAACATCAATCTCTGTCTTCAGTCTTTCTGATATGCATTCTTTTATTGTCCTTTCTCCTCACTACAATCTTTTGTTTTTCTTCCACTCCCAGTAACCTCTTGCATCTTAGTGACATTATCACCTTGCTTGGGGCAAAATGATTAAAAAAATATAAATAAAAAGTAAGAGATAAAATTCATTAAAATGGTAATTTTTTGTTTCATTTACTGTGGGGAAGTAATTTTCTACCATTTTTTCTCTCTCCACTATCATACCATCAGGTTGACTGTTGATTATATTTAAAAACATTTTTTGGCATCAAGCCATAACCTAATTGAAACTATACCTGTGAACCTTACTCTAATGAAGACTAAGAAAGGATGTATGAGTTATTACCTATATCTCAAAGCTATTTACACTCATATAAATAAAATAATAAATAAATTTATATTTTTATTGCTTTTAGATTAATATAAATATAATATTCATTATTATGTTTTTAAATATTTTTTCCTTGTAAATATTTATATCCTATGATGTTATAAATGATATATATATTATGGTGTCTTTGGACTTGTTAGATATATAAATTAATATTATAAACTATTCATGCTATTTTGACATAAATATTTTCTTGATGATTTAAATAGTTTATGATCTGTTAGATGCACTGAGTGAACTCGTAAATTCCTTTTAGTTTTTGAAGTTGTATATTTGGTTGGGAGGAAAGTTTGTATGGTTTCTAAATAAATTTAATGCTCACCAAATGGTCTGAAGTTTCCTTCCAACCAGATGTATCTAGACCTCCTTCTTTTTGCCATGTCCCATCAGCTCTCAGCAGTGTTTGTCTTTTTGCTCTCTCTCTCTCTCTCTCTCACTCTCTCTCTCCTAAAACCTGTTCTGACAATCATTAACACAAGCTTGTTAGGAAGGTTATTCACTGCTTTTTTCTTTACCTCTTGTCTTCAATATATCCTGTGAGTATTACATTTTCCAAGCCCTCTTTCCTCATTATATGCCCTAAATTTTCAGTTGCCTCTTTCTAATTCTAAGTGTACATTTTGTTTCAGTTTTCTCTAAAACTTTGCCATTGATCACATGTCAAGTCTATGATATTCTCAGCATCCTTCTATAGAACCATATTTGTGTTGTCTCAAGTTTCTTCTTCATCTGTGATAGGAATGACCAGCATTCACTGCCACATAGGAGAACCAATATTAACAGTCCAGTACTTTTTTCTTTCTTTCTAATGAAATAAAAGTAGAAAAATAAAAATTTATTTTTTAAAAGAAGCTGGAGCCTTGCCAAAGAGCTTGATAAACTTTTATATGCAGTAGATTCCTTTTAAGCAGAACACAACAGAACCACAAAATTTGGTCCTTATAAGTGAACATTCTTTGAAACAAATTTACATCAAAGAGACAAAACATTATGTTGGATTCTTTTCTTGTAGAACTGGTCTGAATTGGCTATTCATTGTATCTAGTGTTCTGTTTTAATAGAATTCACTTTATTTTTTGAAAGAAAATCATTTGACTACATTTCAAAGAAGAGAGATATAAATAAGCCTCGTGAGTGAAATTAAGTAACTGAAACTGTTTAGAATCTATCAATGGTCATGCTAACACAAAGTCACGAGTCATTGTGATAGAGGTTTGATCATACTGACCTTGTTCAAAACTGTCGAACATGCTAGATTTTGTGCTCTCTCCCAGAAAATGTAACTTTGGTTTGCTCAGCATAGTTGCAGTATAAACCACAGACTGTGAGTGTTGAAGAAACAGAAAATGTGTCTGAGCTGGTATCTGCAACGGGGATTAATTAGGTACAGTATCAGATGGGTATACTCAGAAATGAACAGCTGTTATTATTATTGAAGCAGATAAAGCACAATTAGTAACTTGATTATGTCTTTATTTTCTCTTCAAGTTACATGTGATATTTATTTTAATTGTTCCTTTTGATGAGGTTTGAAGAACTATGGTCCTTGCTAAGACCTATGGGTTTCATTTACTGGAAGCCATTTTTAATCATTGATCTGAGAAAGCAGTTGTATACAGCTGGCAGTTTAGATATTTCTAAAAAAAGATTAGCTTCATGCATGACATCCATATGAAAATCTCAATCTGACAAGACTGACTCTAGTTTTCAGGTTAATGTTTTGGTTTTGTAGTAAGTTGAAGTATTGTGCAAATCTATCCCTTGTGCAGTCTGTTCTATGTTCAATTTCTTTTTCTCTTATGCTAACTTTATAATAACTGATCCATATACTGAGGTATTTAAAGTGTTGTCAGTATTTAGATGGGTGACCACTTGGTAATACCAGGTGGTGTAATAGTTAATGGCTTGGAATTGTTAATCAGAGAGCCAAATTGATTTGGGTTTGTTATATTTACTTACATGCAAATACCCTTGGAAAAGGTATGAATCCATCTCTGCTATTTATAAGACTTGTATTACTAAATCATTATTATCTCCCCCCAAATTCTTACAATCTAGAACTATTATCTCCCCCCAAATTCTTACAATCTAGAACTATTTAAATAACCTTCAAAGGTTTGATAAGCTGTAGAAAATGAATCAATCATTTGAAGTGTTTAGTAATCAATAATTCAAGTTCCTGATTTTTTTCTGATGGATTAAGCCTATATGCCATCACTGCTTTCATTCCAATTCTAGATCATAATTTGTTTTCTCAAAACATCAGGAAAACATCTGAGTGAAAATCATTAAAAAAATCAAGTACACTAATGTCCAAATATTAGAGTGATAACAGCATTATCTTTAATTTTTATCACTGAGTCTGATTTTATTAGAACAATTTCTGTGAAAATATTCATCATTATTTTTTAACATATTATACCTTTATCAGATACATCATTAGTTCAATGGCTTTTGGTGCAGGAAGTGGAATTTGGAAGTCAAGTTCAAATTTTTGCATTCAATTTCATATTAATTTCTTTGTCTTTGGGAAAGTCAGGACTCAGTTATCGGTTAAATAGCCAAGTAGATTGTTCTCTGTAGCCTTGACTAGCAACTAATCCAGGAGAACAATACTATGAATTCAAAATTATAGAGAAGGCAATGGGAAACAACTTTCTAAGAAGCCATGACACTTCAGAAATAATGAAGTAAAAGGAGATTCTAGAGAGCCATGATTGTTTATTTCTTGAAAGGATGTAGCATTAAAAATGACTCTATTTCTCAATAAAAAACATGGCACGTGGAACTAGAACAGTCTACCCCAGTGAGTGAAATAAAGTGTTCAGTTTGACATTGCAACCACCTGAAGAAGGCCAGAGCGTACAATGGCCAAAACGTAACAAATATGGCAACAAAGATAAGAGCAATAATTCGAATAATGTAAATAGTGTACAAAAATACTAACCTGAAAACTTGGGTGTGGATTGCCTAGCAATCATCATCATCATGGCCAACATCACCATTAGCCTTGGTAAAATTATGAAGAATATTATGACCATCAGTGCCATCAAACACTATCATCATATTTCTATCCTCATTATGAATATTATCCAGACCCTTTTATCACATTCACCACCACCATAACACTCATTGTGTCATCATTATCATTGACCATGAAGACTATCAATGCCACCACTATCTTCACCAATGCCATTGCCACCATTATCTTAAACATTAATCCCATCACTGTTATTATCAATATATGATTGCTATCACCACTATTGTTCTTCAGGATATGTGCAATCATTAGTCTCCACAAAATCCTATCTTCTGTTGATCTAAGTAAATTTAAACTCTTCACCACCCCTCGTCGTCTTTATTCTGCCTTCAATATGTCTCCAGCTACTCTTTCCTCATTATGTGTTCCAGAAATATCAACTATCTCTTTCTGATTATAAGTTTCTTTTTTGTTCATATTTTCCTTAAAACTTATTTATTGTTTGTATGTTCTGTCCATGGCATTCTTAGCATTTGTTGAAAGAACTACATATTTGTTGCTTCATGTCTCTTTTTAATTTGTGATGAGATTGTGCAGCATTTATTGTCATGTAGCAAATTAGAAATTTCATAGCAATCTTTATTTCTAATGAAATTGTTACTCTTACCATAGCCATAATTATTACCACAATGTTCATAATATCAACATCAATACCATGACTATCGTACTACTATCACCACCATGACCATCATACTTCTATCACCACCATGACCATCATACTTCTATCACCACCATGACCATCATACTGTTCTCGCTATCATGACCATCATAACACTATCACCACCATGACCCTCATACCACTATCAACACCGTAACCCTCATACCACTATTACCACCATGACCATCATACCTTTATCACCAACATGACTATCATACCGCTATTGTCACCATGACCATCATACCTCTACCACCTCTGTAACCATCATACCACTATCACCATCATGACCCTCATGCTGCTAATATCACTATGACTATCATACAGCTATTGCCACCGTAACAATCATACTTTTATCACAACCATGACCATTATAGCTCTATCGCTACCATGACCACCATGGTAATGGCACTATCGTTGCCATTACCATCATGCTGCTATTGCCACCAATGATTTTGATACTGCCATCACCACCAAAATCATTGTACTACTATCACTACTATGCCTATCATATCCCTATTACATCTATGACCATCATAGTGCCATCATTACCATAACCATCATACCTTCATTAATTGCTACTGATGTCATCACCACAAAATAGATGACCATATTAGCAAGTTTCTTTGCTCGTTTTTTTTCTGGCATTTTTAAACAAAAATTACAATAGCACAGCAATCAGAAAAATTCAGCTCCAAATGGCCACTCTCTTCCAGCTTATATTCAGATTGAGGGGTGATGATGGTGTCACTTGCTTTGGGTCCTAAAGATTTAATACTTAGCTTCTACCCATAACTGCAGACTTCTTCAGAATGACTCATATAACATGCAGTGATGAATCTGATGCAGGCAGGGGTGGTGGTCTTCTGCTAGGGTCAGGGGGGCAGAGAGGCAAGTTGGGTGGAGTGTGGCAAAGTTGGCTGGTTGGAGTGGAGTGAGAGCTGAGTACATAGGATATGGATAAAGTTGAAGTGGGCTGTGGCTATCAGCAGAAGCAGGGGAGGGTCATCACTGCTAACTCTCAGTAGGTGTCACACTTTGCAAAAGAGATAAGAGGCACAGTGAAATCTAACACCTCATCTTTTTTTTAATAGTTAAAGTGATCAAGCCTACATTTATAGACCCATTGATTCTTCTTAATAGGGAAGAGAACACGGAGACTGACACACATGTGTGGGTTTTGTATTTTTTTATAGCTTTTTTCTTTGTTTTTAATATATGAGGTTTTTTTTTTATTTTTGCATACAGTTATTTTTTAAATATTTTTATTTAGCATTTCTTTTTTTTTTTTTTTTTATTGTTACTCATTTTTTTTTTACTTTTGTTTTTAATCTTTTTTTCATTTTTTAATTTTTGTTGTACACTCTTCTGTTTCTTCCTAAGACCATCCCTTTGATTATTTTTTTGAACAATCAGCTAAATAAATTTCTGGTGGCTCTGTTTTGTATATTTATGAATTTATTTCTCTTTTATTTGTGATGAATCACTTTTTGTATTTGATTTGAGACAGGCAGAGAAAAAAAAAAAACTTGTGTTTTTCTGCCATTTTTAGCCACCCCACACTCAATTTTTTCGTTTTTTGTTTTTTTTTGTTTTTTCATTCATTCATTCGTTCGTTCATTCATTCATTTCTCTTTTTATCTTCATCACTTCCTTCTTCTTTTTTTCACCATTTCAAGTAATTTTCTTTATTTCTATTCTTCTTCTAATGCAAAAAGAGAGAAAACAAGAGATATGTAATGAAAAACAGAAACATTAAAAAATAATTAACAAATGCAACAGAAGGAAAGCAGTAAAAATTCTTAACTGATTATTTTTTGTTGAATTCTCATTAGAGCTTACTGACTTCTTTAATCTATTAATTGTGAGATTTTTATAATATATATATGATGCTATATTCAAAAGCTTCTTACTGTTCTTGTGTCTATATTTTCTGAATGAAAATGCATAATTAAAATTCCTCTGCATAACTTTTTGTTAGAAAGCAACTTATAGCTCATTATTTTCAATACAGCATTTTTTATTTGAATTCAAATAATGGAAGAAATTGGCACATATATTTTATTCTGAATTCATAATTGCTCTTTTAACTCACATCTTTTTTTTTTAAAATAAAAGTTGGAATCATGTTATATTACTGAAATTCTAGATATTAATTATTTTCTTTGATCAGGGTTTTATTCTTTGAAAATCTCTAAAAAACAAAAATGAATTGAATTACAAAATTATCATGCTGTTATGATCTAGTGATTTTTTAATTATTTTATTGAGTTTAATTTCAAATAACTCTTCTTTTTTTTAAATGTGCATTAGTCATGAAACTATCATTTCTCTTTCCATTCTTTTAAGAAAATTGTTCAGATGCAATCTTGTTTCAAAACAATTTTGATCAAATAAAGCAGTGTCTTTATTTTTTAAATAAATATTTGATTATTATTATAGTCTGTTCAGAAAATTATTCTTTTCTCCAAAAACAAAAGTGGAAGAAAGATTAGGCATGGTATTAAATTAATAAATTGTTTGGAATAATGCTCATTTAAAATATTTTCTTGTCTGCTCAAACAAAACAATTTTACCACAAATCTTTTGTGAATCTATCTATCTATCTAAATTTCTATCTCTCTCAGCCTGTTCATATCTATCTAAGTTTTTATCTTTCTCAGCTTGTTCATATCTATCTATCTATCTATCTATCTATCTATCTATCTATCTATCTATCTATCTATCTATCTCAGCCTGCTCATGTCTATTTGTCTATCTCGGCCTGCTCATGTCTATCTGTCTATCCCTGCCTGCTCATGTCTATCTGTCTATCTCGGCCTGCTCATGTCTATCTATCTCAGCCTGCTCATGTCTATCTGTCTATCTCAGCCTGCTCATGTCTATCTGTCTACTTCTGCCTGCTCATGTATATCTGTCTATCTCATCCTGCTCATATATATCTATCTTGGCCTGTTCATATCTATCTTGTCTGTTCATATCTATCTATCTCTCTATCTTGGCCTGTTTATATCTATGAAATTATTTTTGCCCATCTATAAATTTTATTGTGTAGACAATATATTGCTTTAATTTTCCTTCAAAAGTAAAAGGAAATCTCATTCCATAATCAAATAACAATTTGACAAAAATTCCAACATTAAAAACGTATCACAATATAAATATAATTCCTAAGAAGAAAGAAAACGGTCACAATAAACAAAATAGTTTACAACTTTTTTAATGTCTGTTTATTTTGTTTCAAGTTTCCTTTATTTTTAATCAGGCTAAAAAAAAAACTAACAACAACAAAAACAAGCAAAGTAACACTTACAAAGATAACATTAATAGCAGAAAAATCTTCTCACCTTAAAAGGAAAAATAATACAAAAAAATAAAGACAGAGACATTTTTTTAAATTTATATAATCCATTAATAAATTGTTTCCAAAACAAAACCTTTTTAAATGAACATAATTAACCAGAGAAAATCATTTTTACAAAATCATTGAAAACTTATTTACAGTATTAAAAGAATAGCAAACTGATGGCTTCCAGTGTTTGATGAAATATAATTTTTGATAAGAAAAATAATCTTCATCCATTAGACAATTTTCCAACACAAAGAATGAAGGTATATCTGAAAAGAAAAAAAAAAATAAACAAGTTTCTAGCTAATCAGTATTAATGAGATTTCAGAATTGTGATCAAAATAGAACATAAAATAATGATAGGATAAATAATGAATAGGAAACATTTATAAATCTAACATGTTTCACTTTTATTAAAGCTTCATCAGAGAATGAGATATGGAGAAAGAAAGAAATAGTGGTATTCTTTTTTTTGTGTCGATTGTATAAGCCATCAAGTAAAGTGTGATGAATAGGGATGATAGCTTAAATGACATAGTTTTAGGGAAAATTGAAACAGAAAGTATTCTTAGACTTCAAATCAGAGAGAGACAACTGAAATTTCCCAGGCAAATAATAAGGAAGGACATTTTGGAGAATTTGATACTCACAAGACATTGAAGGCAAGAGAGACAGGGAAAAGCAGTGATCCATCTATCTAACAAGCTTGTGTAAATGACAGGCAGAACTGAGATTAGGAGAAATAAAAAAAATGGACCTACAAAGGACAGGAAGTTGTGGAGAGCCATGATCTGCCACCTTCTGAAGAGACATGGCACATAGAAGAAAATAATTAAAGTGATAGCAATATTAATAGTTTGAAATTGTGAGTGAAATTTCAACGCAGATGAAGTAGGTCAAAGGGACAGAAAAAATAATCAGATCTTTATCCGCTGTCCTTCTGATTACTCTTTTCCCTTCTCGGTTATTAGTAATGTTTCTACTTCTAATTCTTCCACAGCTAGTAACCCTTTGCGTCTTAGGGGCTTTACTGCCTTGCTTAGGGTGAAATCAATTTTAAAAAGAAAAAAAGATAAAGATAAATTGAGTGTAAAGTAAAAATTTATGGAAGGTACATTTCAATATTGCGGATTATTCTATTAACAGAAATCTTTGTGCTTCAACAAAGATCCTAACAGACATGCTGATGCGAATATGATGTAAATAAGCATTGAAATATTTAGAAAATCAACTCCATTTTCTCATTAAGCAAACAGTCAATGACACAAATTATATTATTTTGATTTTCTTTCTCTCCCTACCTTTGGGGTTGTTACATTTATTTGTGTAGATACCTGTGGGAAAAGTATGAATCCATTTCCTTGCTTCAGCTATGGATTAAATAGTAGGATTTATATTATAAAGAAACATTTTCTTCCAAAGATTTTTGATGCGATATTCACTTGCAAAAAGAAAAAAGAATTATTCTTACACATTTTGGTTTTAAATAACCCACAAAAGGATAATAATCCATAAAAAACAATCAATCACCCACTCGCTCTTTATGTGTGTGTGTGTGTATATGTGTGTGTATATATATATATATATATATATATATATATATATATATATATATATATATACAGGCACAGACCTAAATTCATATACATGCACATATAGAAAAATACTTGTGTTTGCTTGTATCCATATATATATATATATATATATATATATATATATATATATATATATATAACGAACAAATATGAAATCCTTTACAAATTAAATGTTTTGCTATTTGGGATCATTAGAAATTTTTTTTAAAGTGGAATAATGTTGATTTATTTCACTTTTTAAATTCTATGTAGTTTAGTTTCAATTGTTGAGGAGACACCATGTGTTCATTTGCTGGTGTATGAATGTATGTATCAGTTTTTTTGGGTGTTATGTAATTCATAATGATTTTTTTTACTTGTTCCTTATTGTGGCTTACAGCTTGAAGTATAGGTTCTTATACAATCACTGAAGTTAAGCAATGTCGAGTCTAGTCATTATCTGGATGGATGACCATTTAGGAATAGCAGATAATGTAAGATTGGATATGCAAGTGGTGTAATAGGTAACTGCTTGGAATCCAAATTCCAGCTTTTTTTTTTATATTCATTTATGTGTCATGCATGATACACACGTAGGCAATCATTTATCTTTCAATACATGATTGACAAGGCAGATTTTTTCCTGTAGTAGGTTGCCATTTCTTTCTGTCGTCGACCACGGTCAAGATATTGTTGACAACACAAATATAATAGCATCATCTGCATGCAAAAAAAGGTTAAAAATAATAGAAGCCTTGTTAATAAAAACAAAAAGCCCAACACTCAATAATATCAACTATGAACATCTTGACTGTGTTTTGAAAATGAAAACATTATATAAATACATACATACAACAAACTAATTCTTGTTAACAGTTAACATATTTCAACCTTGAAAATGGCTATATATATAGCTGAAAAGTGCTTGGAAAAAAAGAACATCCGGACAGTTTTTATATAATTTATCATCTGAAAAGAAAAAAAATTGTATAAAAAACTAAATTAAAGCACCTTGTCTGTTGTATTCAATGAAATGTACATGCATATATATATATATATATATATATATATATATATATATATATGGTTATTTAAATTCACATATATTCTGCACATTCTTTTGATAAATGCATAGATTGTTACACACACAAATACACAAACACACACGCATATATATATATATATATATATATATTCATATACATATGTGTATTTCTGTGTGTGCATGCTTATGCATACATTAATTTGAACGTGTTCATTTGTATTCATTTATATATGTATAGATGTGTCCACAGACTCATTCATAATAATTTCTGGAATTACTACATTATCCCTTTTTCCTAATGTAATTCTTATATCAAGGCCGACTCATGAAGCAAGCACTCATACATGGAAATGTAAAAATGCCTATCTGTCCGTCTGTCCCCTACCCCTGCGTCCTGACAATCATACACCCATACATACATATAGCTCTAACCACATTGGCTTTTATAAAAGATTAGCTTTCTTCTTTGGCCGCCATATTTGAAGAGGCGTTGTCTCAATGAAATATTCGCAAATATTCAGATGATAGTAAGCATGCCGTTATCAAACTGGTCTGTCCAGATGACAGGTCACCAGCAATGGCAAAAGCTTAGCGGCAACTGGCGCCATCCAATGAAGGCAAATGTCCAGAACTTTTATTGATTTTTTTACCCTCTTTTTGTATCCCCCTCTTCTTTTCTCTTCCTATTTTTTTATATTCTTTCCCCTTTTTTTCCTTACAAGACTATCACCTAAGCAAAGTACATTTCTGTATTTATTCAATAACTTAGTTCATGAGCTTCATTGCAAGTATCTTCCCCTCCAACCTGTCATTCATGTAGTAGGCAGTCATTTCTTTTGCTTTTGCATTCAGCCCAAATTGAAACATTTGCTTGCCTATCTGTCTGTCTGTACGTCAGCCTTGTCTCTCTGTCTGTCAGTCTTTGTTTGAATGTCCAAGCAATATTACCCTGGAGGTTTAACTGACCTTCATCAACAATGAACGGCAGAAAATGGATCAACACTACAATGGCCATTCTTGCAAAAACAATTTTAAAGGAAACATTCTTAGCTGACGAGTAAAAGTAAAGGTCATGCATTTTATAATAACCTAATGCATGGCATGATTTCAGGCAAAAAAGGCAGACAGGCAGCCAAATTATTTGAGGGATGAAAGAGAAAGTAAAAGTGTGAAAATGTGGGTGAAAATGAAATCAGACAAAAAGGGGAAAAAAAGGAACTTGTGAAAGAGAAAGTGAAAGTAAAATGTGTAACAAGAGAAAATTGCCAAAGTGAAAGGAAAATATGTAAGAAATCAAAAGTAAGGAAATTGATGGAACAGAAGAGTAAAAATGTTGAAAGTTTAAGAATGGGGTAGATCTTAAATATGAAGAAAGGAAAAAAAAGGCAGGAAAAGAAGTAGAAGCTGGTCATGGAAAATAATGAGAAAATAGATATAGTAAAAGTGAAACTTTTTTTTTTAAAGAGGAAAATAGTCTCGCCATGGAAAAGACAAAAAAAGAAATAGCAATGGCTTAAGGCAGAAAAATCATGAGAAAGTGAAACTATACAAAATTATTGGCTTGAACACAGTAAGCGGGGAAATATCACAAAAAGTGAAAGTGAAATTAAAAGCGATAGTGCCTCAAACTCATAAAAACATAACAAATAAAAAAGTGAATAAGAAAGGAAAAGAAACATGACTAGGAGCAGGAGGGAGCAAAGCAAGCATGTGAATGAAACAGAAAGAGCTAGGAAGAAAAAAGAATTAGGGAGAGAACAAATGAAAGAGTTTTGAACAGACAAATAAATTAAACCCAGTCTTATTCAGCCCTTCGAAGAGATTTTCCGCGGTTTACAGATTTCTTTCCAGATCAATCAACTTTCCATGCTAACATTTGAAAGCTAAAATGATAGCTTCCATGACACATACATACTCTCGTATTCTCATGACTCTATCTTTTATCTAAACCAAGTAAGTATTCTTTGCAAGAATGAAGGAAGAATAGAAGAAGAGGAACGAAAGAAAATAACAATACAAGAAAAAAGAGTGAGAAAAGCAATGAAAAGGAGCAGAGAACAAAATGCATAAACTTTGGTTGTACCAGGGTTGTCTTGGGTTAGCTAGGGATAGGATGGGTGGTGATCATGGTTGGAAAAATGCAGAGAGGATCTCTATAAGCAAGGAGGGCGTATGAGGTGCAAAAGGCGGGGGTTTGGAAATACAATCTGCTCGAGAAAAAGTAGTTTGGAAATCTTTGGTTTATCACCTGAGAATGGAATATTGCTAACATAATTCATGCCGCCATTTGAAATATCTTCAAACTGGGCTGACAATGTTGCATTTTTCAGGAATCATATTAGAATGATGGAGGCAGAAAAAAGAGAAAGTATCCAAAAGAGGTTTCTTGGGAGATTTTTCTTTTATTTGCATGTTTATCATTTATTAATTTCCATTATACTGGTATGGCTGTATAAATGTGTGTATTTGTGTGCACATGTGTTTATAAATTTTGGATTGATACTTGTGTTGATGTGTAGGAAGCATAGTGGAGCAATGAATAGCAGTTCAGCTTGATGAATTGGAGAGCTGGGTTTGAATTCCAGTCGAGTTCGTTATAATAGCTCATGAGCATATACCCTTGAGAAAGGTATGAATCTATCACTTCTCCACCCAGCCATGGGTAAATAGCAGGACAGAGTGGATTCTATAGAATTGTGTGACAAACAATCAAGGTGAAGGACAACTCTGCAATTGAAACCTCCAACTATGGGCTAAATAGCCTCAACAGGCTGCAATTGGCCAAGTGTGGTGAATATAGCTGAAAATGTGAAAATGTGAGAAAAGTCTTAAAGAAAATGGGAGCAAAAAAAACTCTTGTTGTTAGAATCTGAAAGAGACAGATGAAATTTCGTGGACAAAATCAAGAGAAACAAGAGCATGCAGAATTTGACACTCACAGCATGTATTGAAGGCCAGAGGGACAGCAGAATACCTTGGGTAATCTACCTAATGAGATGTATAAATGGATAACAAAAGAACTGGGAAGAATAGTCATGGAAGAAACATTGCTTAGTGCAGTGGTTCTTAAGCAGTGTCCATATGGACCCTAGGGGTGTCCATGTAACATTACAGGGGGTTCACACACAAAAACAAAATAGCAAATTGAGGGTCCATGGTAATACTTTAGTGGTCCAAGAAGCAATTTCACTTTGGAATGGTTGTTACAACTAAGGATTGAAATTTCTACAATAAGCTACATGGTGGTCCAAAAATCTTGTCATCCCTACATAATATAAGACTTTTGGACCACCCTGTATGCCATATTAAAATACTAAAAATAGCAAAACAACTCTAAAACTAGCAGAAAACAAGATCAAGTGATGCAAATTAGCATCCTTTTTACTGTACTAGATGTTTTTATTGTAAAATCATCTTACCTTGTTGAATCGGGTTTTAGTCGCGTGTCTCACTTACTATCAAAAGCTTGTAATAGATTTGACATTGTGAAAAGAGGTAATCTTCGACTATCATTGACATTGGTGGAGCTGAATATAAAAAAATGGAGTAGCATCAACCACGGGGATCCCATTTAATAAATGTGCCCGTTTTAAAAATCTATTACATATACACTTAATGTTTCTATAAAACAATTCCTAAACTTATCTATTAGCAAAAAATAAAATAAGCTTTTTTTTTTTCATTAAATTTTTATAGGGGTTTACCAAAAAAATGAAGAAAAAAAGGCTGAGAACTACTGGCTTAGTGCAACAAGTTATAGGAAGTTCTGGAGAGCTATGAACACCCACACCTTGAATGGATATAGCACATAAGTAGATGTGCATATATACATATGTAGCATTTGTTGCTTTCGCTAATACTGGTATAAATATGTATATGTGTGTTCATGTGTGTGCAAAATTATTATTGCATATTAGAAATGAGAATGCAAGACTGAATGTTGTATATGTAGCATAACTGTTTATTTCACTCCAGACATTATCATTCACTGTCAGCTGGCGGGGGTGGTTGGTTTAGGGCCTTTTCTGAACATATAACCTACATGGGAGAAACTTTCTTTCTGGGGTGAGTGTTTATATATCTACCTGTCTTCATTTTCTTCTGCACATCATTGGTGCAGCTTGGTCAACTATGTGTTCATCTGTAAGGGTCAGCTACTGACATACTGTGAGAGACAGATCAACAGTTGGTGGTTAGGCAATCATACCCTAGGTCAATTCATCAAGAAAGGAGTGTCAGTGTTGATAGCTGCAACCAGTTATCAACTGGATTTTTGAAAAGTGTTTCTCCAGTTAGTGCATGTTTAATGTAGTCACATGGCCAAATGGTTAGAATACTCGCATTCTGACC
The DNA here is from genome assembly GCA_963932145.1 of Acanthosepion lycidas. Lineage (NCBI taxonomy): Eukaryota > Metazoa > Mollusca > Cephalopoda > Sepiida > Sepiidae > Acanthosepion > Acanthosepion lycidas. The sequence goes on from OZ010583.1 coordinate 45,510,212, forward strand.
ATAAGACTCAGGTTTGAATCTCACCATGATTAATTCATCAGGAAGGAGACTTCCTGATGTTATCAGAATGGAGGGGGTCAATCCCAGCATGTGGCACCTTTGGAAAGTGCCTGAAAAAAGCCATACCACACGTTGACCCAAGCCATGTGAGTGAAATTTGGTAGACAAAACCCTTTGGGCCATCGATAGGTGTGCTAGCATGGTCACAAGTCATTGTAGCCGAAAGCTTGAATGTGCTGGCCTTGTTCAAATTGTTGATCACGCTAGATAAACTGTAACTAAGGTCTGCTCAGCATAGTTGCAGTATAAACAACAGGTGGGCTCTGTAGGTGTTGAATAAACACAAATGTGCCTGAGCAAGCGTCTTCAACAGGGATTGGCTAGCCGCACTAGTAGACAGGTATCCTCGAATACAAGTGGCTAGCTATACATACATACATGCAATGTTAAGTCGGATATTCTCTCTAGGGTCCAAATCTAGACTCTGAACAAGACAGGACATGTTTGTTTTTTTAATCACTACATTCTGAGAAAGGCAATAATGCCATTAGGATGCAGTGGGGGAGGTTTCAAGGAGAGAAAGACTTTAGTCAGGAGAAGTCAGGAAAAGGAATAGGTTTTAGGAATATAGATGATGGCAATTGATGTTGAATTTAAATTTTTGAAGATTGTAGGTGATCAAGAAATCAGAAGGGATTTCAACTGGTCAGAAGTACAAGAAAAGAAACTCTTAGAATAGAACTGCATCTAGCTAGTTCACCAGTAAAACAGTGAGACCTAGTTGCCAATCAAGTAGCACGCTTAAATTCATATAGTTGAGACATTAAGGAGAAGAGCTCATCAAAAGAATTGCCATGAAAATATTTGAAGAAAATGTCAGTAGGAAAGTGACTGAAGTTGAGCTGCCAGGTCAGAATTGCTAGCTTTACAGACCCTTCTTTTCAAGAATTTTGAGATATATAGTAGGAGCACCAAACCAGATATAGTAGCAATATTCAATGCACTAATGAATAGTGGACTTATAAATGTGCAAGAGGGTTTCTGATGAGAAAAATTTTTTGGCACAACACAGTGAACCAACTTTCTTAGCAGTAGACCTAGCAATTTGTTCTCAAACCATTTTTTGGTGGTCTTTACAATGTGAGAAAGAGCATTGTCATGTCTAAAAATGATGTCTATTCATTCTTTAGAAAACAAACTTTTCAGTTGCAGGAAGTAAGCATTTATACAATATTTTCCTCTATTCCAAATATTGTCTTTACACATTATTTAGCATCTGACCCATTTGCTTTTTTGTCTGGTAGAGTATGTGCACATGTTTGTATTTGCATATGGTGTTGAGTGTCATGGAATCATATATATAAGTGATTGTGTTTCCATGTTGTTAAGTGAGCAATTTAATTCCATCCTCTACTTCCAATTAATCAATACTGTAGGTCCATTCTGCAGGATAAAAAAAAAACCCAAACCAAAAAATCCATTAAGTTCAAATTAAAGATCAGATCAAGGACATGAAAACATAAAAGCAAAACAAACAATCCAAAAGACAACAAAATACAAAAAGTCCCCTGCAAACAATGACATCTGGTAAAAAGTATCTAATGTAAAAGCAATTTTTGTGAAATAAATCTTAAAATAAGTAATGACGTGTGGGGAGATAAATCATTGAGTAATTTTTGTTGGACAGAACTCAGAAGCAAATGCCAGACAGAGAATTTGAATATGGAATCTGTCTTATTACACATTTTGATCCTAAAAAATGCTTAAGAAATGCAGCCTTGTACCAAACTTGACCCATTCTAACAATATGTAGTGTCCTCAGATTATGCGAGAATAAAATTTGCTGTCAATATCACAAAAGAACATCAAAAGTGATCTTTCATGTGCACAATCACATCACCGGACCAGCTGTACCTGGATTGCAAACATGGGAAAAAATCAAATTAGGGGTGATATATAAACGCCTACCCAAGAGTGGAGTGGGCAAAATCTCTCAGATATTGGGGACAAGTTTGTTTTCATGTTATGGTTGAAGGGCCCAGGACCACACACATGCACATTGGCTGAGAGTCATCAGTTGCATAAAATATAATATTAAAATACTAAGCTCTGTTCCATCTTCAAGCAAAATCTTTTTGGAATAACTTATTTCTGAAATTTACGTGTTTTATAAGCATATTCATTATTGAAATCAAAATTTCTATGGTAATGGCTAGAGCAATTGTTTAAAGAAAAAGGGGCGTAAGGTGTTAATAATTTGTATCAATATCTCAGTTACATTCACAGATGTCAAGTCAGGGTAAGGTTGGGGTGTCTAAATTTAAAGTGGAAGATGACATCGCCTAGTCTGGCTATGTATCTATGGAGATTTATTTATTTTTTTATTTTATTTTTTTCTGAAAGGGTTTTGTGTATATAAAAACTGTCGTAAATCGCTAACATTTGTTTTTTGAGAATTTCATAAAGGGTTATCTTTTTGTAGGGCATTTAAACTATTTATTAGGACTATGGATTTTAAAATTTATTTTATTGTTTGTTTGTTTTTATGCTAATTATTCAATGCAAAAATTTGATGATGTCGTCAAAAAACCGTTAACTCATGTCTATTGTTTAATAGATTTTTATTATTTAGAAACTTAATAGTGTGTAGTTTTTCATGTATGTATATATATATATATATATATATATATATATATATATAAGTGGATATTATGGTCAAAACCCAGCAGTAACAATCTGCTTCATGTTTAAACACAATCTTGAGGCCTGAAGGCAATCTTGGCCTGAAGATTTCATTTCAGTATGTAACAGATTGTTGCTACTGAATGTTGTCCTCATTGTTCACTTTTATATTTATATACACTCTGTCTCTGATGTTGAGCACTTTAACCCATAAATCCTTAAATCTATATTTTTATTGTATTTTATATATATATATATATATATATATATATATATATATATATATATATATATATGAATATATATATATATATATATAATGCATAAAGTATATTTAGGCAGCAAGTATTCATCCAAACAAGTCTGGTTAAATAGAATATACAAGATCGCTGTTCAATTTTACAAAGAATACTAGGATGTAGACAAAGAAATTCTGCTAACCACACCGTATCATTTCTTGAAAACAGTATTTGAACAAAACAACAAAGGCATGCACTTTGGATAGTTTATCTCCAATTTTGATACCAATACACAACACTTCATTCAAAAATTGGAAAAAATTCAATAAAACATTAACCTGACCAACCTTGTTAGTTTTCCTTAATCAAACTTGTCATATATATATATATATATATATATATATATATATACTCATCAAGAAGAAAGTCAAATGGCATATGATTCAATTTAATATATATTTGTTATATACATCTCAGATTCTTTCTCATATTTATTATTTAAGGATATTGGTTATATATTGGAATGAGAATGAAAAGAGATTCTTTTGCAAAAGATAAAAATAAAGCAATGAGCTAATAATAGCATATTCAACTAAATATCAGTGGCACTAAATAAATTGAAATGAATACTTTGTGAAATGGAGATAAGGTTTTGAACATAAAATATAGTTTTTATTGGTGTAAAATGAGATGAAATCAGTGATAAACTTTTTACTGGAAAGAATTAATAAATTTTACTCAGAAACTAGAATATTTCCCTGATTATTATTTTTGTGTACAATGAATAGATAGTATAATAGTTTAAAGTTGAAATTAGTGTGCTGAGTTCAATTCCTGCAGAATTGTGACATGAATCACTCTTCCTCCAGCTATGGGTTAAATAGTAGGGTAGACTTGACTCTCTTGTTTTGGTTAGCAACCAGCCTTGTAGAACAAAAATTCTGAATTCAGAAGCAACCTGAAGAGAGGTTAAAATGAATTTGAGTGAGTGAAGCCTGAGCATATTGGTGAAGACTATCCTTTTTCAAACTTTGTGAACTGGTGCTAAAGAATCACATAGAACTCTACCAAATAACAGAAACCACATTACTTGAGGATTTTCAACAGGTGTAACAACTAAAATGGATATCTCATTTTGTATTTCAAAGAGAAAATAATGAATAAGATGATGAAAATCCCTACTACTTCCAATGAAAGGTTAGGAATGCAACCCCCATCAATCTTGAAAAGATAATCAATAACTGTACTTGAGAAATCTATATCCTTGAGAAATTATTTTAAGAGAAAGATTTTATAAATTTCATTTGAAAGTAGTATTGGCTGCTCAGTCAATGAATGCTAAATGTTTCCTTGCAAGGAAATGTTTAAAATATATATATATATATATATATATATACTTGATGGATGAATTGTATTCTAAATTATGCAAAAATTAAAATAACACCAACATCTCATTTTAAACGAAATATTTATCAAAATTACACAAAAATATCTTGAAATACTAAAGAGTAAATTTATTCAATAAAATTAGCCATTGGCTTCAACCACAGCCTCCAGATGACTTTGGAATCTCCTGCAACTCCTCTGGATGGTCTCCGTGTTTAAGTGTGTGAATGCTGCCATAATCTTTGCCTTCAGTTCTTCTTTGGTGTTACAAGGAGTTTTGTTGGTCTCTTGCTCAACTGCGTCCCACACATAATAATCAAGGGGGTTACAGTCTAAGGAGTTAGCTGGCAATATTTAAGGGGTGATGTGATCACAGAAATTGTCTGACAGCCATGACTGTGTTCTCCTGCTTGTGTGCCATGATGCAGAGTCCTGTTGCTAGACAGAATCTTCCAGCAGCCACTCTCTTGACCCAGGACAGCACTATCTCTTTAAGCATCCATGTTTGATGTGAGGTTTTCACCAACAAATTTCGGAGTTCTTTTCTTATCAGAATGATCAGAGTTAGTTTACTGAGCTAGTATACCTTCATAATCACCATTACACTCATCCAACTCTTTCCGAATTCTCTGCACTCTCCTCAGATTGACACCCAAACACTGTGAAATGTCTGTAACAGAGCTTCTGGTGTGAATGCCAAGAAGTACAGCATGCTGTTTCCAAATTTCTGGTGGAGTGAATTGTGTTATGGTGCTCTTTTTTTCTCACAGATGGTGCCCAACTGACCCTACTATATTGTGCGGTCGACAAAATCAAAAAATAATAACAGCGTGCATGTGAAAAAGTAAAAAATGAAATGTCGACTATTTATCCATCGCATAACATGCAAAAGGTTATTTTCTTGAATGTTCAAACCACACACATATATATGTTTTTATACATTTTTATATATATATACACATACACATAAATCTTTTTCAGTTTCATTCCCTCAAAATCTCTATCTATGCATATATATATATATATATATATGGAAAGAGAGAGAGAGAGATGTGTGTATTTGTACAAAGAAGCCATGTTTTTATGATAATGTTTGTTAATTCCTTTATCCATGTCCCCTTCTTTTAACTTCTTTTATCTCAGACATCTTTGCGTCTGTGTTGTCTTTAAGAATGACCCCTGAACTTTGCATTTTGCTTTGAATCCAAGTATTGATTTTGTAATGCAAAAAAAAAAAAAATGGGGGAAAAATTAATTTAAAAAAAGGCTCCAAAGTAAAGGACTCAAATCATCTTTTTCAAAGCTGACCTTCTGGTCTTCCTTTTTAATGTATGTCACAGTTCCCATGTGACATTGTAGAGGAAGGCATGAATGTTTTGCCAGTAACTGATTGATGCAGAGATGGACTCTTGAAAGAATGGAAGGAAGAAGATAAAAAAAACGGGTAATTTTTTTTTTTATTTTTTTTTTACTTAGCATCATATTGTGAAGGAACCATATTTCAAACCTTTAATAGCATTAATGATTTAGAGTCATGTATTTATTATGATTTTCTTATTATAATTCTGATTGTCTTTCCCTTAGTTAGCGTGATTGTTATGCTATAATATATGCTTAGATAATGGACTATACGTGGAAAGATGTAAAGAACATATCATAGATGTTACTTGGTTTCAGTGAGAAAATGAAAGAAAGAAAAGAAGATAGAAGTTGAACCTCTCTTTCAGCGAAATGGGAAAAGTTGTCAGTTTCAAATCTTTTCATTTTTGGATCTTGTAGACTGGCAATACAGAATCACAAACAAAGAATCTTATCAAATAACAAAAACCACATCACTTAAAAACTTCCAATGTCATCAATAATCAAGATGTCGACTTTCAACAGTACCTTAAACAAAATATTAGAAAGGAATTAGTGAACTTGAGAAAACTATTTTCCTGTTTGCAGAGAAAGACTTCATAAATTTCAGCTGCTCAATGTGTTGTCCTGATCTTTATCATCATATACACAACGTTTCAGCTGTTGTATGCTTCGGTCTTCTTCAGGTGATATACATTGGGATTTTGAACTAAACCCTTTATTTAGTCTACGGGGGTAGATTAGTCTAGTTCCACATACCATACCTTTTCTGAATATCTCAGTTTTAGTTAATTCCTTTTAGTAACTCAATTTTTCAAATTTTTATTCACATCTGTGCTGTGACCAGTCACAACTCTTTGAGTCAAGTCACTGGATTACTTCAACCAATGCATGTAGAACTAGAACTATCTACCCCATGGACTGAATAAAGGGTTTGGTTTGAAATTCCAATGTATATCACCTGAAGAAGGCCGGAGCATACAACGGCTGAAATGTTATGAATATGACAATAAAAATGAGACGAACAGTCTGAACAGTGTAAATAGTATAAATAGTCACAATACTTCATCTCAGAAATATAGACAGATGTAGTAATGCTAACTGTTTTGTTAAAAGATGCCATATGTTTCCTGTATGGAAACAGTTAATCTTACACTACATTATACACCTGATGTGGTAACAACAAAAGCAACAATGTTATTTTTTGGTAACTTTTTACATCCTTTTACTAAAAGAAATATAATGCTGCACATGTTAAGATTTTTGTATATTTCAGACAAAATATTTAAACATAAAATTGGACATATATGATTCAATATAAGGTCAAGTCTGCTTTATCCTTAACGCTCTTAAAAAATAGATCACTAAATTTTGGTCAGTGACTTCTGCTACTGGTTAACTTGAAGACAAAGCACTAGATTTCAGAAATTAAATCACAGATATTAATATTTAAGTGAAAAAGAAAAGAATATTCCTAAAATAGAAGATGATACAGATTATTGATTTATCTCATTAGGTAGAGAATACAAGATGCAGGGAAACACTGGCTAGTACATTTTTTAATGGTAATAATCAGAGTTAGAAATGTCAAGCTAAAATTTTGCTGTTTAATTACTAAAAATGAATTAAAATATAAAAGTAATGTTTTATAATAAAATTTTATTTACATTCAGACTGATGTCCTCATTATTTTGTTGTTATCAAAACAGCCTATTCAGGTGCGTATCAGTCCATGTATACTTAAAAAAATTTCAAACTGAATCAATTATTTGCTCAATGGGGATGGATTGTCCTAATTCCACTGTTAATGTATAGGAGTATCTCAACTTGTTTTTAGGAATGCTTTGTTATTTCTTACTATGTTTTCATGGCATTTAAGTCTGTACTACCAGGTCCAGAGATTGAACTCACTATTACTATAGCACCAACTTCTCAAACCTATGCTTTAATCCATTAGGCTATTAACAGAAATTATTATCTCTTTCTTGGAACAATTTGAAATAAATGTTTGAAAAAATAAATGAATCAAATTTAAAATTCTTTGAAAAAAGTCATATTCTAACTTAATAGGAAAAAGCAAGATGTAAGTTTTAGAAATAAAAATTGTAGACATTTCTAATTTGCATTTGTGTGAAATATGTAATGAAGTGTAGAGTGACTAGCCATGGTTAAACATAAATAAATGGCAGAAGTACCCAACAAACAGAATTGACAAAGTTTGCAATACACAATACAAAAAAGGAAAGCAAAGAACAGGGTAAAAATAATGTAAAACAAGCAAACAATATATGTAAGGCAAATTGACATTAATGAGGCAAATCAACAGTAATAAGGCAAAAAGTTCACAAACTAAGAATTGAGGCTGACAAGAGCAAGTTTGGATAAACATAGTGTTTGGACTTCAAGACAAAACAGCCCGGGACTGAATCCTATGAAACAGAGGACTAGCCTATTTTATTGGTTAGGTAGAAATCCTAACATTCATTTGTGTGCTTCTGGCTATAAATTGGGGAGGAGCAAATGTTTTACAGTTATTCCCACTATTGGATTAAAACCAATAGGTAGGTAAAAAACAGTTAATAGACAGAACTACTCAACCTTATTATCAACAGTATTTTGGCAAATATAGATGTTAACTGTAAGTTCTATTCTAATAGTTTCTTCTCTTGTACTTCTAATCTGTGGAATCCTATTCCAGTTTCTTGCTTCCCTGCTACGTCTGTTCTTTAAAAATTTAAATGCAGTTTTATCACCACCTTCTGTGTTTCTGAATCCTATTCTTTTATTGTTATTTCCTCTCACTAGCATCTTCTCATTTTCTTTCACTCTCAGTAACTCCTTGCATCTTAGTAGTAATTGCCTGGTTCCTTCTGGTAGCAGAGAATGGTATTTGAACCCATCTAAAATGTCAGTAATTTGAACGATTATATTTAAGGTACCTTATAAGTTATGATCGGTCTTTCTTTAAATTTTAGACATTCTACCAAAAAACACATTTGCTATCCTGCTAGTTCTTTTATCTTGTTAATGCATACCTATTTTCTGCAGTCAATCTTATCATATCTCATTGAGCCATTCATTTCTTGCTTGCTTTTTTATTTTTCATCAAGTTCACCCTATTCAAGGCAAGTGAAGCCACTGAGACACAAAGGATTACCTGGTGTGCAGGCATTAAAAATGGTAACATTGATAAGGAACAAGAACAAAAGAAGACTAATCAGAAGGACAGAAGATAGCGATTGATATTGCATTTAATTTTAATTGGAAAGCATAGATGTGGAAGGGAGTTACACAAGCAAGAAGTGTGAGAAAAGAAACTGTTAGCATAGAATTAACAGTTATATCTAGCCAATTCAACTGTAAATTGGTGAGACCTCATCATCAGTCTAGACAGTGCTTAAATTCAAAGAGACTAGGCACCATAGTGAAGAGCTCATCCAAACAATTATTATGAAAGTATTATAGAAAAAGCAAAGGGAAGCAACCTTACATTTATTTTTAATGTTTTTGTTTAATATCATGTTCCAGTAGACCAAGAATTTCACCTGTCATCAACTTCTTCTTTTCTCATTTGAATATATTTTGCTGTCGTTGATAGCGTTTTCCCTTAAGGGGTTTCACTTTGAGTTTTTAACTTATTTCAAAAATATGCATAATTGCAACTGTATATGTTAGTTTGCAAATGTAGAGATTTTATTGCAGTTTAAAAATTGCTTTAGGATTATTCAATTTTTGTAGTTCTATTCTTAGTTACCATAGTCAGTGCTTGGTTATCTTGTTCTTTTATGTAATGTGTCCCTTCAGGACATGTACGACCATGGCTCTCCACAATTTCCTGCTTTTTGTAGCTCTTAATAAATTTTGTCTTTTTGTTATCTCTCCAAAACTCTGTTCTGTTATCCATTTACAGAAGCTTGCTAGGTAATATTGTTTTCCTCTGTCACTCTTGCCTTCAATCTGTCTTGTGTGTATCAAATTTTCAAAGCCCTCTGTCCTCATTATGTGTCCTAGAAATTTCAGCTGTCTCTTTCCTATTCTCAGGATAGTGCACAGACTGCATTTCTAAATTGTTTGTTGATAGCTAAACTTCTTGCTTTTATTTTGTTGTTGCTGTTAATATCTACCGTTAAGCTTTTCTTTGCCCACAAACATCTTGGGTATTCTACAAAACAAGTGTTGGTTATTACTTATGCATTTGCCATAGACCAATGAACACATTCTTCTTTGTGTTTATTACTTGATCCAAAGACAGAGTAAATACAGCAATAAATAAATTGATAATATGAAAAGGAATATATAGTCAACAGAAGACAAGGTAATAAAACACATTTTGACAATATACATGCATATGAATGTTTGCTTGTATAAAGGACCATATATGCAGGAGCACACACACATACACACACACATATATATATATATATAGAGAGAGAGAAAGAGTTAGATAAATATATATGTGTAATTTATGTGCACATATACAAAATGAAAAATTATTGAAAGAAATGTCAGGAAAGCCTGAACAAAATGAAAATGAAAATTTTTCCATTGTTGCTCCTATGCAAATAAACTGACAGAAGCTCAATTCTTTTGACTTGAATAAAATAAATCAAATAAAGAAAAAAAAAAAAGAAAAAAAATAGGAAAGAGAAGGCCATTGCAGCTTCAGACATTGAACTTCTGGTTTTAGAAAAATGTAAATCATTTATTTTTCTTTCATTTTTCATTTTGACTTAAAAGAACAATTCCACTTCAGGTCCTTATCCTCAAATATTTCTAAAAACATTATTGATATGACAGCAGAGATGACAGGTTTCCCTCTATCCTGACAATCCCACTAGCTGAAAGAAAAATGCTGAGAAAACTATTTAAAAAATTAAAAAAAAAATAGAAGCCTACAATCAAAAGAACATTTTACACAACCACTCCTAAAGTCTTCTTTTGCCAATAAGGTTAACCTTAAGAATTTCATGTCAGACATTAACTGACTTGTGTGGTTCTTGTGATCCCCTTTCTGACCTGTGTCCCTTGGCTTCTCAAAACCCCGGCTAGAAGTAACTTCTTTTTTGAATCATCACAAAAATAAAAATTCTCTTGATGTTACTACTAATACTTCATAAATAGATTTCTTTATGAGATTCAATTAATTCCTATTTTAGTTTTGATATTTGACGAGACAATTTTAATCAGTCAGTCTATCTGTTCATATCTAGCTAGCAGGTTTATTTTCATATATGTTTCCTTTAACGTGACTGAGTTAAACTATAATAATTGAAATCTGTACCATGATTTTTGACTGCACACCAAAGACCAATTTTTAACTCATATATGTGTATGAAGCTATCTGCAGACACACACACACACACACACACATATATATATATATATATATATATATGTATGCATGTCTTCAGATAAATTCACATATGTGTATATATTGTAATCCACAGACAGACTGTTTCGCTGCATCACAGCTCATCAGTGTAGCTAGATGTTCGGTTGCCTCTAGCTAGGATCAAAACCCAGCTGAATTGGCATCAGTTGAAGAATCTGCCCTAAGCCACTGGCACATAGCAGAGATGAAGGGGAATTTAAGTGTATTTATTTTTAGATAAACATGCCAGTGACTTAGAGAATTTGATTCGTTTTATCAAAGAGTATTGCATTAGTAGCAGTAATAGTCACAGTTTACAAACTCACACTTCTTCCCCAAAGAGCTCAAGTGAGATAATTTTTCAGGAGCATATATATTGTCATCCACAGACTGTTTTTTCTGTATCACAGCTCATCAGTGTGGCTAGACATCTGGTTGCCTCTAGCTAGGATCGAAACCCGGCTGAATTGGTACCATTCAGAGAATCTACCCCTAAGCTGTTGGCGCACAGCAGGGATGAAGGTGAGTTTAAGCATATTTACTTTTAGATAAACATGCCAGAATGTTATATTTGAGATCTTATTAAAGAATGACAAACATATCCATGACTAAAAGTTTCATGGTAACTGAGGATGCAAAATAATCCATCTGAGTTTAATACAAGATGTCATATATTATTATATCAAATTTTATTATGCAAATGAAAAAAACACTTAAATCAGTTCATCAGGCAGAAAAAAAGATGCTTTATTCTGGGAGGATGGAAGCAGGAAGCTACCTCAAAGATTATGAAAGGCAATGGAACAAAATGGTATATATGAGTATGTGGTGGAATAAATCTAAATGTCTAAATATGTTAATATTGTCTTTGAAATTCACTTAAAAAATGTAACAAACTATTGTTCCTATCAAAAACCTATATCTATATATATTCTTTCCTTCTTGATATATTAATCAATTCACCCCAAGCAAGATGGTAATGCCAGTAAGATGCAAGAGGCTCCTGGAAGTCAAAGAGTAGGAAGAGACTTTAAAAGGAATTGGGAACCCCACCTAAACAGGAAACAAGGGATAAAACTACTATCAAAAAGTAATAAGGAGAATTGATAATTTTATGAAGATCACATCAAGATATAAAACTCCAAAATTAGTATACAATTTAGATCTATCGATATATATATATATATTTTAAAAATAAAATTTAAAAATGAAATAAAAAAAAAAATGGGAGCTGGTAATATACATACTTATATTTGATATGTAATATTAATTTTTAAATAATTTAAGTAATTCTATTCCATTTATTTGATTTTAAAAAGAAATAGTCTATTGGTAATTAATTGTAAAAATAATATTTTAAAATTGCAGTTCAATATAACTTATTCTAACCCAAACACCCTTTTTAGAAAGAATCTTTAAGTATACAAGTATGAATTTAATGGAAAAAAATGCCAAAAAACATTTTGTCGTTGATAAAAAAAACAGACATGTATTGTCAAAATTCGTTGAAAAATGCACCCCTACCCTCCCTAAATTTAACCTCTCTTTTGAACGTAACTCATAACTGATATAATAATAGTTAATAAAAATGAACATGCTACCGTTCATGTCTAAATGATTGGATTTCTCTGTATACTTGGAAACAAAAAATTATGAATTGTATGTACGTTTAAAATTTGAAAATAAGTTATTTCAAAATTCACTTGAAGATGAAACAGAACTATGCTTTTAATTTAATTATATAATTAAATTTGAAGATTTTAGCTTTGGTTTTTGAAACATGGTGATTCCTGTGTAGCAAAGAAAGCATATTTTAAATCAGTTAATTTTAATATATATATATATATATATATATATATATATATATATATATATATATATATATATATATATATGTATGTATATTGCAGATTATGTCACTTTTAACTGACTTAAATTCTAATTCCAGTAAACAAAACAATCAAATAGGTTTTGTTAAACATACTGGTCACTTGCACTTCTGATATTGATTCTAGTGACAGTCAAAAGTACTTGAATGCATAACAATGAACTTTGAACACTTTAACAATTTTGTTCCTGATGTACAACACCTCAGCTAGAAGTTGGAGAAACTATATAAAGAATGATATAATCCTTGTTAGCATTATTCAATAAAACCTTTTTGTGTGTGTGTGTATATATATATATATATATATATATATATATATATATATATATAAAGATGCTCATGCAAATACCAGTCAGGCACAATACCTGAAGGCTTTGAATGAATAGTCCTATTCAAGACAATA
>OZ010583.1:45528539-45553539 GCA_963932145.1 Acanthosepion lycidas
AATGAAAAAATATGAAAATAAATGAAGAAATGGATAAAGCAGAAGACAAAAATGAAAAAAAAGAATGAAGGAAAAAGAGAAATGAAATGGAATTAAAAGTAAATGGAATAGGAAATGAAAAATAATTGAAGGTAAGTAAAATTTTAGTGAGAGACTAAATTACTTGGAAACATCAGAAGTGGATGAATGAAAGAAAAATGTAAACAGAAAATTTGAACAAAAAGAAAGAAAATGGTAAATAAGAAAAGAGAATTAAAATTAAAAACTGACAAAGAAAATAAACAGTATATATATATATATATATATATATATATATATATATATATATATTGGAGAAGCATGAGCTGAGAGTATTTTTCATCCTAAGACCATTATTTTGGGTGTAGATATTGCTAATATGGTCATAGAAAGGAACATACAAGCATAATGGCAATATCTATACCCAATGGTGTTAGTATGGGAAATCCTCTTGGCCCGTGCTTCTCCAACTACTACATGTGTACAAAATATGATATATATGTGTGTGTGTGTGTGTGTTTATGTGTATTCATGTTTATATATATGTATATATATATATATATGTGTATTCATATGTATATATATATGTGTGTGTGTGTATTGATGTGTATTCATGTTCATGCATAAAATGTGCATGTGAAGAAGAGATCGAAGAAGAATGAATGAAAACAACTAAAATACAATGAAAGAAAAATGTGAGAAAATAAGAATGAAGGAAAGTAGAATATTGTGAAAGAAACAAATGGTAAAATATATTAAGATAAAAAGAACAGAAAAAATGAAATGTTTATTAAACTTAGCTTAATATGGGCCACCTAGTAAGGATCATACTCATAACCAAAGTGATTGTCAACAAGATGAGCTTGCGAACTATTGTTTTATAAAGCATGTTTTGATCTCATGGCAGAAGAAACCACTCTTCAGCCTTTTGCCCCAACATTGAAAGCCTATCACTACTTGATCCCTAATTCCATAGCAAAATGTTCAGGTGAACCCTATTCTTTACTACCACCAAAACTCAGATCTTTACATCTAAGACATATGTCACTTTCACAGTGTCAACTTAAGCCCATTGCCACCATGTTCCAAATGTAAGGCGAATCAACTCCCAAGAATGTCACTTTGTGGAACAGACTGATGGATATATCTTTTAATGATATGGGCACCTCGGCATGGTGTAATGGTCAGCAAGCTTGTCTTGCTAGATCAATTACAACTGAGTAGTGAGTTCGATCCTCACTGGGTGCCCCATACTTTCGGCCTTGTGCCACATCTAAGCTATGCTTAGAAAATCATTTGGGCATCCCAAGGCGGTGTAATGGTTAGCAAGCTTGTCTCGCTAGAACAATTACAACTGAATAGTGAGTTTGATCCTCACTGGGTGCCTCATACTTTCGGCCTTGTGCCACATCTAAGCTACGCTTGGAAAATCAATATATCTTTTGATGATATCAGCTCTTAAATGTTTTGATTATTCTTAGTCATTATCCCTTCTGCCTTGTGTTTTAAATAATTACATTAAAAAAAATTATGGTCATTCTATTCTGAGCATTTATTTCAAGGGATAACAAACCATTTTTCAAGGGCTCATGTCTGTTATTGAAACTTATGTAATATTCTATGTAGGATATCTTTTGATGATACCAGCTCTTCTCTTCAAATTTTTTTTATCTTTCCTCCTCCACTTTCTTTTTCATTTCTATCATACACGTCATTCATCATTATCATTTAAACTGTAACCTTCTAAATAGAGTGGCTCTTGAGCCTTGTATTGAGTGAATTTTAGTATTAAAAAAAATTTAAAAACTAGTGAAAGAGAAAAAAGTAAAAAAAAAAGAAAAAAAAAACTAGGAAAACTGATGAAAGACAGAAAGAGAAAAAGTAAAAAAAAGAAAGACTAGGGAAAATTAATGAAAGACAGAAAAAAAAAAAGTAATAAAGAAAGAAGAAGAAGAAGAAGAAGAAGAAGAAGAAAGATAAAAAGAAAAAAATAAAGAAACAATGTAAGATAAGGAGTGAACAATAATGATTGCCATAAAACAATCATAAATAAAAGAAAGTTATAAATAAAATAAAAAAATCAATCATTATAAGATCTCTTAAAAGCATTATGTTTTTCTATCAAGTTCTTTTAATAAACTTTAATATCAGGTTCACTTTTTTGTTGTTTTTTTTCCACCAGACTGGGCTCTCTGGCCTTAGATTTCAGCCAGTCTAGGAGAACAACACTATTCAAAACCATGGAGAAGACAGCAGAAAACCACTCCATTATTGTTCTCAAGAAATAATGGTAATTTGCATATAAAGAAAAAGATGTCTGTGGAAAACCGTGATAACCTATACCCCGAAATAACATGGTATGAATACTGCTTAGAGATTTCAGACTTACCAAAAGAAATACCAGACACACTGTTCAAATTTAGGTTCAAATGATTTCTAATGTGTGCACATTGCTAGATGAGACAAATTTATATGCTACAAAATATTATGTGAAATATGTTTGAATTTAAGTTTGAGTAGTTTATCATACTTTTATTTGGTAACTTTATCAAGTACATATGTAAATTTAAAAAATCTGAGAAGTGTTCTAACAGACGATGGGAAATGTAAAATTCAGTTCCAAAGGTACAGTGGAATTACAAAAGTTGTTCTCTGAAAGCTAAGCAAAGTATTAAGACAGAGAAATATTATTTATTAGAAACAAAGAAAAAGATACTGAACTGCTGTGTAATATCAGTTCTCTATAGCAGTTAAGTTTGAGACAATAGAAATATTCTACAGAAGGATGCTGAGAATCCCATAAATTGAATATATGTGAGCAAGAACAAAGTTTTAAGGAAAATGGAAGCAAAAAGTATGCTTTTACTTAGAATTAGAAAGAGACTGTTGAAATTTCAAGGACATATATATAATTTGAAAAGGAGACCTGTCAAATCTAATACTCAGCGAAAACACACACACACACATGCACATATATATAATATATATGACAAAATACGGTGTAGTAATGGATAGCAGATTGGATTGAAGAATTGGAGAGCAAAGTTTAAATTCCAGTTGAATCCATTACAATTAGTTATGAGCTAATACCCTTTGGAAAGGCATGAATCCTCTTCTTCTTCCTCCAGCTATGGGTAAATAGCAGCACAGACAGGGTTCTATAGCCTTGGATGGCAATTGGTCTATGAGAAGGATAACTCTGAATTCAAAACCTTCAGAAGGACATTTAGGGACATTGTAGCACTTGGTGCACAAGGTCTCTGTTTTGGTTGGTTTTGCACAAAAACTTCACCAGTATAATCAAATCATATGTGCAGGTGCCTGGCAGTGAGTTCCTAGGAACTGAGTTGCTTGATCCTCAAAAGTCCAATACGAGGAGAGAGTCCAGCATATATATATATATATATATATATATATATATATATATATATATATATATATATATAGGTAGCATATTTTCATTCAAGCATGTTTCATTGAATAAGATATTGGTGATCAGATAAATTTTAAATTATTTATAACAGAACACGTTCACACATGTTTAGAAAAATCACCATCATAGTGATCACAGTTAAACTAAGTTTGTCTTCACAATTCACCCCCTGAGAATGATCTCAGAGGAGATCAAAAGTACTTGGGTTAACAAAAACTATAACACCTTGATGAATTTCAACTTAACATCAAGAAGCTAATTTGAGAACTAGAAAGGATTATTATAAAAATAAATAAACATAAGATGTGTATATTATTCAATGAAACATGCTTAAAATATATATATATATATATATATATATATATATATATATATATATATATATATATATATATATATATAGTGTATTTAGGTAGCAAATGTTTTTAAGACAAATATTATTAAAGAAAAAATATTTTGTTTTGATTAATTTTAATAATCGACTTTTCCAAATTATGGATAATCCTTTTCAGACAAGAAGAAAATTCCATCAGAAATTATCCTAAGTTCATTTTAGATGAAAAGTACAAGAACAATCGTCCAAGCTTTCGACTTTCTTTGATCATCATCAGTGTAGGTAGAAACAATTGGTGAATTTCATAGTGTTATGACATCACTAGTTCTAAAAAACTGACCAAAGTCAAAAGCTTGAATCATAATTTTTGTGCTTTTCTTCCAAAATGAACTTGCCCAATTTCTGACAGAATTCCCTCCTTGTCTGAAAACGATTATTTGTGATTTGGAAAAGTTAATCATTAAAATTAATCGACACAAAATATCTCTTCTCATTTCCCATATATATATATATATATATATATATATGGGAAATGTCAATAAAGAATTTTGTTCCTTTTTATGGCATTTTGTCAAAATAACAGTTTATATACACATTCCACCAAAAGTACTTTTGTCTAGCTTATAGTCATGTGCATGCAAAAACTACTTTTTCTATCTCTTTCTCTGTGACAGAGAAACACACAAACACACACACCCTACCATTCTCATATCAGCATCACCCTCTCTACCATCAGCTGAAAGATTGAATTGCAGTGGTCAATTGGGATATCATCATCTGTTAGACAAATTACAAATAAATAAAACTGGAAGATAACCAAAATCTATAAAATCATAAAAGAAGAGCTGATTCTCTGTCCATCACACCTACTGTCTGTATGCGATTTAGTATACATGTATGTAATGTATATGCATATGTCTGCTTGTTGTGCCTGAGTTATTTACATGTGTTTGTGACATTTAATGAACATGTGCACACAGATATACATAGACAATGTGACTGAGTTTCAAATAATACATTCCCCTATCACTCAGTCTGAACAGCCTCTACCCTTGGTTGGGCAATAAAAGTGTAATGCTGGAGACAGAAAAAATCATTAATTTTTTAAGCCCTAAAAACATCAGAAAATTATAAGATTTTACCAAACTTCACAGAAATTATTCAATAAGAGATTAAAACTTTGAAAAAATTTTTTAGTGATATTTTTAATTCTCTCATTGAATTAAAAAAAATGTTTGCATATTCAAACATACTTAGCCACACAGTTTGAAAGAAACTGAAATGTCACAAGGGCTAATTTCTCTTTTTGTCCAGCAACAATCCTTGGGTAACAGGAAAAGCGTATAAGCTTGAATCTGTTGCACTTAGAAGTCATTTTAATCATTTCTCCTCTATTTAAACTAAATATATTTTCCAGTTAATGCAGTATTTTAAATGAGCAAACAGTTTTGATTTTAAATTTTGTCCTCAGCAAAATGTTCACAAATCATTACTGAAATATTTATTTACTGTCCAAAACCATCAATTTGATTATTATATACAGTTTTTTCATTTGTGTGCCAAGGCCTTTTATAATTTATGCAATCATGGCATTCCACAACTTCTGTCTTTTGTTACTTTAAGTAACATTGTTCCTATTCTGCCTAAGCATAACTATTCTCACTATTCTATTCAAACAAGAAAAGTAATCAAGAATTTCTGCACATTTTCCTTTATGTTTAAAATGCATTTAGTCAAAAATTAGACCACATCATAGTCCTTGAAACAAGTTTTTACTCAAGAGATTCAATTCACCTTCATGCAAATACTCTTGCAAAAGTTAAGAATCCATCTCTCCTGTCCCAGCTATGGATTAAAAAGTAGAACTTGTATCTAGAAAAATTATTGTTATCTTCAAAATGTTTGAGTGGAATATTAACTTGCAAAAAAATTATTCTTATAATCCAAAATATGTTTTGGATTTAAATAACATTCAATCAATGTTTCCCTCACTTTCTTTATACAAAAGACCACTTGTATTAAATACAAATGATAATGTCTGTCGCTTAATTTTTCATTGCAATTTTCCAATGCACAGCTGGATTAAAATTGTGGATAAACTATTCAATGTTCATGTTTTTGGTCAGTTTTTTTTTTGTTAGTACTTTTGTTTGTCTCTGTCATGAGGAAGTAAATATAGTCAATTTTGTAGGTGGGTGTTTGTTAACTATATACAAGCATGTTCCATTTCAAATTAAATATTGTGCCATGGGTGGAATGGTTTTGCATGTTTTGACAATATTGGTAACAAGTATATTAAATACTAGCTTAAAAGCTGCCCTACTGGCAGTATTGAAGCTAGCTACTGCAGTGGGTTCTTGATTAAGCCTTCGGCTTATTCAGGAGTTTGAGAATTCCTAAGTCTTTGAATATTCTCAGTATTGGAAGCTCTCCTGGCTGCCGTTTGATCTGGATTTTCATTTGCATGGGAGTTTCTTTTCTATGCTCATTTGATTAGATCTGGTTCTCTGATGGTAGAGATTTTATTTTGTGAATTATGGTACTAGCATATGCAATAGGCAACAATAAACTACAGATGAACTCAAAATTGATTACTGCATTTGAGTATTGTATTAATATTTAAGCTTACATTTTAAAAGTTCAACGATAATTCTTCTGTCGTCACTTAATTTCAAGACCATTAGATGTACGTAGGTCCTTACTTTCTCTACAAACAATTATTTTTTATTTCATGGGTGACTTTGGTTGTATTTCGCAATTAATTTGAATTATTTGCAAATTTACTTCCAAGTTATAAAACTTGTTATTGTATAAAAAAATTGTTGCCAAAAATCAAATTAAAATATTGCCGAAAACAATCACAGTAATAAAAAATTGGGCCTCCAAAATTTCAGCATTGCAGGTCTGAATCTGGCCCGGAATGTTTTTAATTTGTTCATGGAGTCGGCCTGATTCCAAAATGGTATGATATGTTAGTCTATGGCCTCGAAGAGTAAAGTTGAAAAAGTTTTAAATATTTCATCATGGACATTTTAAAATGCCATCTCCTGTGATGAAATATATGTTATTTAAAGCAGGTGGTTTCTTTGAATAAGTATATGAGTATATATATATCTATATATCTATATATATATATATATATATATATATACATATATATATATATATATATATGAGTTGACCATGTGACTGAGTTCAGTGATGTCTGGAAAACTTTGATCTGTTCTTGCTATTAGTAAATCATCGATGTAAAAGTAACAATTTACCTTGATAAAGTCCATCAGAGGATGAAACATGCTGGTAAAGATTAGTTTTCTTTATGTCTTTTTTCATATATATATTGCAATCACAATTCCCATAAACCATCAGGGACACTATATGTACTAAAGTTGCGGTAAAAATGGTGTTTCTTAAGTTGCGGTAAAAATGGTGTTTCTTGGGCAAGATCACCTGACAGAGGCCAATCCTTGCCAGGCTGGTTATTGAATACAGAGTTACCTTCTCCTAGACAAGTTGCCTTCCAAGGTTATACAATCCAGTCTGTCTTGCTATTTACTCATAGCTGGAAGGAGAAGAGGAGGATTCACACTTTTCCAAAGGTTTTTAGCACATAATTGAATATAATGGATCCAACTGGAATTTGAACTTGGCTCTCCAATTTCTCAATCCGAGCCACTAAACATTTTTCCACCATGCCCTATTATATATATATATATATATACATACACACACACACACACACACAAACATGCACACACATGAGTGTGTGTGTGTGTGTGTATATATATATATATATATATATATATATATATATATATATATATATATAATGGAAAAGTAGTGGATTAATTGTTGTCTAAAAAACCTGCATTTAGGTCTCTTTAAAGTAGATCTCTTGGTCATTACAGTTCTTCATTGATTTCTTGTTATCATTGGACTTGGTGGTCATTAAAATACTAAAAATGAATTACATTTATTTCTGCCTAAATCTATGAAACACTTCAAATTGTTTTATGATTCTGCTGAATGTTTTTATAAACTATATTTCTTTAATGTCTTCTGTAAACCAGAATAATATACTAGGAAGCCCCTTTTTGTTAGATGTTGCTTCTTTCCAGTGTGCACAAAAGGCAAACACTTGAGTAGGTTAGGATTTTCATTTTAAGTGAAATATATGCTGTCTGCCTTCCTGGATTTTACTCTATCTGTGTGTGTATGTGTGTGTATATATACAGCTTTCCGATCTGCTTAGGTGAAACCTGGGTAGGTTTGTCTGGCTCACTAGGTTTGACTAGGTCTGCTCTACGGTTGTATTGAGTTCTTTTTAGTTAGTTGTTTACTTGTGTCGGGGTTTTTTCTTTGGGCTTTGAACCTGTATCTGTGTGATTTTTTTGACAGACTTTCATGTTCCTGGCTCTTTCTTTTTTTAAAACCTTTTTTCCTTTGAGATTGATTTGATTATTGGCAAATCAAAAATTTGAGACGAGTTTAGTTACCTATATATATATATATATATATATATATGATAAAGTGGAAAAAGTTTTGTGTGAAGCATTTGTCCCTTAGGACTTCAATGAACTAAGTTCGTTTATGTTGATGTGACTACACAAGCACACCTAGTTCAATGAAATCCTAAGGGATGAAACGTGTGACATGAAAACTTTTTCCACTTTGTCATGCATTTTTTCCCCAAAACTCTTTTTGATATATAAAAAATTTATATATCATTATCCCATATATATACATATATATATATAACAACACACTTCAAATGATAAAGATTGCCTTGGAATAAAACTTGGCGATTACAATTGCTGATCAGAGTCTCTGAGAGCTTTTTGGTGTGTGTTGTCATTACAGCTCTGACTTAGTGATTTCTTGAGCCATTGAGCACTATAGATCATTGCTTAGATAAATGCATATCTTTTCTTTGTTCTTGAGGTCTTCTTTGGCAAGCTTGGTAATTGCTACTTTCTCTTAGGCTATAGAACCCAGTCTGTTCTGCTATTTACACACAGCAGGGTCGGGTAGAAGATGACGATTCATACCTTTCCCAAGAGTATTAGCACATAAGTGAATCTAATGAATTCAACTGGAATTCGAACTCAGCTATCTAATTCCTCAATCTGAGCCACTATCTATCACTCTACCATGCCTCCTGATTCTAAGTATAAGTGTTCTTTTTGTTTCCATTTTTCTTAAAACTTCCTTGTTATTGTATTCTCAGGATCTATCTGTATAGCCATATTTCTATTGCCTCAACTCTCCTCTTTATCTCTGAGGAAAATTTCCAGCATTTATAATCAGCAAGGAGTAATGATATTACATAACAGTTCAGTACTCTTTTTTTCTTGTTACTCATGAAAACTTCCTGTTTCTTCATACTTTGATTAATTTTTGGGATTCATCTTTCACCATTCCAATATGCCCTTGTATATTTTCCGTCCACTGTTAAAATACTTCCCAGATATTTAAATTTTCATACTTGCATGATTTTGGAATCTCTGAATCATAGTTTGCATCTTGGGATGTTCCTGTTCATGACAACCATGCATTCTGTCTTCATACATTTAATGGTTTGTTCATTGTTTTCAAATTACTTTACCTCCCTTCTCAAGTTGTTTTTGCAGTTTCTTGACTATGTCTGCCATCATCACTGTCATCTGCATATCTTATGATGTTAAGACTGTGTCCACCAGTAACAAAACCCAACAAGCCTTCTAGTTCTCTCACAATTTCCTTGCTGTAATAGTCTGGTGAAAAGACACATATTTGTCTCATGACCCTTATTAGAAATGTTAATTTCCCATTCTAGTGATGCAATTAATTCATGATTAAATACTAGGTTGAAATATTAAGAAGCTCTTTCATGAGTTGATTATATTATTATATTGGTCAAATTTCACAATTCCTTTGCTTACCAATTTGGGTTTTAACCCATCAATGGACATCATTTACAAATTATTGTCGATCTGCTACTTTTTTTAATAACCCACTTTATTTTACATGGAATCTTTTATCAGTTTTTACTTTATTTAGACTTCAAATTTGATTTTTGTTATCCCTTTTTCTTACATTCTCTTTCATTTTTTCTGCTTCCTTTTTTTTAGTGCCATTATTCTCTTTCATTTTTTTTTTTTTGTGTCTTTCCTTTCAGAACTCGTTTTTTTTCATTTTCTCTTATTTCTTTCATTCTTTCACATTTTTTTGGTTTGAATTCTTTCAGATTTTTTTCTCTTTAGTGTCCTTTCTTTCAGAGTGTTTTCTTTTTTCTTTCTTGTCTTCTTTCCTTCATTCTTTCTTTCAATTTTTTCTAGTTCTTTCTTTCAAGGTTTTTCTTTCAGATTTTTTTTCTTTTTTTCAGAGCTCTTTCTTTTTTCTTTCATTCTTTCAGATTTTTCTTTTTTTCAGATTTTTTTTTTCAGAACTATTTCTTCCTTTCAAAACGTTTGAACTCTTTCTTTGAGATTTTTTCTTCTTTTTCAGGACTCTCTTTTTCTCTCTTTCCTGCTTTCTTTTGCTTTACATTTTTTTCTCTTTTTCAGGCTTCTTTTATCTTCGTTTTTTTCAAAGCTCTTTTATATTTATCTCTTTTTCAGAGTTTTCTTTTTTTCTTTCTTTTGTCCAACTTCCATTGAAACCTTTGTTCTCTTCCATATTCTTTTTGTCCAAATCATTTCTATCTGGCAGCATCTTTTTTTCTTCTTTTGTTCACCTTCCTTTCAATTTTTTTTCCTCATATACTCACATAGCCCTTCTTTGTCTAAAACTCTTATTTCTTTATATCTATCTTTTTTTTCTTTTGACACTTCTGGTTTTTGCTTCTTCCCTGTATTCAATTACCCCCACTTCTTTATCTAAATCTCTTCTTTGTCTTTTTTCCTTTGTCCATCTTCTGTCTCTTTGTCTTGTTTTTCTTTCTTCATTCATTCTGTTCTTCTTTGTATCGTTTTTCCCTTTAATCAAATTTCATTTGTCTACATTAAAAAATAAAATATAAAAAGGTGTAAGTAAACCAAGAAATTTAGAAAAAACTTACATGCAAAATATATACATCCATTTTTCAATACCAGTACACATTTGCACCTCGCTCACATCCCACACTTAAGCTTACCCCACAAAGCCAAGAAGAGATGCTTGAGAGAACACAGCTGTTGCTATGTCTTCCAAGTGCAGCTGCAACTCCTTTAGTTATCATTTTATGCCCTACAGGTGCAGATGCATTGCTTGTAAACCTCTTCTTGACAAATCACTGAACCTTTACCATTTAGCTTTCTATTTCTTTTTCTTTTTCTCTCTTTCTTTTGTTTCATTTCTCTTTTTCTTTTACATATAATTCCTTTCTTTTCTCTTTTTTTTTTCTCTTTCTTTCTTTCTGGCCTAAGTTTATTTTATCCATCTTACCCTCTCATCTTTTTTTTTTTCTCCCATAACTTCTTTTTTGCCTCTTCTGGTCTCTTTTCTTTTTCACCATCTTGCTTTCTTTGTCTTTCATTTTCATGCCTTCTTTATTTTTTCTTTCATTATTACTTAAGAATCTTTCATTGGACAACTCTATCTGTTAAGTTTATTTTGTTTGTTTCTTCTTTGTTTCATTACTTTTTATATTTTTTCTCTTTTCTTTCTTCATTCTTCTTTTGCCTCCTTCATTTACTTTCTCCTTTCTTTTTTGATATTTTTCAATTTTTTAAAAGCGTATTTTATTAGCATGTCCTCTCATTTTTTTTTTTCCTTTTCTTTCATAACTTTCTTCTTCTTTTAGTCACTTTGCTTCATTCTTTTTTTTTCTCCATCTTGCATTCTTTTTCTTTCTTCTTCAAGGTTTCTTTTTCTCAAACAAGTTTTTCTGTTGGCTTTATTTCTTTTCTTTCTCACCTTTCTATTTTTTCTCCTTTTTTTTGTTTTCTTCATTTTTTTTTAATATTTTTCTTTCATCTAAATTTCCCTTTTGTTTTGACTTTTTCAATTTTTTTTTTAAAAGGTTATAATCTATCTTCCCTTCTCATTCTTTTTCTTTTTCATTCTCTTTTTCTTTTCACCATCTTGCTTTCTTTTCCTTTTTTTAAGATTTCTTGTTTTTCTCTTTTACTTAATCTTTTATTTAACAACTCACTCTCTCACTGTTAGCTTTATTTCTTTATTTCTTTTCTCTCTTCTCTTTCCATTCATTACTTTTTATAGTCTCTCTTTGTTTTACTATTCTTCCTTCTTCTCCCTATCAGTTACTTCAACCACTATTTTTTTTCTTTCTCTACTTTGTTTTTAAGTTTATTTTATCCGTATTTTTCCTTTTCTTTCATAAGTTCTTTTGGTTGCTTCATCCTTCCCCCATTCCAAATTTTCCTCTTGTGCATCTGTTACATTATTCTAGCCATTACTTCCTTTTTCTTTTGTAAATTTCCCCAACTTCTTCAGGCCATTCTTCCTTTCACTCTTTGTTTTATTTATATTCCCCTATTATTTCTTTAACTCATTCCCTCTCAAATCATTCAATTCTTTTACCATTTTATTTCCTGAATTATTTCATCTTTCTTGGCTCATTCATTTCTTTTTCATGTGTTCTACCCTTTCTTTTATCTGTACTCTACACAATGTTTTAATATTAATTTCTCTTTCTTTTCTTTCATTTTTCTATTGCTACTCTTTTTCCTCCTTCAATTATTCTTTTAACCTTCCTTTGCTCTACTGTCTTTCATTTCTCTTTCTCTTTTTCTTCATCTAACTCTTACATTTCTTCTATTCTCTCTTACTTATCTTTTCTCCTAACTTTTCTTCCTTCCCACTTTCTCCTTGTCTTTTTTCTTTTTATTTCCTCTTTCTTTTCAACTTGTCTTTTCTTTCATATCTAATTTTTCTTTTTACATCTCCTTATTTCTCTTTTTCTCTCCCTTCTATTTTTACTTCTTTCTCCTCCTTTTTATCATTCTTTATCCTATTTATACTTCTTTATCCTTTTTTATTTTAAACCTCTTCTTTTTCAACTGAACCTGTTCTTTTGTTATATCATAATGCCTTCTTTATTCTTCTTCTCTCTTCTTTTTCTTCACTTATAAAATATCTAATTCTTTTCTTTACCTGTTTTATGAGGGTTGTTAATATCCATTTGCCGTTTGTTGTAATTTAAACTTCTCTAAATGTTTTTGCATGGGCAACTAAGTCAACAGTTACCAGAGTGCAAAGTGAAATTGGCAAGCCAAATTCACATTCCAGGCTTCTCCATTGTTCTTTTACTTTCAGATCAATGCCCTTAAGAAAAATATGAATCCACCTCGTCTCCCTTCAGATAGGGAGAAAGTAACAGTGTAGAATAAGCTCTCTAGCATTGTTTGGCAAAACTTCTAGGAGAAAGAAAAATTCTAAATTCCAAACTGTGGAGAAGGCAATGAGAAAACACTCCACTCTCTTTCCAAGAAGACATGGCACTTGACTGATAATAAAAAAAAGAATCTGTGGAGAGCCATGATTGCCTATATCCTAAAGAGACATTAATTTCTTTCTGTTTTCATTTTAACATCCTACTTCCTCTTTTCTCAACTTCCTCTTTCATTGCTGACATTTTTCTTTCTTTTTCTATCTCTTTTTTTACTCTTTCTCTTCTCTTCTATCTTGTCCTCTCTCTCACTCTATTGCTAAATCCTTTCTATTTTTCTTTTCTTTTTTTATTTTGTCTACTTTCTTGATTTTCATAACACTTGTATGAATATATATATATTTATCCATTTTGTTTCTTCTTTCTTCCTTCTTCTTTCCATTTCTCTAATTTTTCCCTTTTCATTGTCTTCTGTTTTGCCATTATCTGGGAAGTGTTCTAACAAAAGATAGGAAGTGCAACACTGAAATTGAAAGGCACATTGGGATAGCCAAAGAGGCATTTCTAAAGCTAAGCAGCACATTAAGAAACAGAAAAATATTCTTAGAAACAAAAAATAGAGTACTGAACTGTTACGTAATATCAGTCCTCCTATACTGCATTGAATGATGGATAATCTCCTCATAGATGAAGAGGAGACTTCAAGCAGATGAAGATGTGATTCTACAGAAGGATGATGAATATACCATGGACCAAACATGAACAACGACAAAGTGTTAGAATGAAAATAAAAAGGAAACATACCTAACATCAGGAAGACGTAGTTGAAATTTTTAAGGCACATAATGAAGAAAAATGGCTTGGAAAATCTGATACTCACAGGACAGATTGAAGGTAAGAGGAATGGAGGAAAACAATGCATAACCTACCTTGTGAACTTGAGTAAATAGATGGTAGACAGATGACAAAAAAAAAAAAAAATTAATAAGAGTTACATAGAACAGGAAATTGTGGAGAGCCATGATCACCAACAGCCTGAAGGAATATGGTACAAAGAAGAAGCTTTGCTCTTCCATTCACAATAGTTTATGTATTTATTTGTATCCACTATCTAATTTCATTCATTATCTAAGTTTGTTCATTATCTATCTATTCATTACCTAATCTATATATATATAAAACAGAGGATGTCTGTCTGTCAGTCTGTTCACTCGAGATCCATCCAGCCAATTTTGACTAAACTTGACACATACATTGTACAATGTAAGAGATAGGTTCTAAGTGTAAAAAAATTGATCATTTTCAATGAAAATCAATAATTGATAAAGACAATCAAAAATTGCTAAATTCAAATTTTTTCCACAGATTTTATTCCGACTTGGTATGGAGGTTACTTACATCATGAGGAGATCAATGATACCTCATTTTTATTTCTATGCCACTGCATATCGCAAAAAATTGTGACAAATGAAAAATCAATTTCAACACAAATTTTAAACTAAGAACTCCCACAATTTACAAACAATCTAATACAAACTTCACTCAATTGTAGCCAACAATAAGTTGATTGTTTAACAGTCATTTAACTTGATAACTGAATCCATTCATATAGTGAAAACCTGTATAAATAGCAAAAAATGTTAGTTTTTTCCTGGTTCCTTTCTTATTTTTTGTTGATCTTTCAACCAATTTACATCAAATATAACAATTGCTTTATAAATGTATCCTTTTTTACATCCCTGGTAGTACACTGACAAATTGAATTTCAAAAACTTCAAAATAATTGTGGTCTGAAGTGGGTCTTCATCTTGCCTGTTTTACCCCTTCATGTCTTCGGCTAAATTCGATTGAATAAATACGGACTACTTCTGTTATATCAGTAACTGCATTAATTCAAAATGTTTTTTAATGAAAGTACTTTAAAGTAATTGAAGAAGATAGACTCTGTTACAGCTAAGCATGATGCTGTTTTTGCTCCATTCTAATTGAACACTTTTTCAGATCTACCAGCTGGGTATGGCTGCTAGTTTAATCTCAAATCATTATCTAAGTCTATTTATTATCTATTGCCATTCATTATTTTATGTGTCTATTGCCATTCATTATCTAGCTATCTAACTCCTTTCATTATCTATCCATCTATCAATTATCAAGTTCACCCCATACAAGACAGTTAAGCTACTAAGACACAAGGGGTTACTGGGAGAATTATGTAAGAATTAGAAACAAAACATTATTAATGAACAAGAACAAAAAGATTAAACAGTACATAGCTATTGACATTGCATTTAAATTTTTCTCCATTATCTATCTATTTACATTCATTATTTTATCTATCTCTCTATCTTTATTATTTGTTTATTTCTATTCATTATCTATCTGCATTCCTTATATATATATATATATATATATATATATATATATATATATATATATTTGCCTATCTACCTATCTCCATTCATTATCTTTCTTCATTATCTATCTGTCTATATTCATTATCTTTTCTATCACAATTTTAACTTACTTTTTTCTACTCTCCAATCTTTCAGTCTTTTTCCTTCCCTCTTTCTCACCTTTATTTTTGCCATTTTTTAAAAATCTTCTGAATCTTTCTCTTCTGCCTCCCTCCATCCCTACCCGCTGCTCCATGAAAAATGGTCATTAAATCTCGTTGGCTCATATTCATGAATGTGTCATGTTTATTCCAGATCAGTAAATAGATTTTTCAGCTTGAAAGAAATGCTATTATACAGAGAGACAGGCTGAAAAGAAAAAAAGTGTTTCAAATAAAATTTAAAAAGAAAAATCCAATATAAAAATAAAAGTCATTTTTTTTTTTCCTCTCTCACTTCCAGCTTTACTGTTCCATCTCCATCCGCCATTGTAATGAATTTTTAAAATTCAACATGATGTTTAGAATGCTTCCACGGACCTTCCAGAATTGCATTAGTAACAAAACTTGAGAAGAGATACCCCATGAGCTTTTGCATAAAAGACCAAAAAGGTTAATAAAACATGAAAAAGTAATGCCTTAACACTAATCAAACATGGTGTTGTGGTTTTTTGGAAATTTTTATCTGAATTTTATGAAAATATTTTATTATTTAAAAATAATTGTTTTCTTTCATTCCTCACCACTTTTTATATTCTAAGGACCATTACATTTTTTTTTTTTTAATGTCAAGTTTTGTTAAGATTTCATGCATTATGCTTTTGTGTGTGGACTTCAGGGATTAGGTTAGTTTTATTTT
Organism: Acanthosepion lycidas; assembly: GCA_963932145.1. Lineage (NCBI taxonomy): Eukaryota > Metazoa > Mollusca > Cephalopoda > Sepiida > Sepiidae > Acanthosepion > Acanthosepion lycidas. The sequence continues at coordinate 45,544,886 of OZ010583.1, forward strand.
TATTTTTGGGTTTCTCCTTTTCTTTGCTTAACAACACATATTATTGGAAAACAGCCAAGAAGGTTAATCCCATTAAAAGATTAAAAAAAGTAAAAAAATAAAATGATATTCTTTTTCCTGTTTTTCTTCTTTATTTTTTAACTTTTGCATCATTAATAACAATTTGTTCATTCATGTAAGATGTTTCCCTTACTTTGCAGTGTAATTGACAGAGACCATTTGTAGTTCTCAGGAACATTCTTAGAGAGCCAGTCCACCACAGGAATTTTAAGGGAAATAATAATAATATTCATAATGGTGGTTTGTCCCTCTCATTCTTAAATGATAAAAAAAAAAAAAACACTTTCCAGATTTTTTTATTTAGAAAGTTTTAGCTTATATAAAAAATAAATATATAGCAAGAATTAAAACAAGCAAAAAGTAATAGTTTCATTTCATAATTTTGCATTAAAAGCTAACTGCAAATTTTTAAGTAAAAAGGTTAATTAAATTATTAATGTGGGACAAATTTATGGCAAAGCCTTTTATGTCATAAACAATACCAGTTATATTAATGGCAAACTATTTTGAAGTTTGCTTCAAATAAATAAGTGTATTTTTTCATTATTGTTTTTTTCGTTTTAATAATGGTCTTGGTATGTTGCTGACATCTATTGATGAAAGAATCATTTTAATTCTGGATAATTAAATTAAGAATTAAATATTTCTAAGGGTGTAATTGAGTTTCTTTTTTTTAAAGTTGCTATTCATAAAGTGTGTGAACCTTCTTGGAATAATATTTTATTGCATCATTAATAAATTTTTCTATCTCTTTTACTGATTTCAAATATTTGATTACATTATATATTGACTAGAAGGTTATATAATCTACAGTATCAAGGATATAATGTATTAATCAAATACATGAAAACTTTAATTCACTCTAATGTTAACACATACACACACACACACACACATATATATATATATATATATATATATATATATATATATATATATATGGTCGCATGGCTGAGTGGTAAAGTCAGTGGTCAATAATATGTAAAAACAAAATCTTTCTTATATATACTAGGTCTGAATATAGTCGAGACCATTAAATGCAGTATAAGCCACAGGGTAGCTCTGTGGGTGTTGAGCAAACACAAATGTGCCTGAGTGAACGTCTGCAATAGGGATTGTGTGTATATATATATATATATATATATATATATATATATTAGGTTGGTGCAAAAATAATGACGTAATAATGTCGTTTTTTGACGTTAAAAAATACATCAAAAAACAACATTATTACGTCATTATTTTTGCACCAAACTAATATATATATATATATATATATATATATATATATATATATACTGGGCTTTCATGTCATTTTTGGTCATATGAGGGTCATATCAGGGTCATATCAGGGTCAAGCAGCTCAGTTCTTAGAACCAACAGCCAGACTACCTGCACATATCATTTGCTTATAGTAGTGAAGGCTTGTCAAGAACCAACCACAGTTTTAGGAATAGCCAAGAAAAGGTGCACAGAATGCCACAAAATCCTTGAATGACCCTCCATAGGTTTTGAATTCAGAGTTGTCTTCCTAGACCATTTGCCATCCAAGGCTATAAAAGCAAGTCTGTCCTGTTATTTACCCATAGCTGGGGGTAGAGATGGATTCATAGTTTTTTTAAGGTATTAGCATGTAAATGAATGTAATGAACTTGACTGGAATTCAAACTTTGCTCTCCAATTCCTCAATCTGAGGCACTATCTATTACTCGACCATGCCTCCATGCACACACACACAAACACATATTTAATAATATAGCAAATTCCAAATGAAATAATGATTACTGTTATATACTAGGCTTGACTATATTCAGACCTAGTATATATAAGAAAGATTTTGTTTTTACATATTATTGACCACTGACTTTACCACTACTCTACCACTCTGTTGCTTCATTTGAGTAATTTTTGCAATAGCAAAGTAGATCTATTTCTGGAGGAGGAGAAAATAAAATAGGATTATTTACATTATTTACATGCAGACTATTGTCTTCATCTTTGTTGTTGCTATCAGAGCGTTTCAGCCATTGTATCCTTTGGCCTTCATCAGGTGTCTATTGATCCAGGTAATATAAAGGGAATTTTGAACTGAAACAATTATTTAATCTACAGGGGTAGATTGTTCTTGGTACTTTGTCTGGAGATAACTTGTCTAGTTCTTATTTAGTACTGTTCAGTTATTGCTTACTCCATTTACACTGAATTCAAGTATACACTGCCCATCCCAGGGATTGAACTTACAATTACTCTGTCACAAGATTCATGAACTAATACTTATAGCCTAGTGGATTAAAGTGTTGGTTTGTGAATTTATCTTTTTTTCTTTCTTTCATCCATTTAATGTCTTTGGCATTGTTAGTGTCCCTCCATCCATACAGCTAAACTTGTTACTTAAATATGTCACTCAGTTTTTTCTTCTCTTACTTTAAATATGTCCTGAGCATGTTAAATTCTTCAAGCCCTCTTTCCTTGTTCAGTGTCTCAAAAATTTCAGCTGTCTCTTTCTGATTGTAAGTCTAAGTTTCTTTCTACTTCCTATTCTTCTTAAAACTTCCTTGCTATCATTTGTCCATGATAATCTCAGCATTCATCATTAGAACCACATAGAAATTTAGCACAGTTTTATTTGTTGATAAGGATATTTTCCTATCTTTTAATATTTCACTTATTTTCTGAATAGCCTCTTTTGGTATTTTCATACATCTTTGTGTCACATTTTCTGTTCTCTGTTAAACACTACCCAGATGGTTAAATATCTGTTTCTACTGGATTTTGATGCCTTAGTCTCTTTTGTTGACAACCAAGCATTCAGTTTTCTTAGAGTTAATAGTCCTTTCTTCTTGCTTTCCTTTACTACCTTGTCTAATAGTTCTTTCACTTTCTTTCTAAGTTTGCCATTAAGACAATGTCATCTGCATATCTTGTATTGTTCTACTATTTTCAAATTAATCAATTTAGCCATTATTTATATTGCATCCATAATACATGGTGTTTCATCAGCAGTTTTCTAAAACATCTATATAGACAGAACCATCTTTCTTTTCTTCTTTATACATGAATATTGTAGTCTCTCCAAACTTTTATCATTGTTAATTGCTTTGCTCTCATAAGTTTTTGCTGTTATCATAGCTTTTTATTATTTCTGAAAAATTTGTTATAACTGATCCATAAACTGAGGTTTTTGAAATGTTTACTATTTACTAATTCTACATCCTAAATTTTTTATGATGGATTCAGGCTATGTTGCATCCCTGCATTCATTGCAGTCCCAGACAATTGTTTCTGTACTGGAAAGGTTTGAATCCTATTTCTTGGAACTCATGGTAGAGAATACTGATTTTTGTTGAAGAGCATTTTTATGCCAGCTATGAATATCTATGTCATTGCTATATCCTCCCTCATCATCAATACATTGGCCTCAGGAGAGAAAGCAAGATCATTGGCTTCTATTAGTAGATTCAATTGGGATGTGGCATGGAATGCTTAAATGATCAATGTCCATTTCTTCACATTTGTGTTGTAAATATGCAAGGCATAGTCGAGGAAAAGATTAAAATAGAACTGATGCTCTCATTTCTATCTTCTACTACTGCTGAGATTTGAAATGTTTCTGTATTGGAGTCCTTATCAGACATGTAAGATTTTGTGGACTAATGAAGATCCTCTATTAGATTGAGGCATTCAGTGGATTCAGAGCTTGGAAGGTGCTTTCTAATGGATGAAAAGTGGAAGTCTCTATTGATGTGATCATATACTGATGTATGGTCAACATAGCAGATATACAATTTCCTATTAAAGAGGTAAGCAATTTCCTGGAATTGTTTAATGACATATATACCATGATTAGAATGAAAACCGATGTGGGTTGTGAGGAGTTAACTTTCATAAATCAATGAAAGCTTAGTTAATATTATGTTCATTAATACTTTCACCATTATGGATCCAATTGAGATACCTTTATATGTATGAGAGTCTTGAGGGCTATCTATTTGTTTCCATAGTTTATTAATGATTGATAAAACCTACTTTTGGGGGATGCATTTCTGATTCTAAATTTCTGTCATAAAATAGTGAAACTTGTTATTGAATTGGTGGAGAAATTAAGCTAATTTCAAAAGTTCAAGTTCAATGTCAAGTGATACTATATTATGACTTAATTTTTAATAGCTTTCTTAATTTTTTCGCCAATAGGTTCATTATTGTTTGTGTGTGGAGACTGACTTTTTAATGATTGAATGTATTTTAGTATATGTTCCATTTTGAGGGCATATTTAGTTTAGTGTGCTCAGGGTTGAAATTTGATACAAAGTAATTTTTTGAGACCAGGACATTTCTTCTGTGGTGGCTTTAATTGTATGATATTATTGTGATTTTTCACTTTTATCTGCATTTAAACACATTGGCCTCAATAATTTTGTTTCCAATTTTCCAGAGATATTTCTTTCTCAAAGAATTAACTTTTTTTTTTCAGTTTCTTTGTTAATTGTTTGCTATTTTCCATTCCATCTTTTCCTCTTCTATTTTCTTTTTTGTATCAATTTTTTCAACTCAGGATTGCTATCCCACAGGTGTATCTTTTTCCTTTTAGGTATTCTTGGAAGGATTTCACACACTTCAGCTAATAGAAGTGACTACATTTAATTAGTTCAACAGTAAAACAGTGGGACCTAGTTGCCAATCTAGCAGCATGCTTAAATTTATATAGTCGAAGCACTAGAGAAAAGACTTCATCAGAACTGTTGTCACAAAAATACTTGCAGAAAAGATAGAGAGAAGCCATATTTCTGTGAGGAAGTAACTGAAGTCAAGATGCCAGGTAAAGATGGACCACATTACAGACCCTTTTGAATTTTGACAAGAATTTTCTGATATATGTCAATATTGAGATATATGGCAGGAGCACTTAAAGAGGGTAGTAGAGATGGTGTAATGTTTTGGGCAAATATTGAATGTAGTAAAATTATAGGTCCCTTCAGGTTTGATGATGGTATCAAGATAAATGTGAAGGAATATTGTAAGTTCCTAGACAATATGTTTTTGAGTAATACTGGTAACAAGCTATTATTAACATCTTTAAGCTAAAGAGGATATTTATGTCAAACAGTGTCCATTCAAATTCTACAAAATTGACTATTGCCTACCTTGTAAAAAAAATCTGGAAAACACCAAATTTATGGGATGGTACCCTCCCCAGCTTCTCTAGATATTAATCTGATACAAAAAACAGCAATATTCCATCATTAAAAGAGAAGACTTTGAGAATGGAAAGCAATATTCAAGCAAATATCTTTCAAAGCAGTAAAAACTACTGTAAGTAATATTAAATTTGAAACAGTAGAAAAAGATTTTAAAAAGAACTTGTATTTATCTATAAAATAATACTTTATTCAGGAGTATAGGATATATTGTTAATCAAATATATATTTCTATGTTCTGTGTTCTTTGGCTTGTAAAGGGTGTAGTAGAAGTTCCTCCTGTATATACCAAGACAATAGCTAAAAGAAGACACAACTGTCACTATTATGTGTGAGGTATTTCTGCTTCATCCTATAGGCTACATACATACATACATGCATACATACATACATACATACATACACATCTGTGTTTTTTGTTGATAAAGGACTGGGATTAATCTTGCACAAAGCAAGGTGGATATGACCTGACAAACGATTTTATCATAATGATTTGAAACAAGATTTTACAAGGACAGATGCTCTTTCTATTGCCAAACTTGGACACACACTGTAGTCCAAGTACAATGAGTGTTTTTATCAAGACCTCATCTCTAAGAAGGCTACCATTCAACGCTTGAGACCACAATCTAGCTTTATATATATATGCATATATATATTGGCCATTGACTCCTATAAGAAATTCATCCACCCTTTGACAGGTTTATTTTTGTACTGTGGAGTAACATGCAACTCTCCTCACCTATAGACAAGCTAGTGAAGAAGCTGGTTTAGATGCCAACCACCTGTTTATGCAGCAGGTTATACTAGGTTACAGGCTACCAGTAGCAGGCCTAAGCATGACCTGACCCAAATTCATTGCAATTCTTCAATAACTTATCATCTACAATATAGATATTATCAGCAGCAACTCTTTTGCTCTTATAAATTATATCTTGAACATTTTACAAACATCTGCACGATAATGACAATTTTATTGTGAAAATTTTGAATTGTATAGTAAAAACACTGTGTAAGTTTTAAAGAATTAGTTTTATCCATAATGCAAGATTATTTCAAATTTGAAACTTCATCATTCTACATAATAGGGATGAAGGTTCAAATCCTATTGAAGGGCAGATTTTCTTTATTTAAAGACTCTCAAAAACACAAGCTGGTAGATGAAATTATACCTTATATTTAAAAAACAGAAATATCAAGCAAAAGTATTCACAAAATATAACATATATTGTAATCAAAAATACTTTAAAGGTGTGTTAGAGAGAAAGAAAGGAAATGTGTGTGTGTGAATGTGTGTGCATATATATATATATATATATATATATATATATATATATATATATATATAATTTTTTTTCTGATTCAGTTCTTGATAATAGTCTTACTTCAGCTGTTGTTTAAAAATATTTTAACAAAATTATCTGATGTTGCACCGGTCATGGCAGGTCTGGAAAGATTCCTCATGTTCCTTTTCTGACCATTTGCCAAAAGTCTTGGCATCTCTTTTCATGTGCCCAGACCACTCCTTCTCACTACACCTACATGTCAGCATCTCACATAAATCTATCTTCCTGAGATCTTCTGCTCATATACAGGATGGTAATAAGCCAATTTCAATGCACAAATTGTTTTATAAGAATTTGTAAACTTTAGAGCAACATAAATAAAAAAAATGGAGTAAAATGAGCAGAAAAATTTACAATGCAACAGTTGTAGGCTTCGGTCTGTTTTCAATTCAGTGAATTTATCTTATTACTTGCAATAAAAGTTTGCAGCATCAACAAATAAATTCATCGAAGCTTCACATTTTCCGAGAAACATTTTCATGAATTAACAGATAATATGATATTCCTAATTTTGTTTCAATTTTTTTTTTATTGTAGACATTGTTAATGCCAAGCAATCACCAATGACCAGACTGAAAATTATGTCAGTGCAGACAGCTATATCAAATATTAATATCTGTGTTTTTTTCTTCAATTTTCTGATGCTTTCGATATTTGAAGCCTTATATAATGTCATCTCTGCTTTTATAAGACTTACCGAGGGTGTATTTAGTGTTGATCCATGCATTACCCAGTGGAAGTAGTTTCCCCTCTGACATGTAAATATGCAGTCAACCTAGTGGTACCTAGGATATTCCTGCATGGGAAAAACTGTATGAAAGGTAGATATATAAACACCCACCTCAGAGGAAAGTGGGTCTTTCATGAGATAGAAGATTCAGATTCAGATAAGGCTCTAGAACCTTGTGCTCTTTGGATGACATGAAAATGTACAATGATAACATTACATTACTGTACTTGTATGTTTTTTCAAGTTTGTGTAATACTCCCTATATATATATATATATATATATATACATATATATATATCAATGATTTGAATTCTTTTAAAAGATTTCTAGAAGTTAGTGTTTCGAATCATCCCAATTGACAAATGATGCTCGTCTACTTCCAGTGATTATTCACCACCTTTGAAATGCTTAAACAACTTTTGAATAATGTAGTTTGCTACTATTTAATTTCATTCTACTTTCTGAATTCTGCAACCAGCTTCAGCTTTGAGGCTCAGTTTCAATCACTGCCTAAAGTATCTAGAATCTCAATGCTTTTATCTGTTATTACAAGAACTGAAAACAGGGATAAACATACTGACATATATATATATATATATATATATATATATATATATATATATATATATATATATATATATATTTTACAGCAAAATTGACTGAATAAAACCATAAATTCTTTGCTAAAGCACACTTCTCTCCTGTGGAACTCTCTTCTGGCTTCTTGTTTTCCATCCAGCTTTGCATTTAAACTTTTGGAAATCAATGTCAATTTTGAAATCCTCAACTGTCTGGCTACCTGTTGTTGAGACATTTTTCCCTTCAAATCATAACCTTTATCTTAGTTTCAACAGAATTCTCAGTCTAATTTTAGTGTAAAAAAGAAGCAAACTAATGTTCAACTACAATGACTTGCCAAGGCACCTTAAACTCATGTTAATAAGGTGCAACATTTGCTATTTAGAAATTTGCATATTATCATGACTTTATCATCTCAGATCTTTCATTGACCCAATAGTTTTGGCTAACTGTTTTTCAACATCAACTTGTTTAAAGTTGTGCATCTTCCCTTATATGGCACCTGGACCTGCAAAAATGTAACAAATTATTTTTCGATCCTCAAGGTCTAAATTGAATGAAGAAAGCATATTGCTAAATAATCTTAACTCCTTAATAAAATAAAGGTGTATGATCATTTTATGTAGTTACCCCCAAATTTTACCTGCCAGTGTATGATGAAAGCATTGAGCTGCATAATAAAATCTGAAATATTGTGCATATATATATATATATATATATATATATATATATATAGGTATAGA
>OZ010583.1:45558539-45561039 GCA_963932145.1 Acanthosepion lycidas
AATCCCAAACTAATTTTCTTTTTTATTTATTATTTTCTTCATTATTTCTTTTTTTTTTTATTATAGTTTTCTTGTTTTGCTTTATTTTTCTATCTTTTCTTCTTTTTGTTGTTTGTTACTTTGCTTTTTCTATCCTTCTTTTGTTCATTTTCTTCTAACTCTTTGAAGTTTCCTCACCCTCAGGATCTAGAAATACGAGCTGAAATCATCTGGTGACCACAATCTGAGGCTATAATTGGTAAGAAATTTTTTTTAAGTGGTTTAACCCCATGCAAGGCAGAAAAGCCACTAAGCCACAAGGGGTTACTGGGTGTGGAAGAATTAGGAACAGAAACATTTATAATGATCAGAAAGAGAAAAGAGTAATCAGGAGGACAGCAGATAGTGATTTATATTGTATTTAAATTTCTGCAGATTAAAGTCGGCTGGGAAGCATGGAGCCAGAAGGGAGTTCCACAAGTGAGACGTCTGAGAAAAGAAACTATTAGCATAGAATTTATGGTTACATCTACCCAGCTCAACTGTAAATTGAAGAGATGTTGATGCCAGTCTAGTGCTGCACTTAAATTTAAAAAGTTTAGATACCATAGTGAAGAGCTCATCCAAACAATTACCATGAAAGTATTTATAGAAAAGGCACACAAGTGACTGGATCCAAGCTGCCAGATCAGCACCAATAATATTGCTGATTCTTCTTTAGATTTTATCAAAGAGCTCAAGGTAAACAACAGGGAACCGGACTGTATTTGGAAGAAATATTCTAAACATGGACTAATTAGAGATATTTAAGATAGATTCTGGAGTAAAAAATTGTCTTGCACAACACTGTGAACTAACTTTTTTAGCAGCTGACCTAACAATGGATTCAGTATAGTCTTTCCACTTCATTTTGTATATATTCATAAATAACATCATTGAATAGACGAACTGTGCCCATATTTCTACAATCTGGAAAAAATCATTTACCACATTTAATGGATCCCTGTCATGTACATTTAATTAATTAATTTATTTTTTTTTATGGCGTATCAATCCTTTCTATCTTATTTAAATCCAGAAAATATATTTAGATTGTAAGAATTTTGATGTAGATAATAATGATGTACTGATACAAATTTCACTAATTAACCCATAGCTGGGAGGAGAAGAAGATAATTCAGATCTTTCCCAAGGGTATTTGCACAGAGGTGAATAAAATGAACCTGACTCGAATTGGAACTTGGTTTTCCAATTTCCAATTCTGAGCCATTACCCATTATACCACCTGTATATCCAAGCTTACAAAACCTAGATTTCCCAAGCTGCTACTCATCTAGATACTGACCAGGCTCAACATTGTTTAACTTCGGTAATTATATGAGAACCAGTGTTTCAACATGGTATGGACATAAGCTCTATTTATATTTAATATTGTTACAGAATTATGAACAAATTTTTAGTATCTTATATACCTTCTCCTGATATATCGTAGTTTAATAATTTATGATCATGTGTTATAAGTGACTAAAATTTTAACAATTTTGCAGATGACACAGTGTTGATAGCAGACACAGAAATGAAACTGCAGGAACTTCTATAGAAGATAGTGAAGGAAAGCCAAAATAAAAGACTATTCTGCTGTCTGCTAAAATACTACCTAGATAGTTAAATTCATGTATTTGCTTAACTTTGATATCTCCAATCTATAGCTCATATCCTGGACTGCTCCTCTTGCTAACTATAATAAATTCTGACTACAATTAATGGTTAGTCCTTTCTTCCTACTTTCCTTTAGTACCATGTCATGGAGTCCCTACAATTTTCTGAGTCTGCCATGAACACAGTGTTATGTGCATATCTTATTTTGTTAAGATTGTGCTCACCAATAATAAATCTAGTCCTCTTAGGATCAGTACACTTTAAAAGTTAAATAAATCTGTTGAGAAGACACATACTTGTCTTATGGATCTTTTTATTTTTGTTTACTTACTCAGTTCATTTTATATCCACATGTAGGTGTTTTATTTCTGGTAAATGTTTTAAATTATTCAAATAAAAAAAGAAGAAAAGTACTATAAAGAACTGTAAACCTGAATAAAAAGTTGTTAAAATCGACTTTTAAAAATGTCTCTTGGTTCAGTTTTGCTCTTTATTGACGCATTACAAAATTTTAAACAATGGAAGTCAGTTTTATAAAATACTTTTCTTTTTATGCTATAAACTAGCATTGTTTCCTAACCACCCACACATCCGTTGTGTATTTTTCAAAACAAGAGTTTGGGTGAATTTAAATTGCCCAAGATGCCAAACTAGTTCAGAATAACAAAATAATTGACAAACAACTGGTATATAACCATACACACCTACAGTTTTTTACATACTTCTCCACAGTTCATTATGCTTGCAAATAAATGCATTAGTATGTATCTGTACTAATACAGGGTGTTACAAAAATTACCTTGGTATTTTTCATACATTTAGTTTTTTTTTTTTCAGAACTTAGATTAACATAGTGAAATTT
>OZ010583.1:45566039-45573539 GCA_963932145.1 Acanthosepion lycidas
TATATATATATATATATATATATATATATATATATATATATATATAAGAACATACACACATATATATTTATTAATCTATCTATACACACACACACACATGAATGTATATATATATATATATATATATATATATACATATATATATATATATATGTATATACACAGTATGTATGCATGTATAATTTTATTCTGCATATGTTTGCATTTGAATAATTAATTAAATGTAAATGTGTCAAAGTATTTGTCATTCACTGTTGTCTGTCTATCTATCTATACATACAGCATATTAATTAATGTACTGGAATGCACTAATGTACACATTCACACTAAATATGTGAACATATAAATGCTCACATGCAGATAGATTTGTGAGGATTTTATTTTCATTAGATTAAAATTCACTCTCAGAATTCCAGACATTCTTAGATCAGAGACTGTCTCAAATTTCATAGAATTTATTAAGATGAATATTTGAAGTAATGTAAAAATAAGCTGAAATACATAAAAAAAGAAATGGAAGTAACAAAAAAAAATTATTCCATTAACATTTTTGGCAAAAAAAAAAGACTTTTTTAAAAATTTTAATTCAAAAAGCAATTCTTGGTATGTTTCTTTATAAATACATATCTTTAGCTTTCTCAGATTCTTTGATATTTCAAACTGTTACAATGACACTTGGCATGCAAGCAAATCACCATCTCTCTCTCTATGTTTGATATATATATATATATATATATATATATATATATATATATATATATATATATATGTATATATATATAATTAAAAGTCACCACTGTGGTCAACAGCAAGTGGCAACAATCTGTTTCATGATTTAGTGCAATCTGCAAGCAAGAAAATTGCATTCAAGCATGGAATAGACTGTCCAAAATGGATACTTGAGAAACTTATTTTTCTGAAATATTGTTTGAAGAGAAAGATTTTATAATTTCAATAAAAAAGTAGCACTGGCTGCTTGGTCAATGAATGCCAAATCTTTCCTCATAAGGAAACAGATAACATTACCATTACCATGGTTACAAGATGAAATATTTCTGCTTAAAATTTTTTAGATGATCAGGTGTTGCTGAATAGCTCTTACTTCAACACATTTCCATAAATCTGTATTCATTTGATCATTAAAATGCTGATTTTGGGTAGTGGATTGGGACAAGAACTTTCCATCATTTCCTTTATATCATTACCTTTTAATTTATTTCTTGTCATAACATTTTCCAGACAATAGTTTCTTTAGAACATTTTTTTAAAATCATGTTATCCCAAGCAAGATGATGAAACCCACTAAATACACAAGAACTTACTGGGATTGAATGAAATAGAGAGGAAAATAAAAGAACAGGTTTCAAAGAGACAGAAGATGACTATTTATTGTATATGACTTCATGTATTGTGTGTCCCCGAGTGAATTCTAACCCCTACAGAAAAAAAATCACACATTGAAAATGCATGATTTTTAAACTCTTCAAAAATTACCTGTTTATAGTACAACCCCCTATTTTTTGGGTAAAAAAAATGATCATAAAATCTCACACTATACTCAAATATATATGGTACATTGCAATTAAATCTTTGAAGATTGTAGTTCGCAGGAAGCTGCAAATGAGTTTTATAAGTGGGAAGTGCAAGAAAATAAACTATAGGATTTCATCTAGCAACTTCATCAGTGGAATTATGAGGCCGAGATGCCAATCAAGTACTGGAAATTTGTAAAGACAAGGTAGTAATGACAAAAGTATGCAGATGTAGGCTTTAAGAAAGCTTTATTCAACTGAGAATACAAGGTTTGCATATAGTGTTCTTTTATAGTCCAAGTAAACAGAAATAGCTCTCTCAAAGAGGAGAGTAACAAAACAAGGGGAGACCACTCTTGATTATTCATAACAAAGGTATCAAAGGGGAAAACACATCCAAACAATTACCATGAAAATTAAAGTAAATGTTGATTTCAATTTGTAGAAATTGGGCCAGTAATATGTATTTACCTATTCTATATTTTAATACTTTAAATAAAGATTTAAAAAATAGAAAAAATAAAAATTTATCATTTTCAAACTGTTGCAAAAAAAAGAAAGAAAAGAGAAAATATGATTAAAATCTTTTAAACCATTACAAGATTGAACTGACAATAAAACTGATCTGTTTTGTTTCTTAATTAAATATTCATGATCTGTAATTTTTAACAAAAATTACCCCTATCCATTTTATTTTAAGATTAATGACAATAACTCATAGAATTCCTTTAATTAAGAATCCATTAAGAATTAATGCAATAGTTAATGAAGTAATCGCATAAATCATTAATTATGAATTGAGTCTAGAAATATTGGTTTCATTTACAGATGTAGATTCTATTAAAAAAATTAACTTTCTTTGTTGATTTTTTGGGATGATTTGGATGAGTCATTTTTGTTCTTTTTGCTATTATTTTTATAGTGAATATAAACAAATGAGACATCACTTCACATCCTAAATTTTTTTGGGACTGTCTTTCATGGATATTGTCTTAAACATTCCAGCCATAAGCTGCTTGGAAACAGGGGAAAAATATTGAATCTGCTCTTCAAAGTCCACTATAGGTATTAGTATATCCATGATAGGGATGCATGGTGGAGTAATGGATAGTGGCTTGGATAGAGGAATTGGAGAGCCGAGTTCGAATTCCATTTGAATCCATTATGATCACTTATGTGCTCATACCCTTGTGAAAGGTACGAATCCTCCTCTTCTCCCCCAAGCTATGTGTAAATTGCTGGACAGACCAGGTTCTACAGCCTTGGATGGCAACTGGTCTATCGCAGAAAGAAATGGCAACCTACTGTGAGAAAAATCTGCCTCGTCAGTCATGTATTGAAAGATACATGATCGCCTAAGGGTGTATCATGCATGGCACATAACTGAACTGATACTTAGAATCAGAATGTGAGAGTTGAAATTTCTAGGATAGAATTTTGAGGAAAGAGGGCTTGGAGAATTTGACACTCAAAAGACATACTAAAGACAAGAGAGATGGGGTAAAAGCAATCCATATTTTCTAGACTGTGTCATGCTAGGAGGTATTTCTCATCAGAGTCCGTCTTTCACATTTATAAATCTACCATGTCTGGTCTGGACAAAAACCAAAGAAGAATCTGTAATATTATTGGTCCTGAATTGGTTTCTTGACTTCAGACACTTTCTCACAGATGTGATGTATCTTCCCTCTGTCTTTTCTGCAAATATTTTCATGGCTACTGCTCTAATGAGATTTTTTTTTCTCTGGTGCCTGGACTATATGAATTTAAGCATGCTACTAGACTGGCATCTAGGTCCCACCCATTTACTGTTGAAATAGTTAAATGTAACTGCCACTTCTACTCCAACAGTTTCTTCCCTTGTACTTCCTGATATTGGAACTACCTTCCCCTCACTTGCTTCCCTGATAATCACAATCTTCAAAAATTTAAATGCAATGTCAATCACCATCTTCAGTTGCCTTGATCCCTGTCTTTTAACCCTTTCCTCAATTCCTCTACACCTGCTCTTTTGTCTCACTTTCAACAATTCCATGCACAATAGTAGCACTCCTGCTTTGCTTAGGGTGAAATACTTAAAATATATATATATATATACCTACACTGAATGCAACAGTTTTCTACATTCACAGAACAATTCATTATAGAAAGAAGGGAGAAATAGTCATATCTATATACATCTATAAGTTGATGACATCATAGTAAAATAATTTTTTATTGTGAACACTTGGCAAACAGAATTTCATAGATGGACTTATTTTACAATTGTGTTTTACTAAGAAAATATTTAAAAAAAACTTCAGTATTGTTATTGCCATCAACTTTTGATGGTATGGCTAAACTATTTTACATACATACACACACACACATATATATATATATATATATATATATATATATATGTATATATATCTATATATATATATATATATATATATGTATATATATATATATATATATATATATATATATATATATATATATATATATATATATAAACAAACTTTTCCCCAGCTATGGATTAAATAGTAGAACATGCTCTTTATATTGATAATACCTGCCTCAGTAGATGATTTGGTTTTGGGGAATGTTTTTTTATTGTGCAATTAATAATTTTATGATTTTTTATTTTACGTAAATATAAGAAATATCAATGGACCAGAAATTTGAAGCAGAAGGTGCACTGGCTAAATTGAACAGAAACAAAGCAGTAGGGCCAGGCAGAATTGTAAGCACAAAACGAGTGAGAACTGTACAGGACAATCAGCCTAATGAGCTACATAATAAAACTGATGAACAGAGCCCACAGCAGAATCAGGCCAGAGATAAGGACAAGAAGAGCATCATATACTGACAGCAAATGGCCTGCATACAGACCGAAAATGAGTTCAGCAGATATACAAAAATAGAAAGGGGTGTAAGACAAAGATGTGTTTTCTCACCTGATTTATTCATCTCATGCAGCAAATCAATTCCGAGAGAATTAGAAGTCCTACAAGAATTTATTGGCAGTCACAATCTTAACAATGTAAGATATGCAGATGACACAGTGCTGATAGCAGACAGGGAAGGGAAGCTACAAGTGCTTCTACAGAAGGTAGTGAAGGAAAGCAAGAAGAAAAGACTAAGCATTAAACTACAAGAAGACGGAATGCATGGTTATCAGCAAAAGGATGATCCCACAATGTAAATTACTGGTCCGGGATACTAAAATTAAGCAAATAAAGAAATGTAAATATCTGGGAAGTGTTCTACCAGAGGATGGAAAGTGTGATACTGAGATTTGTTGGGATGGCCAAAGTTGTATTCTAAAAGCTAAGCAGAGTATTAAGACATAGAAAAATTTTGTTGGAAACAAAGAAAAGAGTACTGTACTGTTACATGATATCTGTTCTCCTGTATTGCAGTGTATGCGAGACAATCTCCTCAAAGATAAAAAAGAGACTTGAAACAAAAGAAATGTGGTTCTACAGAAGGATGCTGAGGATACTATGGGCCGAACATGTGAGCAACAATGAGGTTTTGAACAGAACAGAAACAAAAAGGAAACTTATACTTAACATAAGGAAAATGCAGTTGAAATTTATGGGGTATGCAATAAGGAAGGAGGGCTTGGAAAATCTGATACTCACAGGACAGATGAGGGAAAGAAGGACAGAAGGAAGTAGCACATAATGTACTTGATGAGCTTGAATGCAGAAAATGGTTGGGGAGAAATAACGAAAACACAGAACTTATTAAGAGCTGCAGGGATAGGAAGATGTGGAGGGCCGTGATTGCCTACGTTCAAATTTTCTTCTTTTTATATATATATGTGTGTGCATGTGTCAGTGCAAGCATGCATCTTGGAATATCTGTGTGATTACGTATGTTTTGGAGGATATGAAAGATGGAAAAGAATACTGTGATTATTTAAATTAGATTCTCTTAGGAAACTAATTTAAATAATCACAGTATTCTTTTCCATCCTTCATATCCTCCAACACATACATAATCACATCAAAAACATTTTTCTAAATGCTGATTTTCAAGGTTAAGCTTACATTCACTTATCAATGTGTTAAATTAAATTTAATAAAGAGGATGAAATAAATGAGAAAAAATGAACTATTACATAATATCACTTCTCCAATATGGCAGTGAATGCTGGACAATCTCCTCACAGAAGAATAAATGACTTGAAGCAACAGATATATGGGTCTATGCTGAGAGTGTCATGGACAAACATGTAAGCAATGACGAAGTTGTAGAGATAATAGAAATTAAAAGAACACATATTTAGCTTCAGAAAGAGATAGCTGAAATTTCTAGTGAACATGAGGAAAGTAGGCTTGGAAAATTTGATACTTACAGGATAGATTGAGGGAAAGAGGAAAGCAACATATAAACTACCTAGCGAGCTTCAGTAAATGGATGGCAGAACAGTGTTTAGGAGAAATAACAAAAAGACAATATTTGTTAAGAGCTACAAAAGACAGGAGATTGTAGAGAGCCATGATCACTAACTTTCTGAAGGAACAAAGCCAATAGAAGGAGAAGGAGTTTGTGAGTTGCAGACTAAGAAATGCATAACCAAAATGGGCCATGCACTTTATTCATAATTTATTTGGCCCCCATGACTTTTAACTATTTCCAAAAATGAAAAGTGCCCTGAAAGCACAAAAACTTTTTGACATCCCTGACATCCAACAACTTGTGAGAAAAACAGACTAAAATCTTTAGAAAATTAAACATTTGTGTCATTACTAATTAAATCTCTAAAAACAGTCTTTCAAAAAGATGAATATAAACAAATGTTAACCATGGTATTTCAGCAGCAATTTTTGTTTTGGAGAAACGAGAAATCTTGACTATAAGTTGTGGGGAGTGATGACCATTCTCGATGAAATAATATGTTTCCAGATCATCTCAAACAATATATGAAGAATCTACTTACTTGGTCATTGTGAATGTAACAGTTTCACAGCGCACAAACTCATTCCCTGGCATCTCACTGCCAACTACATAACCTCATAGAGTATTTGTTCACAAAGGCACAGCAATTCCCCTCTAATTTGTTGCCAATTTATATCAGCATAGTGCAAACAGTTCTTAAGATATCTTAAATGGCTGTGTATGTTCTGGAGAGACATATATGTTAATGCTCACATACTCATAATTACATGCTATATGGCTGTATTAATTCTTAAAAACAGATGATTGTTTTATTGCAAAGCAGGTTAGTGAATGTTATATCTTTTTTAATTATTTTACCCCAAGCAAGGCAATAAAGCCACTAAGACACAAATATGGTTACTGAGTGTGAAAGAATAAAAAAATAAGACATTATTAATGAGTGAGAACAAGAAGAGAAATCAAGAAGATTGTAGATAATGATTGACATTGTATTTAAATTTTTGAAGATCTAAGTTGACTGGAATGCACGAAGCTGGGAGTGAGTTCCACAAGCAAGAAGAAACAATGAAAGAAAATGTTAGCTTAGAACTTACAGTTACATCTAGCTATTTCAACTATAAAATGATGAGGCCTTTCTGCCAATCTAGTACTGCGCTTAAATTCATAAAGTCTAGGTATCATAGAGCAAAGTAATATTTATTTTGAAAATACAAAAATTTGGTACAAGGCCAAAAGGGGAGTTAGGGAAGGCTGATTTCAGTCTATCTTAAACTTAGCTATACACAATTACTGACCCAAACATACCACAGTCTTCCTTACACCAAAACAACCCATTCTTACTACAGCCACCATAATACATGAAAATCTCTATGGAGTCCTAACTAGTTCCCATATGTACAATTTATCTCTGGGGTGAGGAGGATAAAAATAACAGCCATTGAGGAAAGTTCATCAGAAAAGTATTTATAGAAAAGTCACAGGGAAGCTACATTATGACAGTGGGAAAGGGATTGATGCTGAGATGCCAGGTTAGGACCAATATTGTGTTGTCTAAATTTATTCCATTGTAAAT
>OZ010583.1:45581039-45583539 GCA_963932145.1 Acanthosepion lycidas
AAAGACAATTTGATGTATACATCTCCTTACTTTCTGTACAATTATTTTTATTTCCTGAGTGACTTTCACTGAATTTTGCAATTAAATTTTGATTATTCCCAAATTTATTTCCAAGTTATCAAAATTGTTATCGTGCAAAAAAATTTGTTGCAAAAAATCATGTAAAAAATCACCGAAAACAGCCGCAGTAATGAAAACTTGAGAATCCAAACTTTCAGGATTCTGGGTCCAGATCCAGCCTGGAATGTTTTTAATTTGCTCATAGATTTCAGCCTGATTCCAAAATGGTATGATATGTTGGGCTACAGGAGTAAATTTGAAAAAGTGTGACCCACTGACATTCACATTTATTATATTGAGGATTGTATGTTTTAGAAAAATTATTTTCTTTTTATCCAACATCATTTTTTATTACTATAAACATTATTTTTAGTGGATACACATGTTTGATTTGCTGTATTTGTTTCCTACTTTATTAAACAGTGAAATTACTAATGACTGGCCTAAATAGAGACGCTCTACTAAATAAAAATTGTCCCTCCAACTTTTTGGAGCCAAACACATCACTACCAGTTGGGCCACAAAAATGAATATGACAGGACAAGATCTGAATTAACTTTTTTAAGGAAAGTAAATTTCTCATCAGTACTTCTACAAATCTATATCTGCTAGGTTCGGTTTTATACTCAAAACATAAACAACATTAATTTATAAAGTATACTTTCTCATCTGACATTACTTCTTATTACTATGTTATTTGTAGTAGGTACATGTGCTTGTTTTGCTAAATCTGGTTTTTATTTTATTAAACAATGAAACAAATAACAATTGCTTTAACCTGAGATGTTGTGCTTCCAACAGAAATTGAACCTGCATCTCTTTTTTTCCATTAGGGAAACCAGTTTTTAAGCCAAAATTTGTTATTACCTGTTTGACCATGAGAACCAAACTGACAGGACAGGGTCTCAGTGCATGTGTATGTGCATGCATTACATATTGATATACTCATAAATGTGTATATGCACATATAAGCACACATATATACCTATATTTATATGCATCTATGCTTCTACTTCATTGTTGCATAAACGTGGCTTTATATCCATATATATATATATATATATATATATATATATATATATATATATATATATATATATATATATATATATATATATATATATGTGTGTGTGTGTGTGTATGTATGCATGTATGTGTGTGGGTGTGGAATAGAAATTATTAGGAGGATTTGTGATAATTATAAGTAATTCACGTAGTCTAGAAAAAACCTCAACAGAATGCAGAAATCATCAGCAGTGCTCATCCTCTACAGAGAAATAAACTCAGACTGTTACAATATGATGCAAACGTCATACCAACTGTACCAACAGATCTCAGTGATGAAGAGGTAATGAATTAGGCTTGATATACGGCTGCTCTTCACAAATTCCATGGTGTAACTCATCTGAATTTCCTTTACTCATAGTACTATGCTCCCAGGAGCCACGACTACTATTCCCAAGTTGCTCCATATATATATATATATATATATATATATATATTTTGAACAATAAAAAAAATTAAAAAATCAAAATCCTCAGACACACTTGGTTGTAGATTAATATTCTTTCATTTTTTTTATTATTATTCCATTTAGATTCCTCGACTAGTTTCGGCCAAAATGGCCATCATCGGGTGGAGAAATATTTCTGCTTGCTGCTAGCACTAAACTACAGAAATGAAATATATATATATGTATTTTAAGACATATTTATGTTTATACATTGTTTTTTTTTTGTCTTAAAATAATTGTTGGACTGTGTATCTATGTGTCCATTTCATAATATATATATATATATATATATATATATATATATATATATATATATATATATATATGTGTGTGTGTGTGTGTGTGTGTATGTGTACTAATACCTTATATATGGAGAATATATGTACAATATGTATATATGGAGAGAGAATATATGTATACATACATGCTGGCAAAAACACAAAAAATGGAAATAGATCTAAGAACACACAGGGGTCATTAAAAGATAAGAATGCAGATATATTTCCTCACTTTTTCTCAGGCCAATCTTAATTGTTTTATTACACTTTACACAGGAGAACTTTTTCACTGCCAGTTTAAGAAAGACATTTGTGTCACTAACACACAAAAAGGAGAATGATTAACACCAAAAAACATAAGAAAAATTAATTCATTTTAATAATGTGTGGAAATATCCACTTTTTGCCTGATAAAGGTCGCGAGACCGGAAACACATGTAACAAAATTATGGAAAATAAAACATAATATATTTAAAAAAAAATTCACATTACAACCAAAAAAGATTGCAGTTTCTCTCTTCTTTTTAATAAATATATATATATATATATATATATATATATATATATATATATATGTGTGTGTGTGTGTGTGATGCATGTATGTATGTTAATGTTATTCTAGGTACTTTGATGTTATGTTTGTCTTGCT
>OZ010583.1:45588539-45611039 GCA_963932145.1 Acanthosepion lycidas
TTAGATAGCAATTTTTCTTATAAAAATGTTTTATTGAAAAATATAGACATTTTGTTTGTTAACATTAACTACCTTTTATATCTAAATTGCGAATTACTATTTGAAAAACTGGCTGCTGCAGATGTAAGTAATTTCAAAAATCAATATAATTGTTGTGTTTTAGCTTTTGACTTACATGAGTCATCATCAGGAATGTGTAGGCAATTTATGACCATTATAAACAATAAGTACTTAAGTAAGATAAGGTGAAAAAATAGCAGCCAGTTTTGTGAAAGATGTTTTGCAATTTAAAGAAAAGATGGTTAATCACAATAGATAAAAAATGCCTATACTTTTCAATAAATCATATATACACACACACAAATATATATATATATATATATATATATATATATATATATATATATATATATATATATATAACTGTTATTTCAAGTGGATACTCATATTTGAATAGGCTCTCTGTTTAATCATTAAAAAGTATATTTATTTTTACCTATTGGCCTGAATGTTCATTATTACTGTAAATATATAGAAATATTCAGCATTCATTGACTGAACAGTTAGCATTACTGTGGGTTGAAATTTATAAAATCATTTCCTTGAAACAGTTTTTGATGAAAATAGGTTTCCCAAGTCTGCTGTTATTGCTCATTCCAGTATCAGTGGTAGTTTCCTTCCTAACCTTTTGTTTAATGTAGTGCGGAAAGTGAACATGTCAATAATGCCATTATTGTCTTCTTCAGTTACCTGTGCTATCCATTTAGTTGTCACTACTTTTGAAAGCTTTCACATGATATGCTTTCTGTCATTTGGCAAATTTCTTCATGATTTTTGGAGAAGCAGTTGATGAGATTCAATAAAGAATGTCTCCCTGTAAGACCTCCAGAGCTCATTTATTGTAAGGCATTTTTAATCATTGATCTTGGAAAATACAGCTGATAGCTTAGACATTTCTGAAAAAGTTAAACACCATGCTTGACATCCACATGAGTCTTGATCTGATGACGCTATTTAAAAACCTGATGAGTTCACAGTTTAATATTTTGTTTTTGTAGCATCTTATAATATTATAATATGCAACTTGTCAGTATAAATAATATCATAATATATAATTAAGTTTACCATAATATCCTCTCCTCCAGTAGAGACAGTTTTCAATTTTCATTATAGGTTTAGGTTTTTTCTTTAATAAAGTGTTTTCCTGTCTACAAAACCCTTAAACATCAGGACTGACACAAAAATATCTCTAGTTGGATATCAAGATAGAATCCTCAAATCTGAACAGTTGTGGCTCAATCAGGATGTATGGTAAGTGTGTGTATATAATAATAACAATATAATAACAATATAATTGTAAAAATATAAGTTACTCCTCTCAAAAAGCAAATAAAGAAATAATACTATACAAACTAGAAGCAGAACAAGTGACTCTTTGTGAATACCAGAAGAACTTCAAAGGTAGAGAATGTGAGCTTGAAAAATAAGATGAAAGAAAAATTGATAATATTAAAAACAAATCTCTGAAATTCAGGTTAAGAAGAAGTTCTCAGAAAGGGGAAAAAGGAAAGAAGTGAAAGAAGAGAGAAAGAAAGCTCTTTGGAGAAGGAAACAAAGAAGGGAAAGAAGTTCTCAGAAGTGAGGGCAAACAGAGAAAGAAGAGGAAGAAAACATTTTCAGAAAGGGAAAGGAAACAAAAAGTTCTCAGAAAGGGGAAAAAGGAAACAGAAAGAAGATGGAATGTTCTCAGAAGGGGAAGAAGGAAACAGAAAGAAGATGGAATGTTCTCAGAAGGGGAAGAAGGAAACAGAAAGAAGATGGAAAGTTCTCAGAAGGAAACAGGAGAAAGAAAAAAAAGTGAAAGAAAAATTTCTCTAACAGGAAAGAAGGAAACAGTGAAATAAAAGTTTCTCAGAAAGGTTAAAAGGAAACAGAGGGAAAAGAGAAAGAAAAAGGTTTCAAAAAGAGGAAAGAGGAAACAGAAGCGAAAGAAGCAAGAAAGAAAGTTCTTTGAAAGAGAAGAAAGAAACAGAGAAAAAAGAGGTAGAAAAATTTCTCAGAAAGCTAAGAAGGAAACAAAGAAAGAATGGAAAGAAAATGTTCTTAGAAGGGGAGGAAGGAGATGAAGAAAGAAAAGGAAAAAGAAAATGGGGAAAGGAGAGGACATAAATGTTCACAGAAAGGGAAGAAAGAAACAGAGAAAGAAGAGGACAAAAAATTCTCAGATAAAGCAAAAAAGGAAGAAGAAAGAAGCAAAAAGTAAAGAAAGAAGGAAGGAAACAGATGAGGAATGTAAAGAAGAGGATGTTTTAACATTGGTTTAATGTATAAAAGGAGAAAGAGGAGATATCAGCAAGGAATTAGATTAAAAAAATAAAACAAATGTGGACATTAAAAAAAAAGACAATAAAGAAAAAGGATGAGAAGGAAGAGGAGTAAAATTTGTTATGGTAAGAGTAAGAAAAGCTACAGAAGTAAAAAAAAAGAGAAAAAAAGAGAGACAAGGATAGAACTGGAATGGAATTAAGAGGAAATAGGGATAAAAAAGAAAAGGTAAGAAAAGGTAAAGAGATGGAATAAGAAATGCAGGAGAAGGGGAGGAGATTTGTATATATGTGAGAAGATCAGAAATGAATAAAGTAGTCTAGAGAAAGTAAGATCTAGAGAGAACATTCAAGAAAAAAGGAGGAAGAAGAAAAAGAAGAATGAAAAAGTCAATGAAAATGGAACCTCCGAGGAAGAAAAAGAGAAATGCTTAAATGAGTAAAAACAATAAAACAAAAGAAGAATGAAGAAAAAGTATGGAAAAGAATTGATGAAGAAAAAAGTAAAAGAAAAAAATAGATAAAAAAAAAAAAAAAAAGAGAGGTAAAAGGAGGAGAAAGAAGTGAATGAAAAGCCTGGAAGGGTGACAAAGTGATAGTATAGATGGCTTCAACATTAACATTAATGCTTGTATTGCCTGTTTCCGGTGTTTAAAATATCTGCTTTAATAATGATAGATTAGACATGATGACAAATTTTTCCCTACGTTCATTAATCATTCAGAAATGAATTATTAATTGTGTGGAATGTAAAGATTGTTACTTATCCTGGCCATAATTAAAATGTGAAAAACCCTGAACAGCTGTTGGTTTCTGGGTAAATAGTTAGTTCCCCAACCCGTCTATGAGGCTCTCTCTCCTTCAAACCCAAGTATTGACTAGCTGACCCAGAACTGCCAAAATCAGCAGAAGAATAATTCTTTATATTTTTGCTGTTTTCATTTTGGTATTTAACTCACCAAATTAATATGTTTCCATCAAAGAATAAAATAAAGGGAAATAGCTAGACAAGTAACTAAAGAAATAAAAACAAAAAAAATCAAAGAAAATCAAAAAGGGGAAAAGTATATATATATATGTATAATGATGACTATGATAATTTGAATTATTATAAAGAATATATTGTTTATTTTATAACTATATCCCTACTTCTTATGTGCCATGTTCCCTCAAGACGTAGGCGTTCCTGGCCCTCCACAACTTCCTGTCCCTTGTAGCTATAACAATGAAAAATGATAATGCAAGTATTTTGCTGGAAATTTCATAGACCAATGAAAAAGCCCTTTCCATCAAAATTGTAATATTTCTTCAGATTTTGGAAAGGGGGTCAAGCCAAGGATTTTACAGCAACTTCTCATAATGTTAACATAAGTAACTGTAAAATTGATGAGGAGGAGGAGGATAAAATAATAATTATAAAGATGCTAATTTTATTATATGAAAAATAAAAATTACTGAACAAAAGTAATGACAGATGTAACAATATTAAAGGACACTGATAAAAATGATTGGTTCAAGCTCAATAATGATGAATAATAATAAACATGACAAGCTGAAATAATGCCTAAATATAAAACACAATGTGCCCGCATATATATAAGTTCCTCAGTAATTTTTACCAAAATTAGCTTTTCTGAAGTGAAGAGGTTCTTCATGTGCTGAGAACTTTTCAGCCCCACCACTAAGTATATGAAAAGTTATATGTATATATCTATATAATAAATGTAAATATCAGTATGTCACTGTAACACACTTTTTCAACTTTACTTCTAGAGGCCATAGCCCAACATATCATACTATTTTGGAATGAGGCACACTCTGTGCGCAAATTAAAATATTCTGGGACAGATCTGGATCCACAATCCCCAAACTGTGGATTCCCAAATTTTCATTACTGTGACTTTTTTAATATTTTTTTGTGACAAATTTTTTTGTACAATTACAATTTTTATAACATAGAAATAAATTTGGGAATAATCAAAATTAATTGCAAAATCCAGTGAAAGTCACTCATGAAATAAAGATAATTGTTTGTACAGAAAGTAAGGACCTACATACATCAAATTCTTTTTAAATTAAGTGGTGTCAGAAGAATTATCATTGAACTTTTAAAAAGAAAGCTTATATATTAATGCAATACTTAAATACAGTGATCAATTTTGAGTTCTGTATATTGTTGCCCATCGCATCTACTCCTCCCTAAATATTGTGATAAAGACCCAATCAAGACACCTCTGCAGGAATTAACATAAATGCTGCCTGATAGGGCAGCTTTTAAGCCAGTATACATATACATATATATATATATATATATATATATATATATATATATATATATACCCAGTCATACCTGTCAGACAATTTCTGCAACCATGTCACCACTTACATCTGGCCACCTAACTCTCCAGACTGCAACCCCTTTATTATGTGTGGGATGCAGTTGCGCGAGAGACCAACAAAGCTTCTTATAACACCAAAGATGAACTGAAAGTAAGGATTATGGCAGCATTCACCAACTTAAATAAGGAGACCATCCAGAAGAGTTGCAGGAGATTCCGAAGTTGTCTGGAGGTTATGGTTGAAACTAATAGTGATTTTATTGAATAAATTTATTCTTTAGTATTTCAAGATATTTTTGTGTAATTTTGGTAAATATATCTGTAATAATGAGATGTGTTATTTTCATTTTTGCCTAAATTAGATGACAATTTATCCATCGCACCCTGTGTATTTTATATATATATATATATATATATATGTGTGTGTGTGTGTCTGTGTATTGAGTGACCATAATTTTAATTTTAAAATATGTTACTTTAATTAAAAGAGAAATCAATTGACTAAGGCAAAATGGTTAGAAAGTATTTTAATGGCTAAATCATCCTCAGTACATTTATCTCCATGTTTTTACAACATTTCACCTTTTTTTGTCAAATCTTCTATCACAATGTAGGATATTTAATAACAAAAGTGGGAAAAGCATGAACAAAAAGAAACTATATATCCAAACCATTATTCAAAAAAAAAAAATTTAATTTAAAATTTCAGCAGCTCATCTCATTCATATATATGCACAGTCAAATGTAAACATCACTTTAGTACAATGAAGTTCACAAAAATTTTTTTCCACTTTATCAAAGATTTTCCTAAAATTGTTCTGATATTCAAAAATGTATATATATCTTTTCTCTACATGTTCATATAAAACAATTATAATGAAAGATAAGCAGAAAAGCTTAAAATAAGTTAAAAAGTTTTTAATATATATTATATATTATAATAATGAAATATATATATATATATATATATATATATATATATACACCAAATACTGTTTATCAAGTCCTTGCTACTCTGAGTTTCATGTGTTGCACACTCATCAGACATGATGATTGTACAAAATCTGAAACTGAAAGTAGCAGGAAGTTGATAAACAGTGTTTGGTGTGTGTGTATATATATATATATATATATATATATATATATATATATATATATATATATATAAATATAAAAGTGAACATAGAAGTCAACACTGCCTGACGATTGCATATAGCATGAAACAGACTGTCGCCTCTAAGTGTTGACTTCTATGTTCACTTTTATATTTACACACACGCTATCTTTGATATTGAGCACTTTATTCCATAAATATAGCCTATATTTCTTTATATATATATATATATATATATATATATATATATGAAATGGATTAAGTCCAACATTTATTTAATATATTTTCTGTTGAGCATAATCCATTTCATAATATGCTGTCATTGTTTATGTTAAGAAATGATCAATCAAGAAAAATCATTGAAGATGTGTGTTTATAAACAGTCATTCGGACTTAGTTAGATGCTTCACTGTGGCTGAATGGTTAACAGCACATGAGATCAAATGATGGTTCCCATTGCCGTTACAGGTTCAATTTCTGTTCGAGAGCACCTATTTTCTACAAAATTTCTCAAACATTCAGGCCGGTAAATGTAATTAATACGTTTTAATTAAAAGACAGGGCCTTTATTTAAATAAATTATATGTATAAAAATAACGTATAAACAGAATATATATATATATATTCATGGAATATGTGATCAAGCAGCGCTATATCGAGTCTGATTCACTAAATTTTCATCACCGAGGCAAGTTGGAACAGCTGGTATGACATTTGCATGATAACATAACTGTCCGGGTTTCAATTCTCAGTAGTGGATGTTCACTGCTGATGAGTCCCAAATATAGGATGAAAAGGCTGTCCAGTGCTTTCTGCATTCTGTTGAGGTTTCTTCTAGACTTAATGAATTACTTAATTATAATATATATATATATATATATATATATATATATATATATATATATATATATATATATAATATTGAATTCTTTTGTATTTTGAATGAAGGTACAACAGCTCAGTTCTTTGACCTGGGCAGCCAGACTGCTTACGCATATGATTTTATTATAGTGAGGAAAGCTTGAACCAACTACATCTTTTGGGAAAACCAAATAGAGAAATGGTGCCACAAGTTACTCAGGTTTTGAATTCAAATTTGTCCTTTTTTTAGAGCAGTTGCCACCCAAAGCAAGTACTGCTATTTACCCATAACTGAGGTAGGGAGATATCTTTCATGTAATTAATTCAAACTCGGTTGTCCAATTCTCTCAGTTAAAGAAATCATTAGTTGTAGATATTAACTACTAGCAAGAAGTTATGCAAGATTTTTCTATGCCTAGAAAATCAGAATTAGAAATTTGTCTTTTAACATGATCTCTAACATAAACCTTTAGTACAAGAGTGAAATAATGGTATGCAACAATGCACAATAAACCAAGAAAAATATAAAAGAAAAATAGTTATTGGAAAAATGTCAAGAAATTATAAGTATCATAATGATAATAATATTAATAATAATGACTAATAATGAGGATATTAACAATAATAGCAAATAGTAATTATATTAACAATAATACAATTAATGACAATATTAACCATAATATCAAATTCTAATGATATTAACCTTCATAACAAATGTTTACTATTTGAACTATAATGTCAAATACTGATACTATTAACTATGTCAAATGCAAGTGATATTAACCATAATGTCAAATAATAATGATATTAGTCAGTATTTCTTAGATGAGGTATTGTAATTATTTACACTATTTACATTGTTCTTTGTTGCCATATTAACTACATTTCGACTGTTGTATGCCATGGCCTTCTTCAGGTGATTGAAATTTCAAACTAAACCCTTTATTTCGTAAATCACCAGGAACACATGGCCCAGTGGATAAAAAGTGGTGGTTAAATCCAGTGAATTGATCCAGAGAGTAGTGAGTTCAAAACCTGGCTACAGCAGAAGTGAACAAAAACTTGGAGAGCTGAGTTAAAGGGAGATAACTGATACTAAGACATCCAGAAGAGGCATGCCATGTGGAACTTGAACACTACCCCAGTGGACAAAATAAAGGATTGAGTTTGAAATTTCAGTCACCTGAAGGCTGGAGCATGCAGTGTCTGAAATATTGTGAATATGGCAATGAAGATGAGACCAACAGTCCAAACAATGTAAATAGCAATGACATTAATCACAATATCAAATAAGAATAATATTAACCATAATATCAAATGTTGGCAACATTAACCATGTCAAATGCTGATATTAAACTTAATAACAACTGTTTATGATATTAACCATAACTTCATATGTCAATAATATTAACCATATTATCAAATGTTGATGATATTAAACTTAATATCAAATGCTGATGATATTAAACATATTATCAAATATTGATATTAACCATAATATCAAATAATGATAATATTGAACATAATACCAAATAATGAGTATTACCAGTAATAGCAATATTGATAATTATGACATAAATAATAATTTTATTTGTTTTGACACCAGGTCATTAATCATTTCCTGTTTATTCACTTTTGTGGATGGAAATAAATCTTTTCGAACAATACGATGTTGACAAGATCCACATCTTCCTGCACAGTATGGAACTATCATAAACCCAAATATTCCTTAATATTCTAAAACAAACAACATTGGCATGAGAAGATAAATAGACTATAGCCAACCAAAGTTAGGTGCTTGTAACAGGATGAGAGTGGGCTGAAGTTTCTATAAAAATGTTTTTTTTTTCTTTTTGTTGGCATTGAGAAATTTAACACCATCATCTCGTATCCTGTATCATTCATCAATTTTACATTTTTCAGTCTTTAAATTGATAACTGTATACAAGGATTAGTTTTTACGGTTTATTGTCTTTTTGATAAAACCACAGCTGTAGGATGATCAGTTTTCAGGATGATAGTTTGGATGATTGCTGCTGCCAACAATTCAGACAATGGATTTGTCTGAGTAAACAAGCATCATTTTCTGAATGTTATTTTTTCTTGCAAAGGCTATTTTTGTTAATGTGTCTAATCATAGATTGTATGGTGGCATAGTAATTGTGAGTTCAATCCTTGTGCTGGACAGTGCGTGTTTGGACTTGGTAGAAACAACACAAGAAATGCAAAAAATAAAAACTAGATAAGATATCCCTAGACATGGAATGAAAAACGTCAATGTCAGTTATAGATTAAATAAAAGATTTAATATAGAATTCACTGTACATTACCGCATACTGGGTATGACGATAAACTACATCCACGTCCTGGGTTTGACGATAAACTACGTCCAACAACAAGGCCTCAGATAATGTTTTCAGAAAAATAATGTTGCCAACTATACGTTTTTTGGAAAAAATAATGTTGCCAGCTATGTTTAATAGTACTGTATATTTAATATATGTATAGGTATATATATATGTATTTATGTATGTATATATATATATACCTTAATTTGGCATTCAATGACCCACAGTGGTTGATATGCCATAAAACCCAACCAACCAACCAACCAACCAACTGTACATTACCTGGATGAAGGCCATGTCATGCACATTGTAAAGAACTACCATTACTCCCTTTGTATTCCATTAGAACAGCTTCTTTACATAACTACTGCTTTGTGGAACCAACTCCCAATCGCTACAATCTTAACCTATTCAACTCTAGGATCAACTGTTATCTTCTCTACATATTCCCATAAACTGTGTCTCTTAATCTGTTACCATGTACCTTGAGTGGCCCTTGGGCCTTTTACAGAGTAAATATCATTGTAAAAAAATTTTTACATTACAATTTGCATGCCTGTCAAAGAAATGTGTTCCTGATCAAACCATATTCATGTATAATTATTATATCGGTTACCACTTCATGCTTATCAAGAAGACTCATGTTACATCTCTCAGACCATGGCTCAATTAGGACACATTTAAACACACATAGAAACCTATCAAACTACATCTTCAACATTTTTGTAGAAATTACAACCATAATAGCATCACCCACTTGTAAAATATCACTAAAAATAATGGAAGCATTAATAATAAAAAAGAAAATGGCAACATAAAATAATATTGACTATGAACATTGCCACAACATGCTGACAGTGTTTGGAAAATAAAATACATTCCCACCACTATAGATATACATGTATAAAAATCTACATATTCAGTTAATAGTTAAAAAAAAACACCATTGATAATGGCTAATAGAATAGCTGAAAGTAGTCAGATATATAAAACATTTGTACAGTTTTTTACAGACTTTATATCCAGAAAAGAATCACTTTTACAAATGCAAGAAAAATTGAATAAAAATCTTAATCACAGTACCTTCTCTGTCATTTTTAATGAAACTTGTAAAAAAGAGGTATTGCTGGCCAAATACATAATTATATATATATATATATATATATATATATATATATATATATATATATATATATATAAAGTGTGTGTGTGTAGGTATGTGAGTATCGGTATATGTATCAACAAATGTACAACTACCATCTTTCAGTTGTTTGGTAAATACAGTTTAAATGTCCACGAGATCATCTCATTAAAAATTAGATTAATTGAAAAATTTATATTTGAAAAGAAATTACCATACATTCTTTTATTGTTGCATGAAATTTTAACTTTGAAAATCATTAATATCACTTAGGTATTTAACAGGTATGAAAAGTGACCAGCTATGAGCCTCATCAATCCATCAAAAGAGAATGAACTCTTGACCTTCTTTCTCCACCCTCCCCACCAGGCACTGAGTTTAATTCCCTTATGCCAAAACAGGAAACCCTATTGAAAAATAAATAAATATTAGTTATAGTGTCATTAGAAATACAGTGAAGTTCTTCAAAACGCTGAGTGTAAATACAACCCCCCAGGGTTCTAGTAAGTCATTGAGTACATATTCATGACTTGATGAGCAAACTTTTAAAAGCTTAGTATTCTTGTGTTACAAGTCTGGAGTATACGACCTTGTATCTTTACATGTACATATCCCCGCAACAACACAAAACACACGCCCACACATAGAAAGTTGATTGGAAAACTTGCATCCAGTTATTGTTACAAGTAACGGTAAGTAGTCATTAAGTCACAAGGACTTCTACTAAATGTTAGTCAAGAATTAGTAACTCAATGTAGGGTGAATATGAAGGGATTTGCAACATATACTTTCTTTAAATGTAAATCTGGTTGATAAAAAATAATTCTAGTAACTCAGGAAGTTCTATAATATATATGTGTGTGTGTGTTTAGGATTAATATGATTAAAAGTTTATCACTTAGCTGGTTGATGCTACCTTCAGCAGCCTGACTTCAGATTTTTGTAGGTGGATGTGTCTGTCCACTCTTCAGGGGATATCAGCAATTTACTGCTTATATTTTTTCTTTTTATGTACATTTATCATTGTTGTAAATTTTTTATGTGTTTGTGGGTGCGTTTTTGCATGTGCAACTATGTAACTGTCTCTGTGGATGTTTGTTCACTTGTATGTGACTGTCTGCATGGATGTGCGTAACTGTAGGATGTTGTGATCATTTGTACTTTTTACTCTTCTTGTTACTTTTTTTTCCCTTTTTTTGTTTTATGTTCACTCCCCAGATTTCTCTCTTTTCCTTCCTTTCTTTCCTTCCACTGTTACTGACTCTGTCATGATCTGTTCCAACTGCAGACATGTGACAGAATTTTATATTTGGGGCATTCTTTTTTCCTCACCCTTTTTGCTAAGGAAGTTGTATTTTGTATTTTTTTCACAAATAATTGATATTAATGCTTAAATGATAATTATATATATATATATATATATATATATATATATATATATATATATAAAATACTAATGATAATAATGTTTAAATGTTAAATACTTAGATATACATATGCATAAATATAATATATATATATATATATATATATATATATATATATATATATATAAATAAACGTACATATATATATATATATATATATATATAAATAAACGTACATATATATATATATATATATATATATATATATATATATATAAAGCTGGCCACTCGTATTTGGGGGCACTCATCTATTAGGGCAGCTTGCCAATCCCTATTGCAGACGCTTGCTCAGGCACATTTGTGTTTATTCAACATCCACAGAGCCAACCTGTGGTTACAGTGCAGCTATGCTGAGCAGACCTTAGTCACAGTTTCTGGGAGAGAGCATGTTATCTAGGATAATCAACAATCTGAACAAAGCCTGCACACTCAAACACTCGGTCACAATGACTTGTGACTTTGTGATAGCACAGCTATTGCCAATCTCCAAGGGTTCTGACTACCCATTTCAATCACAAGGCTTGGGTCAACCCGTGGTATGGTTTTCAGGCACTTTCAAAAGGTGCCGCATATTGGGATCCCCCTCACTCCCTCCATACCGATAGCATAAGGAAGTCTACTTCCTGACAAAGCAACCCAGATTTGAACCCAGGTTTCATGGTCAGAAATACACATATATATATATGTTTACAAAACAACATAATATACCAAGCCACGATAAAATCACCAGATAATGAAGAAAAAGTATACATAGGAGTAACTGAAGGACTCTGGAAACAAAGAAATTATACACACAAAACATCTTTCACAAATAGTAAATATGCGAACAGTACAATGCTTTCTAAGTATATCTGGGAAATTAAAAACAAAACGCACATCACACCAAAAATATCTTGGAAGATAAGGAAAAAATCATCAGCCTACAACAACCAATCAAAAACTTGCAAACTTTGCTTGGAGGAAAAAATAGCTATCATTACTTTCCCCGACCAAAATAAATTATTAAATAAAAGATCCGAGCTCATCTCAAAATGCAGACATGAAAATAAATTTTTACTACGTAACCTAAAAAATGAAAAATGGAAAAAATAAAATAAAAACAAATAAATATACTAATAAACAAAATAACAAAAAAAAAATTGAAATAAAAAATAAATAAATACTATGTTACTTAAAAATCGAAAACCGAAAAAGAGAAAATATACAAGTAAAATAAATTGACCTAAATTCATCCAAGTAAATAAGTAAACAAACCAATCCCAAATAAAGGTAATCAATTAAAAACTGTTCCCGCCAAAATAATAGTTAGAATGAAGTACAACAATCAACCCCAAAATTGAACAAATAGCTTTAATTAAATTCTCAAACCAAAACAAAACTGTTAAATAAGTGATATAAACAAATTTTTACTACGTTAATAAATAAATAAAATAAGAAATAAAAAAATAAAAAATAAAAACAAGCAATATAATTTGACCCAAATAAATAAACAAACGACTTCCGGTAAAATAACCGCCATAATAGAATACCCACAATGCACCACTGACCCGTATATATATAAATAGCCGAGAAAAATAACAGCACACGTGGCCTGACGATTGCACATAGCATGAAACAGACTGTCACCTCTAAGTGTTGACTCCTTGTTCACTTTTATATTTATATATATATATATATATATATATATATATATATATATATATATATATATAAAATATATAAAATTTGAAGTAATCCCCCTGTGAAGATATATGTATATATATATATATATAAATAAAATAACAAAAAAAATAAAAAATTTGAAGTAATCCTCCTGTGAAGATATATATATATATATATATATATATATATATATATATATATATATATATATATATCTTCACAGGGCCATTACTTCACTTTTTTATTTTTTTGTTTGTTCTTTTTAAACATAATTGTAGGAGGTTAAATATATAATTAAATTTATTTATTATTGTTAGAATTTATGTGCACATGTCAACTTTTTATGCACCCACATACATGCCCCTATGTATATAATCATATGTACACGCACACATATACGTACATACACAGGTACATGTAAACGTATATCTGTGTTTTGTTATTTACAAACAAGTGCTTAAATGGTGAAGTTATTAATTTTTTCTATTTTTAGGCCATTCATCATGGTTGGTTGGATATTTATACTCACATATATATATATATATATATATATATATATATATACATACATATTTTTTTTAATAATTGATATCACCCCAAGCCAGGCAGTACAGCCACTAGTATGCAAGGGTTACAGGGCATGGGAGAATTATGAATGAAAACATTAGTAATGAGGAGAAAGTGAAAAGAATAATCATGAGGACAGTAGATTGTGATTGACATTGCATTTACATTTTTGCAGATTAATGTTGCTTGGAAAGCAAGGAGCTGGTGGGGAGTTCCACAAATGAGAAATCTGAGATAAGAAACTCTTAGCTTAGAAGTTATTGCTACTGTGAATTGATGAGATCTTGCCACCAATCTATTGCTCTTAAATTCATACAGTCTAGGTACCATAATGAAGAGCTAATCTGAAGAATACTTAAAAATCAAAAACTAAAAAACATACCTTGTAAAATACCATCATGAAAAATGCAGATAATTAAAATTAGAAAATATTTATTAAATAAGGCATACAGAAGCAACCTTACAATGGTAGGCAAGTGACTGAAGCTGAGCTGCCAGATCAGGACCAGTAATATTGCTGATTCTTTTTTGGATCTTATCAAGGAGCTCCAGGAAAACAGCTGGGGCACAAAACCATATATTCCAAGCATGGGCAAATCGTAGACTTATATAGATATGCAATATAGATTCTTGAGAGAAAAATTGTCTCACCCGACACAGTGAACCAATTTTCTTAACAGCTGATATAGCAATGGATTCATTGTAGTCTTTCCAACTCGTCAGCTGAGAATGTTAGCTCAAGGAGGCACAATGAGTCACTTTCTTGGAGGATAGCATCAGTCATGCTGATGGAAGGCAGAGAGGAGTCTCTCAGAATATTATATCAGCTGATTATGACCAGAGTGTACTTTGTTGAAATGTTGTGTCTTTAATAACATCTATATCAACCAAGATGCAAACAATAATTTGAAAAAATATAAAAATATTGAAAATTACTCATTTCTGCAATGAAATAATAATTCGCAAAAGTAGATTTCCATAAATTGATCATGTGATGAATGTTAACAGCTGTAATGAAATATAGTGCTACCTAACTGCGGATGCATTCAGATGCTCTCATACTGTAAGCATGTGGAACTTGTGGATCTAATTAGCTGTTTCTGGCCTTAAAGAGTTAATGGAACTTCATCCATACTATTTAGCTAAATTCAAAACATTTTGTTTTTTTGCAAATTTATTAAGAAAAAAATTTATTTAAGAAAAACAATTAATCATATATGCCATCACATAGGTGGATCTTAGGCATTAGCAGACATAATTATCAACAAATAAGGAAAATGAGGAAAAAAAGTTACTTGATGTGACGAATATTTGGAGGAAAAAGTATAAGGCATTGTCTGAAAGAATAAGTTAAAGATAAAAGCTGAATATAATTGTTCAAATAATTAAAAGGATAATTAGAATATATCTTCTAAACTTCAAACAGCAGTCATCTTGGAATCAGGTTTTGTTTTGTTGAACTATTTTACTGGTATATCATTTTTTTGTCCCTTAAATCATATTTTAAAAAGTAAAAAAAAGAAAATGGTGATAAAATAATAGTAAAAACAAATAGAAACTTTTTCATGATAAAATATATTTCATCACAAATCAAAAAACAATAGTTTCTTTTTTTCTTCATTTCACCTCAAGCAAGGAATATAAAAACACTAAAACACAAAGGGTTACCGAGAGTGAAAGAAAATGAGAAGACATTCATGAAGAGAAAGGACAATGAAAGAAAAGGTTTTAGGAAGATGGAAGATGGCAATTGGTGTTGCATTTAAATTCTTGAAAATTGTAGGTGGCAAGAAAGCAAGAAATTGGAAGGGAGTTCCAAAGATGAACTTTTGAACTAATTAGAAATGCAAGAAAATAAATAATTAGAATGGTGTATATGGTTGCATCTAATTAGTTCAAAATTGTTATTTTATTTTAATTTAATTTTTAATTATTCAGTAAAAGATCTTTCCAAATCAGTTTCTTTCTTGTTCTTTTTAGAGAAAAGACCTTAACAGATAAACACAATTATTCTGTAAAAGATCCTTCCAAATCAGTTTCTTTCTTGTTCTTTTTAGAGAACAGACCTTAACAGATAAACACAATTATTCTGTAAAAGATCCTTCCAAATCAGTTTCTTTCTTGTTCTTTTTCCCTCCTATCTTTTTCCACAAAAGAAAACACAAATGAAAACAAAAACTGAAATAAAAATTACTACTGGATTTTCTGATTGGCATTAATTGTTTAAATAGCTGTTGAAGAAAATGGAATTCATTGGTTGAAACTGTAACTTAAAAACAACAAAGATGAGGATACTAGTTCAAATGATCATTTTTATATGAATGTTCACTTGATACAAGGCCCAAGAGCGACTCTAGGTAGAGAGTTACTTTTGTAATACCCGTTTCTAGGAGAGAATTTGTAAATCACAGATACAACAATAGTATCACCTTCGAACAATACTCAGTCAGACCCCACTAATTCCCATATATATATATATATATATATATATATATATATATATATATTTTCCTTCAGCCATCACATGCTCTAATTATTTCAAGATGAGGTCGACTGTGCTTGCTCTGTGTTGATCTGTGTTCAAACCCAAGTGTCAGCAGTGACACTTTATTCCTATATGACCGGAAGATAAGGCAAG
Organism: Acanthosepion lycidas; assembly: GCA_963932145.1. Lineage (NCBI taxonomy): Eukaryota > Metazoa > Mollusca > Cephalopoda > Sepiida > Sepiidae > Acanthosepion > Acanthosepion lycidas. The sequence continues at coordinate 45,604,961 of OZ010583.1, forward strand.
CATTTCTACTTATGTGGTTATGTAGGAAAACTAACAGCTAATCCTAGACTTAAAGAGGTTAAGATTGTAATGATTGGGAAAACATTTTATTTCATCTCTAAATTTCAGACAAGTTATAATAGTGCAATGTTTTTATTTTTCAATAAAAAAACATTTTATATAATTTTTTTCTTCTTATAATCATATTTTAAAAAATTGACAATAAAATAATATTCAAAGCAAAGAAATGAAGTTTCCGTTGTAAGTCACCATAATTTAAATTTGTAACACATTTCAAGCAGACAACTGATTTTAGGTTTTGTTATTTTAATTTATAGAAAAGACCTTAACATATAAAAGCACTTATTCTGCAAAGGTTCCTTTCAAGTCAACTTCATCATTCTTTTTTCGTGCATCTTTTTTCAAAAGAAAGCCTACATGAAGGCAAAAACTTATATTGTGTGTGTGTGTGTATATATATATATATATATATATATATATATATATATATATATATATATGTATATATACATAGACACACACACACTGTTGATTTGATATTGTTCTTATCATCAGATAAAAATGTTATTCACACTCTTGAAAAAAATTTATTCTTACTATTTGTTTATTTTTTTTACTTTTCTTCTTTAAAAATTCCTTAAAATTTTCCATGGCATACATATTTAGATTTGAAGATGAAATAAAAAAAGAAGTAGAAAGAAGAAATGTAGAAAGAATTATTTTTAACCTCCTGTATGCCATATGTCAGAAAAATACTTAAGTCTTTTTACATAAAAAATAATTTTTCCTCTGCATGTGAAATATATTTATGTTCAAGAGCTTCAAGCAATTTTGCTTTAGGTTAAAAAAAATAAAATAAAATAAATAAAAAAAAATGTGTTTTTTTTTTCTGAAATAGAAATAAAAAAATTCTAAAAAAATCTTAGAAACAAAGATACACAAAACTTTCTAAGTGACTTCTTGAAATGCAAAAGTGAAGATGAAAAAATATACAATCACTAAAGTTAGGCCAATCTAAAAAAAAATGAAAGAGAAAAGACGGTTCCTTTTTTTATCCTGAATTTTTTTAAATTTTGGAATAAAGTAATATTAAAAAAATTAAATGAACAAAACAAAAAATAAATTAACAAACAAGAAAACATATTATGAAATGTTCAGCACGGTTGAGGAGGAATAAAAAAAATATTACAACTACTAAAAAACAATTTTTTTAAAAAATTATATATACTCATGGAACCATAGCCTGCAGCAGTTAGAGAATTGATAAGAACTGTATTTTACTGTTTTTTAACATACGTTTTTTTGTTCCCTTTCAAGTTAAATTAGGGGTAATGTATATTTGGACATGCAATGCAGCCTCAAAACATTTACGCTTTGAGGATGAGCTAAGAAGACATACAATGAATGCAGTTTAACTTTATAGAAATTTCTTTGCAATTTATTTTCCATTTTTTTTTCCCCTTTCCATTTCTTTAAAAAAAAAATTCCCTGGGTTGAAAATATGTCATTTAGTTATCCTATGTAATATTTTATTTTATTTTTTTTTTAAAGAGTGGGGGTAAAAATGTTTCCAATCTTTTTATTATTTTTTTTCATTTCGAATTTATTTTTTTCATTTTCATTTCTTTCTATCATATTCATCCCATTCTAACTTTGAGCTATGCAGTACACAGTTCAACATTTATACACTGCTCAAAATAAGCTTATGTTTTTAATCTTTTATTTTTCCCCATTTTGTAATTTTTATTCTTTCTATTCAATTCATTTCTACTTTGAAACATGCTGTATAACTTATTTACATAGCCCAAAATACATACACTCTTCAAAACACATATCTAACTCAAAATAAACTGGTTGATTTTTTTTATTTTCTAATTTTTATTTTTATTTTTTTGAGGGCTAAGACCATTATTACATTAAGCCAGGCAGTACACAACATACATCAAAATACAGCTGTTTAAAAAAAATTAAAAAAAACAAAAACAAACATTCTTTTTCCTTGATTTCAATTATTTTTTTAAGGTTATATAAAACCAGGTAGTACACTCCAGTTCAAGTACATTCCCAATGTAGAATCAGACAAAATCTTTGTTCTTGGTTTTAATTTTTATTTTCTCTTTCCCCTTTTAGTTTTGATTCATGCAAATTTGATTTTGACAAAAATCAATCAATTAAAATGAATGCATCATTATTTGTTCAATCTGATACAGCTTTGCTAATGTTTGTATTTACTTTATTTTTCAACGAAGCCAATAAGTTTTATTTAGTTTAATTTTTATTCAACACATTTTTCTCTGTTTTTTTTTTTCTTTTTACATTAAGCCTTACAGCACTCAACTTTAACATACTGCATACCTTGTTATAATTTGCTTCTTCTTCTTTTATGTGCTGTATCCCTTCACGACATAGGCAATCATGGCCCTCCATATCTTCCTGTCCCTTGAGACTCTTAATAAGTTTTGTCTTTTTGTTATTTCCCCCAAATCCTATTCTGCTATCCATTTGCTCAAACTCATTAAATATGTCACATGTTGCTTTCCCCTGCCCCTCTTGCCTTCTATCCATCCTGTGAGTATCAGATTTTTCAAGCCCTCTTTCCTCATTATGTTTGCAAGAAATTTCAACTGCTCTTCTTGATGTTAAGTATAAATTTCCTCTTTGTTTCTCTCCTATACCTTGTCGTTGGTCACATGTTTGGCCCATGGTATCCTTAGCATCCTTCTGTAGAACCACATTTCTGTTGCTACGAGTCTCTTCTTCATCTTTAAGGAAATTGTTCATCATTCACTGCCATACAGGAGGATAACAGTTCAGTACTTTTTTCTTTGTTTCCAACAAAATTATCTTGTCTTTTAATGATGCCTACTTAACTGCCAATGATTAAACAGGCTTTCATTTAAATGTGTTCTTTTAATATTTGTAGTTTTCAGTTAACTGATGGTTTTAAAGTAATCCTTAATTCTTAGGTTTTTTGAGTCATGATGTAATCAAAGTTAATTTTGGATTATAAAAATCAACACTAAACCAACTTTGAAATCTGCTTTAAATACATAAAAGTTACTTTCTTCCCTGATAAATACAATCTTCAAAAATTTAAATGCAGTGTCCATTATCATCCTCTGTCTTCTTGAATCCCGTTCATCTTTTACCTTTCCTCAATCCTCCCTATAATCAGTCTTTTTTCTCACTTTCACTCCTGAGTCACCCACTGTAAAACAAAATAGGAGTACCCTGGGTGTCCACATACCAGAGAACACACAGCATAACGGATGACAAAACACCCAGATCATTATGGATGGTAATGCTACATTTTCCTAGGAAGGAAACTGTGGTAGTAGTATCCTATTTTCCCTATGCACAAGCAATGGACTCACCCCAGTTGGCTATTTAACTTGTAACTCCTATTTTCCTTTTCTAGCTGAGTTTCGTTTAGTTGAATAAAGCTTAGCACATTTACTGTTGTCTTGAACTCTGTTTACTCTTACAATTAATACAAAATAGTAACCAAGAAACTGAAAATGTAGACCAGATATGAATTTTATATACACTTTTTATATTTCACATAAATAACCCTATATATCCAAATAAAACTTTATAATTTATATTTGTTCATATCATTTAGGTAGATATTAAATTCTGGCAATAATCATGTATTTTTATGAAAATTTCAAATGCATTGCAATAATTTAAATGTTTCTTAAGTTTTGGGTTTAATTACAAGAAAATAGCATAAAGTCAGTTACAATGAAAAAAAAATTAAGATTTTATTTTTTTTAATCATTTCACCCCAAGCAAGGTGAGAATGCTACTATCCAGGTTACTGGTGAAATGCATAGGAAATTCAACCACTTGTATGAGGGATTGAGTGATTAGAAAATTAAGGGTTTGGATGCCAGTGAGTTCAGACTGTTTAATTCACAAGGTATGGTAGACATCAAAGTAACTGAATATGAATATGTTTGCAAACAGATGTCGAGAGATGACTTTGTCTATATTATCAGAAATGCTATTGAGTACACAAAGTCTTGAGAGAAAGGGGAATGGTTACTGAATTGTGGAGATAAGAATGGTATGGAGATTCCAAGGAGAGTTCTCTAGCCACCAAGAGATGATCATGGACATAAACTCCCAGGCCATGCATGTTGATTTTAGAGCCCTTTCTAAGGAGAGGAAGATAGCCACGAATTGAGAAATCAGAAGGAGGGATTGATGAATTAAAGTTAATTTTGCAGAGAGCTAGAATATCAGGAGACTTATCAAAGAGAAACAATTCCACATTGCAGAAGTTGGTATGAATACCGCAGATGTTGCAGAAGGAAATGTTAAAGGGTTTAAGTGATTTTTTTTTGAGCTGGTTTAGGTTTATATTTTTAGTTGCTTATGATCATGTTCAGTTATAATGGCAAAAAAAGGCCTAAAGTAATAAAAGCAGTCAGTCATCAAATGTGGCATGAGCAGAAAGGAACTGGCACAGACTACAACATAATGTTGGCTCAGGGTTGCCACTGGAGGTGCATGCAGGGACCCTATTCACACATGACATGGCACTGAAAGAACTCTGATATCATGCAACTGTTGATCAGAGCAGCAGCTCAAGATGCTATGCAAATGTTAGGGCTCCTAACTACCAGTTGGGAATAGCAACCAGCCCAGGGGTATCTTCAGTATGAAAAGACATTGACACGAACTGCACACATCACAAGAGAGATTCAAGACAGCACTACTACTAAGGCCAGAGAAAAGCAACCCCTTCCTAAGCAGGAAACAACCACCCCTTTTATTAGAGATTTTCTCCAACCCACTTAGAGCATTCTAGGATAAATTGTTTCAGTTTGAAATACAGTCATGATTAACCATCCCAACCTCTATTTGAAACTCAAATGTAAACTTATTAATTGTCAACATTTATTAAATTGATGTGTGTCTGGAAAATGAGAAATTAAATAGAGAATAGAAAGATTGTGTAGCACCAATCTGTCATATTGGGAAAACCCACATACCAAGAAAAGCAGTATTTTCAATTTGGTTTTTTATTTAGTGGAAAATAAAAGAAAACTATCTTGATCAAAGTGATATTGGCTTGGTCTGGCACAAGGTCAATATTGTGAGGCACCCAGTGGAGATAAAATTAACTATTAACTGTTATATTCAAGCTAGTTCTGTCTATTCCTCACTGCCTAGCCTCAACAGAGTTCAAAAGTGCTTACACAGCCTTGTGGGTGATTAATTATTCTCCACCCTGCAACCCTTAACAGAAAGGCAAAATCTCATCAGCCTTTCACTACTCAATCATTAATACTATATTAGGTTGGTGCAAAAATAATGACGTAATAATGACAAAAAACGACATTATTACGTCATTATTTTTGCACCAACTTAATATATATAAATATATATGTATATATATATAAATATAAGAACACCGGATTATAAATCTTACTGTTCTTTCTTCTTCTTAATATATATATATATATATATATATATAGAGAGAGAGAGAGGGGGAGAGAGAGAGAGTGAGAGAGTGAGAGAGTGAGAGAGATTATAGGGCTATAGGAATAATTAATTAGAGAGCCAAGTTCCAATTCCAATTGCATTTGTTATAGTCATTTATGCATAAATACTCTTGGGAAAGATATGAATTCACCTCTTATTCGCCCAGCTATGGGTTAATTAGTAAGGCCTGTATCATTAAATCATTATTATCTCAAAAAATATTCTTACAATTTAAAAATATGTTCTGGCTTTAAATAACCTGCAAAGGGTTGATAAGCTGTAAAAAAACAAATCAACCAATCATGCTTACAAAAATAATAACTACATTAGGTTTATCATACCTAATACCAGTACATATTTAATGAATATAATGTATTTAATCATAAAAAGATTAACTTAAAAAAGAGCCAACAGCAAGTGAGTTTAGTCAGTAAGTCATGATAATGAGAACTAAATAGTCATAAATCTTGTGTATGAACTTTTTGCTTTTGACAGAATTTGAAAGCTGAATTGTTTTTATTAGTAAAAATGGATTCTTTTGAACCAGTTTTCTTATAATTTTTAACCCAGAATTTCAACCACTGCA
>OZ010583.1:45616039-45628539 GCA_963932145.1 Acanthosepion lycidas
AGCAAAACATGGTTTCGGGAGTTTTTGTTTATTTTTTCCTGGTATTTCACTTTTTGTTTGATAATCCGCAATTTTAGGATTCTTTTTGGTAGACTGACTTTCTTTTTTATAGCGTATTTTCCTTACATGCGAAACGCCAGACTGTTCTATCTTTTTCGAGTCTTTCTTTACGCTAACATATCTTGTGCAGTCTTCTGCCAAACTCTGTATCGTAATACTTTGTTGGTTTTCCAATTTTGAAAGTACCAATTTCCTCAATTCTGCGTCACTTTCTGATACCAGCCCTTGAACAAACACTAAGCACTTAAAGTTGTCAGCGCTTAACTCTGCAAGCTTGAATTCTTCACAAGGCTTGTTCACATTGGCTGCATACGTTATAGTCTTGTTCTTCATCTTTCATCAGATTCAAACATTTCCACCTCTTGTGAAACAAAGATGTCTTTTTACTAAATAATTCATTTAATATATTTACCGCCTCGGTAAAAGTCAACTCGCTAGTTTTTTTCAGTAAAATGTAGTTTACCAATTTGTTATGCTCAGCAATTACTAACTTGCTTAAAAGAAGTCTAAATTTCTTTCCTTCAGACCACGCGTGGCAGTCCTTGCTATACACATCCGTATATTTTTTAAATTACTCTTCAAAAGTTATCTCTTCGTCTGGACTGTACGTGAATATTTCAATCGAATTCCATATTGTATTCTCTGGGAAAGAAACATTTTGTAGATTTTTCTCTTTCCTCTTCTCAGTTATTTCCAGAATTTTGTTTTGAAACTCCTTATGCATTTGCTCCATTTTTTGTTGAAACTGCATCTGTCTATTAAAAGTTTCCTCCTGTAGTTGCATCTGGAATGTTCTCTGTTGCTCTAATATTGTCATTTGTTGTTCTGTCTGGAACTTCAAAAATTCCTGGAATATATTTTTACATTCCCCCATTTTCGCAAAAAGTTTACACAATGCTTAAATATTGTAGAGGGGGGGGGTCCAAAACAAATTTGCAATTCATGACCTATTTGAGAAAACTGTCTTATCGAGAAAAAAAAATCTTCTCTCAGTTGAAAATACGACTGATTTTTTTCCGTCACTAAGTTGACGTCTTGTCTTTTGAAAAACTTTCCAAGTTTTTTTTTTTTTTTTAAATGTGAATCCGAGATGTTGTCGCCGAAAATTTGACGAGCAAGTTTTTTTTTTCTTTTTTCTCCGTATCAGAACGAATTTCGTCACCAAATAACGCGAGCGAGTTTTTTTTCTTTCACTATATGAATCCGAATCCGTCATACGCCAAGTTTATTATGGCGGGTGAATTTTTTTTTTTCGTATGAGTTACGAATCCACGTCGTCAAGTGTTGTAGAGTGAACGAAAAGTTTGTTTTTTTTTCGTATGAATCCAAAATATGCTCGTCACCAAGTGTTGTATATGGCGAAACAAATTTTTTTTTTCTTTATGAATTTCGAATCCTGGTCGCCAAAGTTGTTATAGAGTGAACGAAAAATTTTTCTTTTCCCGTATGAGAAATGAATCCCTCGTCGCCAATGTGTTGTAGAGTAGTTTTCACAGTGGAGGCTTGTATTTCACTAAGTCGGTCCTAAAAGAGTTCGACGTACAAAACGTTAGGAACTTGAAATAATAGTTAATGACGCAGCAATCTAGTTGTGGTGGTTGGTACCTTAATGTCCGACATCGACTGACACACCAACTCCCACTGAGCCCCCTGGCAACTGCTACTACTACTACTTATTATGTGTGGGAGCGTCTATTAACAATAGAATAGGTATGTTCCGGTATAACACTTGCTAAAGAGAATACATTCTCTGGTAGGGATTGAACCTGAGTCCCCCTTTGTAGAGGAAACCACAGTTTGATCCAGTGTGCTTTACTGCTTGGAGACTCAGAGGAAACAGTGTAAGCAATAAATGAACAAAACGAAATATCCATAAATATGGGCAGCAGTACTTGGACATTCTACTCCCATAGATAAAAGATAGGGTTCAATTAAAAGTTTCCCTAATGTAATCGATCCTGACCAGGCATCTCAACTTCAGTCACTTTCTCACTGATGTGATATTGCTTTGCTCTATCTTTTCTACAAATATTTTCATAGCTACTGTTTTGACAAGCTTTTTTCCCCTGTTGCCACAATTACATGAATTTAAGCATGCTACTAGATTGGCAATTAGGTCTTACTGTTTTATTATTGAAATAGCTAAATGCAACCACTACTTTTACTCGATTTCCTGCACTCCCCACCTGTGTCTTCTTGAACCCTGTTCATTTTCTGTCCTTTCCTCAATTCTCCCCCATTCACAGTCTTCTCATTCTATTTCACTTTCACTCCCTGTAACCCCATGCATACTAGTGGCATTACCACTTTGAAATTATTAGGTTGGTGCAAAAATAATGACGTAATAATGTCGTTTTTTGACGTTAAAAATACGTAAAAAAAACGACATTATTACATCATTATTTTTGCACCAACCTAATATTTTTTTTAAAAAAGAAGTTACTCAGATTGATAAACGTCTGAATAAGGCTGGAGAGCAAATAGTCAAAACATTGTGATAATAACAATAAAGATGAGGATATTTTTCTGAATGCAAATGATGTTAGATCACTTGAACAGGCTTTCCCCCCTTATATAATGATTTTGGTGAGAGGAAATTTAAAATTGCTATTTATTAAAACTCATAGCTGCCAGTACATTCCATTCCAAACTGTTATTCTCAATTTGAGGAGGACCCATTGCCCACCTTTTTCTACTTACAACAGTCTTTTAAGCTATAAATATAAGTATAACACTAACGCTTTTGTTAAAGAAAAAAACTACAAGAATTTATGTTGCATGGCACATTTTGTGATAAAGCATTTAAAAATTTATGCATTCATATAAATGGACAATATTTTTTTAACTTTATCAGTCAATTGCCATCTTCTATCTTCATGAAATTCTGCACCTATATTGTCCTTTCTCTCCACTAATGTTGTCTTATTTTCTTTTACTCTCAGGAACCCTTTATGTCTTAGTAACATTATTGCCTTTCTTGGGGGAAAAACAATAAAAAAAATATCAATTTAAACAGTAATATATTCATATAAATGAACAATAACTTTATTAATAAAATAAATTGATTTCTGTCTTTCCTAAGTTCATATGATTTATATGAATGGACAATGTTTTCTTCAACTTTGTTATTAAACAAAATATTTAAACATTAATGCAAAATAAAACAAGACATTTAAATATTAATGAATTCATATAAATGAACAATATCTTTAGCTTTATTAATAAAATAAATTAACTCCAGTCTTCCCTAATTTCTTTCACTTCCCCTCAACTATGATGCTTTACAATTAAATGTCTATCATTTCGAGTGATTCAAAGGGAGGATGTTCAATTGACAGATCGTAGTGTTGGGATATATAAATAGCCACAGTTGGAGTGGGTAAAATGTTATATTTTTCTTTTTTACAATAACGTTCACCCTGTACAAGGCCCAAGGGCCACTTGAGGTAGAGGGCTATAGAGTAAGAGGCACAGCTTATGCAGATATGTGGTGATTGGGGAAGCAACCACTTACAGTTGTTTTGTGTGAAGAAGCTGCTTGAGTGGAACTTACATCTCATCAAGGGAATATGAAAGGAATGAAGTTGGTTTGCTACAATATGTGTGGCATGGTGGGTCTTAGCTGTGAAGGTTAGGTGTTGGGGAGATTCAGAGATTACTTTGATGTAATTTGAAAAACCAATAACCTCTAAGTTTTTAAAGAAATCAGTTTTATTGAAAACTCTTTTGCTCTTTGTAGAGGCCGTTACTATTTCATGAAAATATTCATTTTTCTTTTCAACACTGCTGGAAATCTTTGAAACAGTAATGTTGAGAATATATTGATTTAGGAGGAAGGATGTAAAAAAATCAGTATTTATGAGAACCAACACATTTTGTGGAGGACCCATTTCATGTCATTTACTGATTACAACAAAATACCCTTTCTGATTATAAGTATAGTCCTAAGATTGTTTTTAAATGGGTTGATTTTTTTTTTACAGCTTATCAACCCTTTGAAAGTGATTTAAAGCCAGAAAATATTTTTAGATTTAAAGAATTTTGTGGAGCTAATAATGATTTACTGATACAAATCCTACTAATTAACTCATAGCTTGGTGCACGTGTGGGTGGGATTGGTAGATTCATACCTTTCCCAAGAGTAAGTGAATTTAATGCACCTAACTCATATTGGAACTCATCTCTCTTCTCCAAATCTGAGCTATTATCGACACCACCTGCAGATCTAAGCTTACAGCACCTGGTATCCCCCAGCAGTTATCTATCTAGGTACTGACCAGACTTGATGTTGCTTAACTTTGGTGATCATACAAGAACTGATGTTTCAATGTAATATGGTTGTAAATCTTTTCTTTTTATAGAAACAGGCAAGAATTTATATAGTATGAGACATATGGTGATAAAGCTTTTAAAAATGTATGTATTCAAATGAATGGACAATATTTTCTTGAATTTTGTTAATAAAATGGATATTCAGTTGACAAAATTTAGGTAGAACAATATTCAAAGGACCACTCAAGGTAAGGACATAATCAAGTGATCCATGCCTTGTGACAGAAAATTGGGTGTATAGTATACACTATCTAAAGGCATATGATGAGGCCAAATGATCTGACCCCTAAACTATTACTATGGCACTTTTTGTTTATTATGATAGATATTTCTAGAATTGTTAGTCCCATATTTTTATCGTTATCTTATCATACTTGATCAGTGACTGATCAACATTCAATGAAGGTTAAATTGTTTTTAGTCAATAGTGCACGATACTTTAATTCAGCTAACAGCATAAGAAAATGCAGAGGAAAGTAGGTAAAAAAAATATTCACAGCAACAATTAATCACTATCAGAAACAATAATATATATATATATATATATATATAGTAATCTACAGACAGACTGTTTCGCTATATCACAGCTCATCAAAACCTGATCAATTTGGCATCAAACTATCATTGCAAGGCAAAGTGGAAGGGAAATTTTTAACTTTTTTACTATGCAAAAGACGTCAGTAGCTAGGAGAGCTCAATTCGAGTAGAAGAGCAATGCATTAGCAGCAGCAGCCACTATTTATATATAGGATTAATACAAATATAAAATTTGTCACTTACCTGAGTGATGTTATTTTCAGTATCATAACTCTAGTGTTTCGTAGACAGACCCTCCAGCAATCACTCCATCCACTCTTCAGGAGATACAACCAATTGACTGTTTACACACGTATATGTATAAATGAATATTTATTTTGTTCTTGCATATATACTCTTATTAATACACTAACAAAACGAAGGGTAAAAGAGATTTCAGCCATGCATGTCCCCTCTTATAGTTGGTATCATCGCACTGAAGTGAGGGACATGTCTGTAGAAGGGAATAGGATGAAGTGTTTACAGAAAATATATTCTTTTTTAAGTTTTCTCAAGTGTGCAGGTCGATAGACATAATACAAACTGTTTAAAAAGAAAATGGGCTGTTTTTTATACAATAGTTACCACTAAAAATAATGTTTGAAGTAATAAAAATATCAGATTAAAAATAATACATTCATGAGTTCCTGCCATTTTTGAATTTTAATATGGCTTTGAGCAAGTGAAGCCAATACTCTCAAAAAAGACATAGTAGAGTAGACTGGGCTCTCTTGCTTTGGTTGGCAACCAGTCTAGCAGTAGAAGAAAAATTCTGAATTCAGAATCAGCCCAAAGAGAACGTAAAAATTGCTCTCAGTGAGTGAAGCCTGTGGATTTTGGCAAAGACCATCTCTTTGAACTTTGGCAACTGGCACTACAGAATTACAAACAAACAACTGTACCAGATAACAGGAAGCACATCACTTGAGGACTTCAACAGTCAAACTAAAATGTATATCACATGTAACTTGAACAGAAAAGGATGACATGATGAAGATGTTGACATTCCACACGACTTCAAATAAAAGGTTAGGAATCAATACTGGAAAAAGCAATAACCGTTACTATTTTTTATGAATGATTGTTTTAAGAGAAATATTTTATAAATTACAACTAAAAGTAGTAATGGCTGCTCAGTCAATGAATACCAAATGTTTCTTTATATAAAAATAATTAAACTTACAATTACCATACACACATGCACATATATATATAAACATTATTTTAATTGTGTATACTTATTTCAAACAGATGCCCTGTTTTTAACAGTGTATCAATCAGCAGTCTTGAGTAAATTTAATAAAGAAAATTTGCTCTCAGCTAAGGTTCGAACTTACATTCCTTTTTGCGGTACAGACCATAGTTTGATGTGACATGCTTTAAACTGCCCAGCCACAGACAGAGTTGAAGCCTAGTAAGCCTGCTGTATCAAATGACAGTTTCTCCCACAAAGGGAGATGCAGGTTCAAACCCTGTTGGAGAGCACATGCGTGCAGTTCGTTAAACATAATACAAACTGTTTAATATAAAGAGAAAATGGGCTCTTTTTTAACAATGTTTACCACTAAAAATAAATGTTTGAACTAATAAAAATGTTGGATTAAAAATATATATATATATATATATATATATATATATATATATATAGAGAGAGAGAGAGAGAGAGAGAGAAAGTCTTTTTTCATATTTCTTTGTTCAGTAGTGTTTCCCTTTTGCTTGAAGTATATATATATCTCTAGAGTAGATGTAAGCAAATAGTTTATATTTATATACATATGTATAATGTGTACACACACACAAGGACATATATATACATATATATATATATATATATATATATATATATATATATATGAATGTGTATACTGTATATAAATATGTCTTCCCTTGAATTGATTGTATGCATAGAAATGCTGATGAAAATATATTCAGGAAATTTTTCAATTTGGATGCTATTTATCAACTGTGCAAAGGGGGCTGAATAGACAGAATCGACCAATTTTCATTGAATTAATGTAATTGAAAAAGCCTCTCCAGTTGTCATCTCCTGTGAAATTTAAGCCCTTTTCTATCATTTGGTCTTTCAAAAATTCTTGCAAATAGTCACTGTCATGATGCTGATAATCAGGAAGAGTTCAGAGGTTATGACAGTGCCACTCTTTGGAGAATTTGGCTGGGATACCCAGATGCCATGGCAATCAGCTACCGCTAACCAAAATTATTAATCATGAATGGCAAATATTTCAAGATTACATACACATGCATGCAAACAGACATATACTCATTGACAAACCAGCATATATATATATATATATATATATATATATATATATATTGTACCACTCTCTCTCTCTCTCTATCTATCTATCTATCTATCTATCTATCTATATATATATATATATATATATATATATATATATATATATATATATATAGAGAGAGAGAGAGAGAGAGAGGGTTCTGGGTATTTTTAAAGCTTCCTACCTTTGAAAAGCTCATCTCTAATACAGATGTTTTAAAAGGTGAGTCATAATGGTTAGTGAGGCTATTTTTGCTTCCCATTACTAATGAGTAGGGAGTTTGATCCTCACTGGGTGCTCCATACAAAGTTTAACATTAAATAATCCAATATAGGTTAACATGTTATAAAATCAACCTAACATAACTGACAAAAAACCTTTAGCATCACTGTCATCAGCATGATATATATAAAATAAATCAATAAAAGAATAACACCTACTCATATATATATATATATATATATATATATATATATATATATATATATATATATATAATTATATGATTTAATGAAGTTTTTGACACAAAATGCTCAATAGCTATCTAGAGCAATAATTATTGTATCAAAAATATTTGAAAATTTATGATTCAGATTTTTGCAATTTTTTTCTAAGTTCTGAAAAGTGAAGTATTGCAAAACTATGACTCGATCTTAAATATGAACTGGGAACTTTCAATATTTTTGTTACATATATATATATATATATATATATATATATATATATATATATATATATATATATATAGATATATATATATAAATTTGAACTTAGATTCTGTTTTCTATTACAATAACCATTAAGTACAAGTTGACTATAGAAGTAGCAGCTTATTTGCTACTACAGACTGGGTAGAAAAATTTATATCGGAGAGTGACTTGCTCAAGTTTAAATGCTAAATCATGCATTATCTTTTCCATCAACAATTGTGACATTAAAGTGAGAGAATATTTTGTCAAGATATATCTGTTAATGGGGAAAAGAAAGTAGAGTAAAGTAGATTCATGTCTTTCTCAAGATTATTAGTTATAACAAATTTCGTATGAGATGAAAATATTGAACATAAGATAAACGGTACTAGAGGTAGTTTTGTCCAACACTGCAAGATGCTATAAAACCAAAATATTAACTTCAGAACAAGTCATGAAGTACAACTTGTTCATAAATCTTTAAACTATGTATCACATCTATATGAGAGGATATTTAAATCCTCTTATATAGATGTGATACATAGTTTAAAGATTTTTGAACAAGTTGTACACTATCACCTAGATACAACTGTTTCCTTAGACCAATGATTAAAAATGGCTTTAAGCTGATGAATCCACAAATTCCTAAAGACAGAAATACTTCATCAGATCTTAAAGACTGGTACTACAGAATTCTAAATAACTTTACTAAATAAAAAAAAATCATATCACTTGAAAGCTTCCAGCTGCAGTAAGAACTAAAAAGGAGAGCGCACGTATAACTAGAAAAGAAAGTAAGATGTAGACTTTCCATACAACATTAAACAAAATGTTAGGAAGGAAACTCCTATTGATACTAGGAAGATCAAGAGTTATTAGACTTGAGAAATTTTAATGAAAAACTTTTTTAAACGTAAGATTTTATAAAGTTCAACTAACAATAATGCTGACTGTTCAATCAATGAATGGTGAATGTTTCTTGTATGGAAATGGTTAATTTCGCCATTACCATTAATGCAAAGAGAACATAAGCAGTTTTAGTCAAAATGGTGACAAGAAACTGTGGAGAAAAACCTGTTGAACCTACTAAGGCATTATTTCTTATTTTGTGTGCCATTTCCCTTCAGGATGTAGGCGATCATGGCTCTCCACCTCCCCCTATCTCTTTGTATGTTTATTGTTGTTAACATTTCAACCGATCAATTCTTCAACCCTTGTCAGGAGTAAATCAACTGAGAGAAAGGAAAACTCTTATCTCCAGAAATCTGTTATTGACAGAAATTGTTATTAATCGATCGTCTGAAGCTGAAACTTCATGTTAACAAAAATAAATAAATAAATTATTTGGTCACCCAAATGTTGGATATATTCATGTCTCTTATCAAAAAATATCATATTTGATGGAATAAAAGACCATTAAAAGTAATACTACAGTATTATAGACTTACTCTAGGGACAAATAGTATTAGTCTGTGGAAACAGGTGAGCACTACTGAATAAGAAAAAATGACCTTCAGTTTGTTGTTAACTGGGGCAAAAGATAGCTTGTCAATTTTAATACCTTCCAAACTAAACTACACTTTATTAATCATCTGAGAGATCTCTTTCTGCTTTCTATCAGCATGATTGATGCTAACCTCCAGGAGAGTGACTCATTGCACCTTCTTGGGCTAATGTTTTCAACTGACATGAAGTGGAAAGACTATAGTGGATCCATCACTAGGTCAGTTACAAAGAAGAGTTGGTTCACTCTGTTGGGCAAAATGATTTTTCTCTCCAGTATCTATCTTACATATTCATCTACCATTCATTCATGTTTAGAATATTGCTGCCACATATGGTCTAGTCATCCTGCTCTTTATTTAGAGCTCATTGATAAAATCCAAAGAACCAACAATATCATACATTCTGATCTGGTGGCTTGGCTTCATTTGCTTTCTGACCATCATAAGGTTTCATCTTAATGCCTTTTCAATAAATACTTTAACGGTAATTGTTTGGATGAACTCTTCACGATGGTAGCTAGACTTTTTTAATTTAAGTACAGTACTAAATTGGGGTCAAGATTTCATCATTTTACAGTTGAGTTTGCTAGATGTAACTGTAACTAACAGTTTCTTTTCTTGCACTTCTCACTTGTGAAACTTACTTCTGGTGCCAGTCAACTTTAATCTTCAAAAATTTAAATGCAGTGTTAATAGCTTTCTGTTGTCCTCCTGATTACTCTTCTTTTATTCTTGCTCCTTATTAAAGTTTCTCATTTCTAATTCTTCCATACCCAGTAACTCTTTGAATCTTAGTTGCTTTAATGCCTTACTTGGGATGAAATCAAATAAAACAAAATAAAAAAAAAACAAGACAACATATCCTTAGATATAGTTAGTGGAATGAAAATAATCTAAGTAGATTAAATAATGGGTTTAATTCAAAAAATTTCTTAAAGGTGGACTAGCATTTGATGATGAACAACAGGAGGTAAAAATAATCAAAATATTATGATAAAAAAAAACAGGGAAAATAGTTAGCTTATAAATAAGGATAACTTCTCATCTGAAAAATTCGGGCAGGAAGTATTAGGTTGGTGCAAAAATAATGTCGGTTTTTGACGTATTTTTTAACGTCAAAAAACGACATTTTTTTTTTTTTTGCATCAACCTAATAGTTATGTTGTTTGGGTAAACATTAGCATATCACATATCTCAACATTGTATATAAGACCAAGAAGATATTTGAGACATTTTTTTTTTTTAAATAAAAATAATGTGGGGGATTTGTATCTATCAATTTGAACACTATTCATGTTTTGTTATTTTGATAGAGAGAGAATTCCTTTTTCAATAAACAAGTATTTTACTATTAACATAAAAAAGGCTTCCTATTTGAGGATAACATAAGTGTTTTAGATTAATGTATTTTCAACATAGATTTTCTAGAAACGAAACTCTAGAAAAAAAAAGTGTATTTGGCAATTGTATAAAATAAATTTATTTAGCAGTAGCAGTGATAAGATTTCAAACCAGGTAAAAAGCCAATATTTTTAATGTTGATTTTCAAAGCAGTCAAGCAGGTTCTCCTCATCTGAAAAATTTGTGTAACAATTTTTCTAATCCTCTTTATTCTTGAGCTAGACAAAATTAAACATAGTAAGTATATATAAATAAAAATTAACATTAAAACAAACATGTGTTCTTTTTCAAATTTTATGTACAGTTGTGGACAGAATTATTCACACCCACTTATATAATTTACAAATAAAGCTGTAATACCTCAAATTTTCATGGAAACTTCATGTGCAATTTTTCACAAATGATGAAATAATGAACTTGAAAGAATGTACAGAGATGCCCACAACAACATTTCTATTTTAACCCTTTGAGCCATGACTTAATGCCCAACCACCAGTTGAACAGTGGGTAAACACTTGTAACTATTTTTATATCTACTGTGAAACATTACATAGCAATTAAGTGCAAATTTTGACTCAAGATCTCAGGCAGAAGGATTAAAATTGTTCAGGAATGGAAGGCTCAAAGGGTTAATGTCAAAGAATAATACAAAAATTACCAAAAATCATTTAACATAGGACAAAATTATTGTCCCTCTTGCCTCAGTAATCAATTGTGTAACTTTTATTCTTGATTATTGCCTTTAATCATATTTGTTAGTTCCTTACAATATCCCAACACATACTGATTGTTATTTTGCTCCATTCTTCTTAGCAATAGCTTCTAGTTCTTACAAATTTGAAGGACTTTTTTCTCTTACTTTTTTCTTCAAATATGCCCATAAATTTTCAGGACTTTGTGCATAGTATGGCAATACCTTAAGTTTGCTGTCATGTAAGTATTTTGTAACAATCCATGCTGTGTGTTTTTGGTCATTGTCATGTTGAAAATCCAGTGAAACCCCAAAGATGTCTTCCATGCAATTTGTTTTATATTATAAGAATAGCCAAATACTGCTCTTTATCCATGATAGCCTGAACTCTCACCATTTCTCTTGGTTCAGAAACAGGAAAACATCCCCAGAGCAAAATTCTATCCTCATCGTGCTTAATTGTAGGGAGGGTATTTTTTGGTTTGTGAGTTTCATTCACTGTCCTCTATACATAACAGGAGTTTGTGTGACCAAATAATTTTAGTTAAGTTTCATCTTACTATAAAACAGAGTAACAATATTTACTCCCATGTTCTAGATGGCTTCTAGCATAAGGTCAACTGCATTTTAGGTGTTTAGCCTTAAGCAAGGGAGTTGGGCGACAAGTTCAAAGTCCTGCTTGATGAAAGCATCTACTGACATGTCTTTGTCATTACATTCAACCCTGATGTCTTTACATCATTGACAATGTCCTTTGTCATTAGGGGAGGATTCTTTGAGACCTCTCTAAAAATTTTCCTTTCCATTCTTTCAGAAATGAACTGTTTTTTGCCAATTCTTAATTTATTCTGAGCACAATGAGTTTCTTTATACTTCTTGATGATGCTACAATTGTTGATCAAGGAACATGTAAACACTTGGAAAGTATTGTATATCCATCAGCTTT
>OZ010583.1:45633539-45653539 GCA_963932145.1 Acanthosepion lycidas
GAAAAATTCCAGCAATTTATGAGAACCAAATGTAAAATGTTCTGTTGCTATGCTTTATGAGACAACTATATACATGAGCAAAGGGACTACTTTCAAGAAAATGTTTGAAACCTGGTATGAGAATAGGTAAATGTTTGCAAGCCAAATAATTCCTGAAAGTTTTGAATAGTGTCTCATCCATAAGAAACTAAGTTAATTTGAGAATAGGTTTTTATAAACTCTAGAGAAATGTCTTTTTGGACATTTGAAAAAAAAAAGAAAAAAGTCATACATACTAATTAATTAAAAAAAAAGTCATACATACTAATTACTGCCTGTAGATTATGTGAAACCCTTGTATTTAACTGAACTTGAACATTGACCACAAGTGCTGGTAGTTAGCAGACAACAGTCTAAGCCATCAACTAAACTCTATAGGATTGTATACTTATTGATATAATGGAATAACCTGTCACCTCCATGAGTGACTACACTATTTTTGGGGCTGTGCTGTCAAACTCTCTGCCTTCGGGAAGAGAGGAACCCAGATGAGTCGATGCGAAAGGGCAGAGTCCTGTTTGGGGAGGTAGACTGACCCAATCCTGTTTATGCAGAGTCTACGGGGATTTTGGCCTTGTGCCACATGTGACTGTGTGGAGCAGTTGCTAGATACTCTAGCTGGGATCTGTTGAGTATGACTTATGTGAGAACTACTAACCGTCTAATAGAAGCACTCACTACTGGATTGACTTGCGATGGCCTTGTACATAACTGTTACCTTTATTCTTATTGTACTGGTTTTTTACAATAAACCTTTACTTATTTTATCCACCTTGTTTTTCTAGTATATATTCCTATAAGCACGAAATATAACACCTTACCTTACTTAAAACTGAAATCTATTTCTCTTCACTTGACACTCTTTTCTGATAAATTGTTTTATGAAGTCATACCTGTTAGGTTATTTTAAAGAAAAAACAACTGACAGTATTCTAATCAGTCCTGAACACTATTAGAAAAAGAATTGCAGCTTGAGTTTTTATGTATCTGCTGAGTAATTCCAGGTAAAAGTTGCATTAGTCATTTCCTAATAAGTAAACATTTGGCATTTATTGACTGAGCAGTCAATGCTGCTTTTGGTTGAAATTTATGAAATATTTCTCTTGCAACAATTTTCACTGTTATTGCTTTTTTCAGTGTTGAGAGTTTCTTTCTAACCTTTTATTTGAAGATGTGAAGAATGTCAACATCTTGATTATGTCATCATTTTCTCTTCAAGTAAAATGTGATATCTATTTTACTTTGACTGTTGAAGTCCTCAAGTCATGTGCTTCCTTTGTTTATAATTCTATAATACCAATTTTCTAACCTTTTATTTGATCATCTTGATTATGTGATCATTTCTCCTAGGTATGATGATAAACTACATCCATGTCCTGGGTAAGACGATAAAAACTACGTCCAACAGTAAGGACTCTGATCAGGAGGTTTTGAGGAGTGTGGAACCACCTCTTAATTGCTGATGTTCTCAGGTCCATCCTGATCTGGTGTAGTAGCACCTGTTAGGGCCCCAGCTTTGGGCAAATAGTTAACCCCTAAACTGGGGTCAAAGCACTTTGAAAGTGTAAAAATAGGTTTTAATATCAGAAATACTTTCTTGTAAAAAATTATTACCAGAAATACATTTTGGAAAAAAAAAAGTTACCAGCAATAAAATTTTGTTGGCATTAAATAATCCATTGAGGATGATATGCTGTAAAACAAAATAAACCAAACCAAACCCCAAAATTTTAGTTGCTGTTGTTGTTGAAAGTCCTCAAGTGATGTGATTTCAGCTATTTGGTAGTTTTTTATTTGTGATTCTGTAGCGCCATTCTACAATGTTCAAAGTAGGACAGTTTTCACAAAGTTCCATAAGCTTCACTCACTCAAAACCATTTATTTGTGTATCAAGAATGAAATGGAAGATTTTTACAAAAGTTTGTTTTCAAATTTTCGTTTTTTTTTTGTTTTTTTTTTGTAATTTTGGGTATTTAATATTTTAATATAGCAAATTTGGAATGTTTTTTGTTTTGCAAAGAATTCTGGAGATAAAAAAAAAAGAAACCTATATATATATATATATATAGATAAATAAGAATAAGAAAATGTAAATGAGCTGAATAAATAGATAAGTAGGAAAAGATAAAGGTAAAGGATGACTGCAAGAGAAATAGAGAAGAGGGAAGATAAAGATAGAAAGGAGAGAAAACAAGTAATGAAAAAAAACAAGAAATAACCAAAAATTTAAGAGAGAAAAAAAGAGGTAAAAAAAAAAAGAGAAAATAAGAGAAAGATATGAAAGGGAGAAACAATAAAATAGAAAAAGAGAGGGTAAAATAAAATAATTTTTATGACAAGCTAATCCACTAATTAAATACCTTGAGGAGGTAGTGCTGCCCTGGGTCAACAGGGTGACCCATTAAATAATTTAAATATATAATAACATCCAGAATTTCTAAATATATAACATTTCTTTGGGGATATAAAAGAACCTCAGTATCCTAAGAAAATATAAAAACACCATTCTCTTTAAATGCTATGTCCCTTCAGGAAATGGGTGGTCATACCTCTCCACAGTCTGCTTTTGATTATTTGCAAATTAGTATGACTGTTCTTGAGAAAAATAGTGGGGTGGTTTCCCATTGGCTTCTCTGGATTTATGATTTTAGAGTTGTTATTGTGACTGGTTGCCATCAATGGCTAGCAAGTACAGTAAACATCACTATTTAACCCATAGATGGGTCAAATGGGCTATACTCTGCATATATTATGATAAAAAATAATAGATAAATCAATAATAATTTTCAAGCCTAAAAAAGAGAAAAGAAAAATGAGATGTTTAGTCAAACACATGTACTCACTAAATGTAATCTTTATATTAAACATTATTCCGTTAAAAATCCATTAATTGCTAATATATACAGAAACAGTTAAATATAAGTATTTTTTATATTGGATACTATATGCATTGTGTGATGTATAAATTGTCATTTAAATTCTAAAAAATGAAAATAACACTAACATTTCATTTTAACAGATATATTTACCAAAATTACACAAAAATATCTTGAAATAGTAAAAAGTAAATTTATTCAATAAAATCACCATTGACTTCAACAATGACTTCCAGAGAACTTTGGAATTTCCTGAAACTCTTCTTGTTTAAGTTGGTGAATGCTACCATGATTCTTGCCTTTAGTTCATCTTTGGTGTTACAGGGAGTTTTTGCCGGTCTCTCACACAACTGCACCCGACACATAATAATCAAAAGGGTTGCTGTCTGGGGAGTTAGATGACCAGATGTAAGGCATGATGAAATTGTATGACAGCCATGACTGGGTTCTCCTGCTTTTGCCAGACATAGGGTATTCCAGCAGTCACTCTATTGACCCAGGGCAGCACTACCTCTTCAAGGCACCTGATGTAGGCCTCTGAAGCCTTCACTAATAAATTCAGGAATGATCAGAGTGAGTTTTCTGAGCTGCTGCATCTTCGTAATTACCATTAGATGCATCCAACTCATTTCAAATCCTCTGCACTGTCCTCAGATTGACACCCAAACACTCTATGTTTATATTGGCACTTCCAGTGTGAATGTAATGCAGTACAGCATGCTGCTTCCAAATTTCTGGCAGAGTGAATTGCATCATGATGCACTTTTTCTCATGGACAGTGCCCAACTGACCTTACTATACTGTGCAGTCAACAAAATTAAAAATAAACAATGGTCATGAGCAAAATTAGAAATACAAAATGGCAACAATTTACTCATCACATCCTGTATGTAAAATTTCAGACATAACTTATATATATATATATATATATATATATATATGTAAAAGGATAATATGAATAAAGTAAAAAAAACAAACTTGTCTTAGCTAATGCGTTTCATCCCTTGATGGATTTTATCAAAGCAAATGTAAGAATTTTATTTTGCAACAAGTATATATAAGCAAAAGTAAAAATGTTAGTTTTTCAAGATTTTTACATTTATAAGACACTCAAATATTCATCAGGCCAAGTGAGAAAATTAGACAAATTATAGAGGATGATTAATAACATAATTTAATGTCTAGTAAATGATGTTGCTGTTGAAATTTTTCTTTATACAATTGATATTTATTTCAAATATCTACATTCCTGAAAGAATTACTCCTTTTCCAAGCCATCATACCTGACTATAAAAATATAAAAAAATTATAATTCATAACCTTCTGTTGTTTAAAATAAGAATAAATAAATTAAACTGAAACTAAAATAATTTAAATATCAATTGCATTAAAAAAAATTCAACAACAACATCCTTTACTTTCTTTTATCAGGCATTAACTTAGATCATTTAGCATTCAGCCAAGGCCAACAGACATTGGCTAAACATGTTAGATTAATCTTTCAACTGTTGTATCTTAGAAATGATTAAAGATATCTTACTGGAATTCTCCAAGGTTTTTATAATAGTATTGGATTCTACTTTGATCAACAAGAACGTATTCTACTCTAACTTGAAATGATGATCCCTCTTCCTGTTGTGACGCCTGATCTTGTTTACCTCTCTACTGCTCCCTCTTTTTTAAACTTATTCACCATTCGCTTGATGGTTCTTGAATGGATTTTGAAGTTGGAAGCCAGAGTATGAATGTTGGTAGCATTACTGAAGGCCTGAATGATCTTTTGCTTCTCACCATTGTTTTTGAGTTTCACCAGTTGTGAAGACATAGTGGGGCTGATACAAAATGATTTTAACCTATTCTCTTTCTAGCTGAATAACTAGAAGTGATTCTTATGACAAATGGTGTCAAGATGGCTAACTGTCTTCTCTGAAAACCTGGAAAAAAGAAACTCAGTAAGCTTAGTAATTTTTTAAATATTAAACATTTTGTGGGATGGACAATTATCAAATACTGTTACACATTTTGGACAATTTTGCTGTTACACCAGATAATATAATTTATGAATGTTTTTTAATAATAAAGTTTTATTTCTCATGACTGTCAATGTTAAATTTACTGGGTTCATGTGTTTGTGTAAAGTTACAAGTTTTAGGTTTTAAGAGTTAAATAATGTCTACTGGCTTAGAGATCAAGAAATACTGTTAAAGAAAATGTGCCTCACAGTGAATGAGAAATTAGAGAATCAAGTTCAAGTGTTGAAAGTAGAATAATCTATTTATTCTATTTTCAACACCATCACTTGATAAGACACCAAAAGTGTTGAAACAAAATGGCTAGTTTTGTAGTGATTTTATAACATATTTATTTTCAATAATAATATAATTTTTCAAATAAGTAATTATATTTGCTCTACTCTGTATTGAGCACTCTTTTACGAATAGAATTTTTTAGTTATTGGAATTTATTCTATATATACCAATTCTATACCTATATATATATATATAACCACACAATAAGTGTTTCTGGTAGTAAAACAGTACTCAAATTTATTTATTTATTATTAGTGTATGCACACACACACACACACACACACACACACGCACACACACACACACACACACACACACACACACTTATTTAAATAAATATTCTTAGTGAATCCATTTCTATCTTTTTCCTAAGTTTTTACCTGTCTGGTATATATAAAAAAAACTTACTTTCCTGCCTATATATATATATATATATATATATATATATATATATATATATATATATATTCTTCTGTATTGCAAAACTTCCTATAGTTAAAAATATCATTTACAATTTTTATATGCTTTTGTAAATTAATTCTGCCGGAAATCTTTTATTGAAAAAGATCCAAAACTTTTTGTATATGAGGAAGGTCCAATTAATGCTTTTTGCAGGTACTTTGATTTGAGGAAGCACTAATTTGGTGAAATGGGTTGGTTTCCTAACCTGAGATATTAGTATGTTTATCTAAGTTTGAGCCCATGGGCAAGTATCAAGGCCTAGGGCAAGACTTTTTTCATTTATATTTTATACACAGTTAGCTTGGTATCATAACTCTCCAGGTTAATAAATTCAACTAATTATATTTGAATGAACATGGCACAAACTTGAGCATATGAAGAGATATCTAGTTTGTGAGTGAATGTTTATTATTCCATAGTTAAATAGATACTATTGGAGGTTTTTTAAAAATCATTTTGCTCCAAGCAAAGTAGTAAAAGTCACTAGGTTGCAAGGGATTACTGATAGTGAAAGAAACAAAGAGGACAATAAAAGAACAGTATTCAAGGAGACAGAAGATGGCAGTTGACCTTTCATTGGAATTTTGAAAACCACTGTTGATAGGAAAGCAGGAAGCCAGAAGAGAGTACCAGAAGCAAGAAGTGTAAGACAAGATACTATTAGCATAGAAATTATGGTTACAACTCGCAATTTCAACAGCAAAATTATGAGACCTAACTGACAATCAATATTTTGCTTTAATTTTTCAAGTCAAGATACAAATAAGGAAAGCAATATTTATTTTTTTGAAATACAAAAATGTGGCACAAGGTTAAAAAGGGGGATGGGGAGGCTGATCTTTATACTGTCTTATCAACTTAGTTACTCACAATCACTGATCCAGACAAAGTACAATATTTCTTACACCAAAACAACACCTTTTTACTTAACATACTTACTACAGCCATAATAATACCTCAGAGATTCTATGAAATTATCAATAAAGGAAGCTCATCAGAACAATTACCATGAAAACGTTTAGAGAAGGAGTAAATGGAACCTATGTTATGGCAATGGAAAAGTGACTCAAGCTGAAATGTCAGGACAGGACTGATAACTTTGTTGATTCTTTGTTGGAGTTTGCTAAGAATCTCTATACACATGCAGCTGCAATAAACATTGTTGCTGCATAAATTTTCTTCTGGTCAATTAGGTTATCAAAAATAATTGTGATCACATCAGATTCACATTTCACATGTGTATGTACATTTTGCATACAGACATTAAAAGTTCATGATTATATAATCATAGTTTGCATGAGTTAATTCATGAAATCAGTTATATATATAAGGCAACAGTCCTTCTTTTCCATGTCCCATATCTCTTCCTATCCTTTGTAGCTCTAATTAATATTTATCTCCTTACATTGCCTTCTTGTCCATGTTTTGCTATCTATTTATACAAGCTTGTTAAGAAGGTTACTTGATTTTTCCCTCTACCCACATGGTTTCATTATATCCTGCAAGTTTTAAATTCTATAAACATTGTTTCTTCATCATATGTCGCATATATTTTAACTGTATCTTTCTGGTTCTAATAATTACAAGTGTCTTTTTCTTATCAGTTTCTTTAAAACTTCCATGTTACAAAGATGCTATGTTGAAGGTATTCTCACTATCTTTCTGCAGGACAACATCTCGGTTTACACAAATCTTTTCATCATCTTTGAAGAGATTGTTCAACTTTCACTGCCATATACATATCAGTTCAGCACTCTTTTCTGCATTTCTAATGAAATTTTCCTGTTTCTTAATACTCACTTTAGCTATTACAAGGTAACTTACTTGAATCTATCTTATATATTTATTAGTCTACCAGTCATCTATACCTTGAATATTGCTGGTACATATGGTCTGATGCTCTTGCTATATATTTAGAGATCCTTGATAAAATCCAAAGAAGAATCTGCAATGTTATTGATGCTGACCTGGCATCTCGAATTCAATCATAATATAGCTTCCTTGTGCCTTTTCTATAAAAACATTCATGGTAATTGTTCTAGTGAGTTTTCCTCTATGGTACCTAGTGGTAATTTAAGTGCAGTACTAGACTAGTGACAAGTTCTCATCATTTTACAGGTGAAATTTTGTATATATCTTCAAGTATTATAGTTGTATTTGCATATTTAGATATATTCTGTTCATATTGTTTTCTGATCTATTCATTCAAACAATTAGAATTTATTCTTAATGTAAACCAAAAGTAATGTCTATTCATATTTCTGGCCCAGTTTTTAGGCATTCAGTTGGTGTTTTATATTCTCTGACAGCAACAGGCAGTATATTTGAATGCATTTAAAATCTGTGATAACATTGTACATTTATAACCACTGCCCTCTCAGTAATATTTAAGAGAAAATAATTGGATATTTTAACTTGTTTCAATTAAACAATTTCTCACTAATGTAACATGGCTTCCCTCTGTCTTTTCTACAAATATTTTCATGGCAAATGTTCTGATGAGTTTTTTCTTTTTTTTCCTCTTGTCCCTCAACTGCATGAATTTAAGCATGCTACTAAATTGGTAGATAGGTCTCACCATTTTACTATTGAACTAGCAAGATACAGCTGTCACTTTCTTTTCTTGCACTTCTCACCTGTGCAACTCCCTTTTGATTTTTTGCTTCCCTGTCACCCACAATCTTCAAAAGTTTAAATGCAGTGTCAATTGCTGTCTTCTGTTTTCCTGAATCATGTTCTTTTATTCACTTCTCTGCTAAAGTCTTCTCAATCTCTTTCATTCTCTGCAACTCCCTGTGTCCTAGTGACATTATCACCTTTCTTGGGGTGAAATGATTAAAAAAAAATAATTAAATTAAAACTCTGATTGAAGTTTGACCTAAAATTAGAAACTAGTCTTAGAGTGACTAATACTGTCATTACATTTGATTTGAAAAGGAAAATTATGACTAACTTTTAATTTTTATTTTTCTGAAGGGTGATTGGGGGAGGAGAGATTGAAGTTATTTATAAGAAAAGAAATAATTCTATAAAAAAAACATTTAAAAAATCTAAATTAAATTTTTTTTCTTTTTTTGGAAACTGAGAAATATTTTGTTTTTAAATTGAGAAACTTGTTCATAAAACTTAAAAAAAAAATGAATGAACCACCTTTTATTAATCTAAAGATATCTGATTCAATTTTTTTTTTTTGATTAAAATTTTGAAAAAAAATGTAATTAGTCTCTAAAGCTTTTGTCTGCAACAAATATTTTCAAAGAATATTTTCATCAATAACTGACTGTATTGTATCGAAAGATATATTCAGCAATCAAAATATCTTTGAGGGCTTGTAAATCTTATTTCTTATTTACATAAATCACTTAAGAAGAGTGGAAATAGTATTTTAAATTTATCATTAACATTATTGATAGAATTTTATATTGTTTGAACTGCATATAAGATAGCAGTTAATTCATTATTACTTTATAAATATTCATGAAATAGCAAAAGATGTGTTTGACTAAACAGATTAATAATTTAACATCTTACTTTCAAAGATTGAAATATTCATTAAATCAAAGATAAAATAGGTTGAAAAGGCTTTCTGTAAAATATTATCTTTACAGTTTTAACTATTAAATTTTTCTGAAAAGAATCTCTTAAATTGCTGGCTATGTTTCATGAAGATTTGAAGTGGTGAAAATAGTTGTGTTTATCACCTTTTAAATATTTTAAATATTATTGTTCCTGCATTTTGAAAACCAGCCAACTTTGCTCAGAATGTAGTACAGGGTTGTGATATTTTCCATTTCAAATTTGTTGAGGATGTAGTGTGGTATTGTTAAATGTGTTATTTCTTTTTCAAATTTACCAAGGATGTAGTGCAGTATTGGTAAATTTGCAATTTTTCTTTTCACATTTACTTAGGATGTAGTGTGGTATTGTTAAATCTGAAATTTTTTTCAAATTTGCTGTGAATAATGTGGCATTGCAAAATTTACTATTTCCTTTTCACATTTTCTAAGAATGTAGTGTGGTATTGTTAAATTTGCTATTTTTCTTTTCAAATCTGCTTAGAATGTAGTGTGGTATTGTTAAATTTGCTATTTTTCTTTTCAGATTTGCTGAGAATAGAACCTGATATTTTATATCTGCTACTTTCTTTGTTAAATTTATTGACTATGGAATATGCTGTTGTCAAATCTACTATTTTCCTTGTTATTTATATCAGCATAATCCTGAGCAGCTAACTCTTTTTATACATAATTTAATTGTTGTTGTCCTGTGGTCACACTAATTATCTAGTTGCTAGTCATTTTTGTTGTCCTTTGGTCACACTAAGTAGTTATTTGTTTGGTCATAGTTCCAGTTTACTGTGTGTTGCATGTGAATAACTTGCTTCTACCATATCACTCCTGTCCACCATCATCATTGAATTTAAAAACTTTTTCTTAATAAATTCTACTTAAGCAAAGCAATAACACTGCTAAGACACAAGGGGCTACTGGAAGTGAAAAAGAAGGAAGATACTTTAGAAGGAACGAGAAACACAATAATGGTATAAATTTCAGTGTTTAGGTGAAGACATTAGAAATAGAGAGTTGAAGTAGAATTTAGAAGGAACCAGAAATGCAATCCTAGTCAAGAAACAAGGGATAAAAAAATAAACATATAAATAAATAAAATAAAAATCTGCTCCCAGAATGAAATTCTCTATCAAAATTACAACTTAAATTTTCTTTTATTAATCAATTCACCCCAAACAAGGCAACATTGCCACTAAGATGCAAGGGGTTACTGGATGTGAAAGAGAAAGAAAAGACTTTAGATTGAGCAGGAAACAAGGGTTAAACCTTTATTCTTGTTCAAAAGGGAGGAGTGTGAACCAGACGATAGATGAACCTATCCAATCCTATTGAGAAAAGAAAACAGTATTTTAATAGTAAACAAGATTTCAGAGTTTGAGTCAATAGTGTTAGGAGTATAGAGTTGAAGTAGAATTTAGAAGGAAGAAGAAACCCAATTCTCACTGAGGGATAAATCCATACACTTGTTCAGAAGACCCGGGAGGAATTTAAACCAGAAGATAGATGAACCTGTCTACTCCGCTTGTGGGGAAAATAATAATTAAAATAAAAATAAAAATTTGATCTCAGAATGAAATTCTCTTCAAAATTTTAACTTTCCCCAAAACAGATGATGTTTTCATTTTTTTTAAGATTTAAATTCTTAAACCAATACATCATCATCATCCTTCAACCTCCCTATGGTTGGTTGGAACTCCATTTACTATCCCTCTCCACACTGGGTGCAGTTAGTGGACATCATAATAGCTCTTTCAGTAGCTGATACAAAATGTGGGACACCAACCCCACATAGACTTATGCATATTTTAAATTTAAATGCCAGAATTATGTTTGAATATCTGAGAAGATAATGAAATACTGAAGATTATTTGTAATGACTTCAATAAAACACCTTGTGATATTGGTGTGACTAATAAAATACCAGTGCTAATAAAATCACTATTAAATTTGTTTGTATAATGGCATAAATTAAGTAAATGCAAATTACCTACCTAGCTAACCCCATACATCCACACATATCACTAAACTTTTTAGGTAAATTTTATGGATCATAAGTGATGGCATCAGGTTATTTTTTCATTTGTTTGTTCATGAAAACTTACATGTGAAAAATAAATTAAAAAAAAAATCACTCATTCTTGCACTCCCCAACCCCTGACCAAGAGGATACCTGTCCCAGAGCCTAATGCAGTTCCTTCTTGTCTCTTGACAATGAAGTTCTCATCATTGTATTGTTGTTTTATATTTCTGCAGGTGTGGGGAGACTGGAACAGCTTCCAGGGTTAAGTTGGAACATCTATAACTTGTCAAAAGATTTTAACAGATTGAGGACTATTTCCCTCATAAATAATATTTTTATTCACAAAGAGTTCAATGTTGATTTTAATAGGAGAAAATACCTTGATTTTATATATATATATATATATATATATATATAATTTACTAATTTAAAAATATGGTTCCATTGCTACACAGGAATTACCATGTTTCAAAATAATTATATATATATATATATATATATATATATATATATATATATTATATATATATGTGTGTGTGTGTATATATAATTTCATACATTGATACATTAGGAGTTACATACATAAATGTATGTGCGTGTGTATATCTATATACATTTATGTGTGCATGTCTATATATGTGTATATGTATATTTATTTTTTATTTAGTGGTTTTATATATATATATATATATATATTTTTTTTTTTTTTTGTGCTTATATTTTAGGAATATATGTATATGGATTTGTGTTCATATGTATGTATATTTGTATTTTTATATGCATATAGTTGTGTAGATATGTAGATAGAAATTGTAATAAATTGTATGGACCTATGTATACCAATGTGGGTGTATATACTTACATAGTTGTATATATGGATATGTGAATGATATTTGTGTGCACATGTGTATTATATTTGAAAATATATATTATATGTACATATTTGTATTTAAATTATATTTATATGATTACATTTCTATGCAATATAATTTTTCCCTAAATAAATGGACTGCTCCACTATCATAACAGTTAACATGTTTAAATTTTACAATGGCAATTTTTCAATCAGCCACTGACGATTCTGTTGTGCTATTAGTGAGGAATTAAAATCATATTGATTATTAGTATATATATATATATATATATATATATATATATATATATAGATAGATAGATGGTATCTTAAAAAAATGTTAAGACATTAGCTAGATGAAGACATTGTCACTTAAATAAGTTCACTACCTTTACACAGGTAACAATTTTAAATGTGGGAGGAGGTATTTTTGGCATGCCCTGTATTATGCAAGTATTATGTTGAATATTTATGAGTATCTTTAAATATAAAAATTTCCTTTCGAAGATTCTATATGACATAATCTATGTTCTAACACCTAAACTTTTTAGTTAACCTGATGAATGTTTATGAGCATTCTTAAATTAAAAAAAATTGGTAACTATCAAATATATACTCGGAAAATCATCACATTTGCCTTGATAAATTACATCAGATGATGAAACATGTTGGCTAAAAA
This sequence comes from Acanthosepion lycidas, assembly GCA_963932145.1. Taxonomy (NCBI): domain Eukaryota; kingdom Metazoa; phylum Mollusca; class Cephalopoda; order Sepiida; family Sepiidae; genus Acanthosepion; species Acanthosepion lycidas. Next base: position 45,646,347 of record OZ010583.1, read on the forward strand.
CTAAGTATATTTTTTCCTCTTGTCTTTTCATTCATATATATATATATATATATATATATATATATATATATATATAGATGCTGAAGATATCCAGGGAATAACCTACTTCCCAAAATCAGTATTTTATTGATTAAATATTAAAATATTGATTTTGAGAAGTAGATTAAGTCAATAACTTTCACCAGCTCCTCGTACATTTCATCCCATCTTCCAGAATTCCACTGGTCATCTGTTTTTTTATATAAAGTACAATCTTTATTATTGTTTCATGTCTGTGTATAGTATATATATATATATATATATATACAGGGTAACCCGGATATAAGAGAAACTCGGATATAAGAGAGATTGTCTCTGGTCCCAAATTAGAGCCATACTTACGTAAACAAAATAGACCAAACCCGGATATAAGAGAAACCCGGATATAAGATACTTCTTCTCCGGTCCCGACAACTCTTTTATATCCGGGTTACACTGTATATATATATATATATATATATCTATATATATATATATATATATATATATATATATATATATATATATGTATATATATATATATATATATATGACGTAATTGTGTTTATATACACTTCATTGAAGCTTATTAAATTTTTCTTGCATTCATACAACTGATTTTTTTTCTAGACGTAGAGTGTGTAAATGTTCAAATGATCTGTAGATGCAAGTACTTTTGGCTGATCTACTAGTGGTTATCAAGGATTTTTTTTTGTTTAACTGCATACATAAATTTATATATATATATATGTATAGGGATGGAAATGTTTTTAATTTTGGGACATATTCAGCATGTGGCCATGTTCATAATTGATATTATTGAGATTTGGCTGCTTTTTATTATTAATGCTTCCATTATTTTTAACCATTTTTTTTTTTTGTGGGTGGGTGCCTGTGAGTTTATTATTAGGTTGGTGCAAAAATAATGTCGTTTTCTCACATAGTAACATATGCGAGAAAACGACATTATTTTTGCATCAACCTAATATTTTTGCTGTCAATTCTCAAGAGCAAAGAAAATGTATAAATTCCCTTTTACATATTTAAGTTTTATTACAATTCTAATCATCACTCTTTGCCGAGAAGTGAAGGTAGTTAAAATAATAGTGGTGTCAAGGGAAAAATCCACCCTTTTGACATTTCGTTTTTTTTGTGGGTATGAAGGTCTAACTTTGCCTAACAACCAACTAATGAGCTTGTGCTAATGGATGGCTAAACAGGGAGTGGGAAGATACTAAGGGTACACATATTTCTCAGAGCTATAAATGATAGGAAGTTGTGGACAGCCATGATCGTCTGTGTCTTAAAGGGAAATGACTAATAAAAGAAGAAAAGAGCTGTCTTGTCTAAAAAGGAAGGAGAGAAAAATAAATGTTCAAATATTAACGAATGTTTGTTTTTTTTATTAGTTCAGGTGGGACTACTTTTCTTTTGAATTTTTCCTGAAGCTTGTGAACAACAATCAGTTCACTGATTGCACAAGAAATAAAGGTCTGAGACATGTGTGAAGGCAATTCTGTCATTTCCCTAACTCTGCAAAAGTATATATACATTTCTTAATACTTTCCATTGATGAACTGAGTAAGTAATAAGTAAGTAATGGCAACCAAAATTATACATGTTCAGAAACAGGAAGAGATAGCTGAAATTCCTTTGGTCGCATGATGAGGAAGGTGCTTGGAAAACTTAACCCTCTCAGGGCCTATTAAGAGCAAAAAACATAGGGAAAAACAGTGACCAACTTATCTGATGATATTGTGTGGATAAGCAGAACTAGAGGTAGGGGCCTCAGCAAATAGAGAAGATCTGCTAAGAGCCACATGAGATAGGAAGTTGTGAAGCACCATGACCGTCTGTGTCCTGAATGGATGCTTCATATAGAAGAATAATTTGCTTCAGCAGTCATCACTGGGATGTATCTGATCAGGCACGTTCCATTTAGCTCTACATAGCTACCAATTCATGAAATAAAGCAGGACTCAAAATACATACTTAATGGCAGTGACTATATAGAAAAATAGTATTGTTTCTGAAAGCTTGCTCTGTGTGAAAGTGTAACTTTATTCATTGCACTTTCCATGGAAATAAATAAGATGCATTATTTTTGGAGCATCCATCATATATATATATATATATATATATATATATATATATATATATATATATATATATATATATATAAGCTCTGGGAAAATATGAGAATGGATCAATACTGTCATTCATGTAAAATGAAACAGCTATAACAAGACAAAAATAAATCTTTAACTCCTACCCTGAAGTTGATCATGTTAGCTGAGTCTTACAATTCTTCAAGTATATATTTCTGTGGATGCATGTAAATGCCTGTGTATTTGTGTATATTTATGGCTCTAGGTATAGTTGTATTTAAAAAATAATTTCTGTAACTTTTTATTTATAAATTTCATATCATAAATTTTATAAACAGAAATTATATATATATATGTATTAGGTTGGTGCAAAAATAATGTCGATTTTTGACATATTTTTTAACGTCAGAAACCGACATTATTTTTGCACCAACCTAATATATATATATATATATATATATTCTGGTATATAATAAATGGATAAATATATATATTGATAGATATTATCCAACTGCATATATGTTTTAAAATTTGCTCTCTCTCTCTCTCTCTCTATATATATATATATATATATATATATATATATATATATATATATACATATATATTGAAAGAGTGATCAATATCAGAGATATAGACTGTGTGCTCATAGGAGTTTGCACAGCATGGTGACTCTCAGTATTATAACTCTATGATCTTTAGAGCAAGATATATTTCTTTCTCTCTCTCTCTCTCTCTCTATATATATATATATATATATATATATATATATATGTGTGTGTGTGTGTGTGTGTGTGTGTGTTCCTGTATGTGTATGTAGATGTAAATATGTAATTGAAAGTATAAATAACAATGTATGTACTAATGAAAGATGTTTGGTGTATATATATATATATATATATATATATATATATATATATATATTACTGAGGCATGTGTAATTAAAGACTATGGAGTATTTCCATTTAATAATCTTTCTTTAGATTTTTTTTCTTGCTTTTGTGTGTAAGTTGTTGAAAAAAGACCGCAGACCTTTTGGTGTTTTTGCCAAATGCTTTCAGTTGTCATGAACTATCATTATGGCTGTAATGCTTTCAGTTTCAAGTTGGCTGCTTTACCTTTTTGTAGGTAATATTTTGGGGTATTCAGGCTGTTTTTGGATTAGTTCATTAGCAGTTGGGAGGGTGTTAGTATTTATTATTTAGGGATTAGTTATTAAATATGTTTAAGATGTTTCTGTTGGTATTTAATCCTATTTTATTTATGTTGAGTTTTTGGTTTTTAATTGTGATGGCTTCAAGGATTTGTAAGTGTTTTTTGCAATTGTTTTTGTAAAGGATTCTGGTATTGTTGATTAAGATTTTTCTTATTTCATAAGATTTGAATCTTTTATTAGTGATACAATGTTGTTATAAAGTGACGTTTTATGGCAATTGTGTCATTAAGACGGTATGTAAGATGAAATGAGAGAGTTGGGGTTGTGTGTCTGATGTACATGCTAGGGTTATTATGTGAGAAACACTCTCAAATCAGGCATGTAAAGCTATGCACTACATTAGTTTTATTGATTAGTGGTTTGTGAGGAGTAGTATTATTTCAGACAATTAAGTTCAGGGTTTAAATTTGGCGTAGTATATTATTAATTTCATTTATTTGTTTTGTTGGACAAGTTTAGTGTATATGTGGATGGTGTTAGTTATTGCTAGTTCATCGTTTATAGTTGCTATACATTTGATTTCTGTAGAAAAGGCTAATAATGTTATGGTTGTCTGTCTTTTTTCTTTGTTATTATTATGGATATTTGATTTTAATATGACATATTTTTATTAATTCAAATGTTATTTTTAGTGGATATATGTATTTGAGTAGACATTTCAATTATTTTACACAAAAGCTCTGGCTATGACAATATAATAAACTACATCTGTCCACAAGGTGTCTGCTCAGGAGATTGAATTTTTAAGGAACATGGAACAACCCCTTAATTGCTGTTGCCCCCAGATTCACCCCAACCTGGACTGGTAGCATCTGTTAGGGTCCCAGCTATGGTCAAATAATGAACACCCAAGCAAAAACAAAACACTATGAAAATATAAAAATACTCAGAGTAAAATTGCCAATAACACATTTTATCTACAGTTGAAGGCCTACAATTGTGTTCAAAATATATTTAGTTTAAGCCATAGCATTGTGTTCAAAATATTTAGATTTCAGTATTAAATTACCGATGGAGGTGTTGATATATCACAAAACTGTAATAGAAGTGATAGTGAATTACCAGGAGCAAAGCGAATTCACTACCTCACGTGTCGAACCATTCTCCGAGAGTCGGTCGCGTGGCGTATGCCTACTGCCATTTTTATGCAGCAGACATTTGCATAAGAGAACAACGCTACCATTAAAAACCAGGCAAGTGGATGTGGGAGAGCACGGCTCTTCTAGGCTTTGGTGAGACGAGACGTATTGCTGACAGAAAGTGACAGCAATTTCTGGACATCTGACAAGCTATTTCGGTGAATATGGACAGCCGGTTTGATTTAAAAATTATTCCCGAGTTTGACGGGACTGGATCTGCGGTTGAATGGCTTGAGAAGTTGGAATTGGTGTGTGACCTATCGGGAGTGAAGCGGCTTGATCGTGTCATCCCTCTTCGCTTAACCAGGGGAGCATTCGCGGTTTACCAGCAACTATCTACGGAAGAGAAATCAGACGTGGCTCGAATCAAGGGAGCATTGATGACAGCATTTGCCCCTGATAAATTCACGGTGTACGAACAATTCAAGGCACATGTATTGCATCCGGGTGAGACCGTAGATGTATATTTGGCCGATTTACGGAAGCTGTCCGTCCTTTTTGGAGGAGTGCCAGACAGTGTGATGACATGCATATTTGTGCGGGGGCTTCCTGATCCTGTGAAAAGGCTCCTGCACTCCTTGGCCAGGGTGGATGATATGTCTCTCGAGGAGATATTGGCCTGAGCTCGGGCAATCATAAAGGATGAGACAGCAGAGAGGGAACCAGTTGTCACTGCGGTGCAGCCCTCCCAGACTCCTCGATCTTCCTCAGACATGGGTCCACTTGTCACATGCTATGAATGTAATGGGCCCAATCACTTTGCGAGGGACTGCGTGAAGAGGCGGAGGGCAACTAACGCACGTTGCTATCGATGCAACAAGACCGGTCATCTGACCAAAAATTGTCCGGGAAACGGAAGTGGGGACAAGACTTCAGTGCTGGTCCACTCCCCAAACAGCAAGTAAGCTCGGTGCTACCCATCATTACTGTGTATGTTGACGGCACACCATGTGAGAGTTGGTCGTGCGTGTGTATGCCTACTGCCATTTTTATGCAGCAGACTTATTTGCATAAGAGAACAACTCTACCATTAAAAACCAGGCAAGTGGACGTGGGAGAGCACAGCTCTTCTAGGCTTCGGTGAGACGAGACGTATTGCTGACAGAAAGCGACAGCAATTTCTGGACATCTGACAAAAACAACCAGTGAGCATGAAAGAATTCTTTCATGAATATAATAACATCCTACAATTTCTTAAAACAAGCTGTATTCCAAAATATGACACCAACAAAACTACAACTGGAAACACACATATTACTGCCTCTAGTAATTATGTCCACACAAACATGTATATGCACAAAAGCTTAGTATCATCTACCATGGATTCAATTGTGAAAGCAGAATAACATGTATCATATTTTTGATTACCTCAAAGTTTACAAGAAAATTAAATTTTGGCTTGAAATATCTCTTAGAGGTTAATATGCCACTAAACGATCAAACAACCAAATATTTTAAACAATATTTATGTCATTTACTGGCCAACATACTCAACAAAACAGTAAATAAAATGATTTGAACCTGTGTCCCTCTTTAGAAAACTGAAAGAAAATGTGATCTTCAACATTTTCTTTAATAAGTTTCCTTGAGTGCATCGGCCAGTAGACAAAATAGATACTTCTTTGAATAAACAGAGCATCTACTCAAATCAGGGAATCCATTAAAAATAAGTAATAAAAATTTGAAATATTTTAGGTTAAATAAAAAAAATTATTTTTTTAGAAATTGCTTTGTTTACATTTTGCTTAAGAAACTGAGCAGATATATATATATATATAAGAAAAATTTGAATGAATCAGTGTGCTTTAAAGGCTGTATTGTGAAGCTTTTTTATAGCTGAATGGTCAAAGCATGCTAGATAGAATGGAGGTTTCTCCTGAAAGGGGTATATAGGTTTCAAATACTGCTAGAATGCACATATTCTTTATTAAGCTTTATTGAGTATAGAGGCCAAATATTAAATAAATATTGTTATAAATAAATGGAGCATCTACTCAAATAAGAGTATCCACTAGAAATAATGTTTGAAGTAATAAAAATAAATATATATCTGTATAAAAAAAGGAATCAATAAGATTTGGAGTCATAGGAAATATATTTATTAATTTGTAAAAAGGTTTTTATAGTTCTTTTTTTAAACACATAAGAATATAAGTGAAGAAATATACCAATGTATGAGTAGATGCCTCGTTTTTGTAAATAGGGTCTCCAAAAAATCAGAATTTTTACTTATAGGAAATATATATATTTATTAGTTTTGTAAAAAGTTTTCAGGTTTATTTATTAGGCTTGTGAAAACATTTGTTTTTTAAACAAGAGAAAATATATATATGATAACAGTTTCTTGTTGAAAAATTTTGTGCTTACCTTCAATATAAGTGTGTGCTGAAAAGATCTTTACACTTAGACTTTTCAAAAAAACCTAACCAAATGACCAATCATTTTTTTAAACCATTTTTTTCAAAAGGCTTCTCGGCTTATGGCTGTATCATGTTGAAATATCAGTTCTCATACAATCTCTGAGGTTAAGCAACAGCAAGCCAGGTCAGTACCGACATGGATAACTGGTTGAGAATACCAGGTGCTTTAAGTTTGGATGTGCAAGAGATGTAATGGATAATGGCTTGGAATTGGAAATTGAAGAGCCAAGTTCCAATTCATATTTGGTTTTGTTATATTCACTTATGCATAAATAACCTTGGGAAAGGTAAG
>OZ010583.1:45658539-45681039 GCA_963932145.1 Acanthosepion lycidas
AAATGGTTTAATAAACAAAGGAATTAAATTATTTTGAACAGTTAGCATGTTAATGCATTTCTTATGACAAATATAAAAAGACCAAAAGATCTTTGGAGCACTCAAAATAAACAATTGTCCACTTTGAAAAATTACTAAGCAAGAAGCAGGCTGTCAATGAGTAACTAAATAAAAAAATTATTATAATGGACATGCTGACAGAAATATATAGATAGGTAGACAGACATGCTGACAGAAAAAGATAGACTTACTAACAGAAATAGATAGATAAATAGAGAGATAATCAACATACTGCCTGAAATAGAGAGAGAGATAATGGATATGCTGATAGAAATAGGTAGACATGCTGACAGAAATAGACAGATATACTGATAGAAATAGATATATATATACTGACAGAAATAGATAGATAATCGACATGCTGGTAGAAATAGAGAAATAATGACTATACTGACAGAAACAGATAGATAGACAGATAGATAAAGGACATGCTGATATATATAGACAGAAAGGTAATGGACATGTTGGCAAATTTTACCAAGTATTTGAGAAAACACTTTTATTATTTACACTGTTTGTTTTTGGACTTGTCATCTTTGTTGTTGTTTATCACAGTATTTTAACCATTGCTGACTTTCCTCAGTGTTATGTTGAACTGGGTAACCTACAAGGAATTGTGAATTGAACCTTTTATTTTATATACAATTACATAATATCTAGTTATTGCTCACACATTGCTCTAATCAACTAGGTCATTTTCCTGTAGGACGATTTGCTATATTAAACTTTGAGCCTTAAACCTTAAACTAAAGTGTTGGTTTGTGGATTTGATGACATAGTGGTTGGGAGTCAAAACCATGGGTTGGGCAATGTATACTTGGACTGTATACATAGAAATGGGTGATCAATAACTGAGCAGTACTAAAAAATAAAACAAGATGATATCCTGAGGCATGAAAAGTGGAACAAGGACAGTCTACACCCTATAGATTAAATAAAGAGTTCAGTTGAAAAATAGAAATTCAGACACTGTTTAGAGCTTGTACTTAATTTTTTAACATTCTCATTTATTTTTTAAACCTATCATGACATTAACATAGCAGCTTCTAATCTAACAGAGTAAATGATGAGGCTGCTGCACTTGTTTCAAACTCGGTGATAGTCAGGTTCAAGGTTAGGAAATAACTGAAGGTCTCTCATGTCGACATTTTATCTGTGACCAAGAGGAAATGATTTCAGTTACTGGAACTACTACACCTGGGGCATTATCATGAAGAAGACATAACAAGAGGAGTAGATTTCTACTATGCAACCAACAACCACATCATGACCAAAAAGTCTAAATAAAATAATCGTTCCAAACAAATCATGAAATGAAGGTCATCCTGAATGAGCTCACTTCCAGATCCTTTCACACAAATGCAGGTGTCCCCAAGGCCCTATACTGGGTGCTATGCTGTTTCTGATCTTTATCAATGATCTTCCTGATGTTATCATTTCTAAGTATGCATTAATTCTGATGACACTACCATTTGCTCCTGTCTCAATAGTAAACCCAGCAGTGCTGACAAAGTTAACCTCGTCACTGCTCTCAAAAAAGACCTTCAATCAGTGGTTAATTGGGCTAGGAATTGGCTTGTAAATTTTAATGTCTCCAAAACTGCTCTCCTTTAAACACCATAGAGAAACTTCCCCATCTACTATCAGCATGGCTAATTATCAACTCCAGGAGAGCATCTCACTGTGCCTTCTTGACCTCATGTTTCAAACTGACTTGAAGTGGAACAACTACATTGAATCAGTAGCTGAATCTACTGCAAGGAAAGTTGGTTCATTGTATTGTGCCAGAAGACTTTTCTTGTCAGAGTTCATCTCACATATTTACAAATCTACCATCCATCAGTGCATTGAATACCATTTCCATATTAGGTCTGGTGCCCCTGTTTTTCATCTCGAGGTTCTTGACCAAATCCGAAGAAGAATCTGGAATGTAATAAATCCTGACTTGGCATTTCTACTTCAGTCACATTCTCACAGACATGATGTGGCTTCTTCCTGTCTTTTTTACAAATATTTTCATGGCAACTGCTCTGATGATCTTTTTTCCCTGGAGCCCTGACTATATGATTCTAGGTCCCACCCTTTTACTGTTGAAATAGTTGAATGTAACTTCCACTTCTACTCCAACTGTTTCATTTCCTTGCACTTCCTGACAGTGGAATTCCCTTCCACTCACTTGCTTTCCTGAAAACTACAATCTTCAAAAATTTAAATGCAATGTCAATCGCCATCTTCTGTTGACTTGAACCCTGTTCATCTTTTATTCTTTCCTCAATCCCCACTATACCCAGTCTTTTCTCTCACTTTCACACTCTCTCTCTTGGTGTGAAATGATTAAAAAAAAATTAATCAACTTTATTATAAGTACCAAATAAAAATACATGAAAGCAAAATATGGAAAACAAATGAAATAAATAGATGAATAAAATAATAGATATATAATATACCCCTAAGCAATCAAGACATGATGACCATAAATACCCCTAAGAAAAAGAACTTAGGACAGCTTTTCCTTCCCTTAATTATTATTGAACATTATTATTGAACATTATTATTGAACATTATTATTATTATTATCCCTCTTGAACATTATTATTATTATCCCTCTTTACCTGTTTAGAACATTATTATTATTATCCCTCTTTACCTGTTTAGAACTGGAGTTCCTACTAAAGTCTTTTTATTCACTTTCACCTCCAGTAGCTACTTGTGTCTTAGTGTCATTATCACTTTGCTTGGGATAAATTTATGAAAAAAAAAGAAAGTTGTCAACGGAGATGTCTGCTCAAACATGTGTAACCCCTAAATATGTTTATAGCAATGAGTAATAAGGTAATTCTAGTAAATACTGATATGGTACAGAGTACTGTAGAAATAATCCCCCACCCCAGGATTTTAAAGGTTGACAAAAAAGACAAAGATAACTTCTATTAGAAAATTTATTGCACTGTTAACAAGAGACATACTATAGGAGAGAGAGGGAAAGATTAAAAATATATTTATATGTAAGTTTTATGAGTAATGTAATAGTATATCTCTTATCTTTAGTGCTATAGTTTTTATTCATTTGGTTTTTAAAATGACATCCTGCAAATTGTGGCCTCTATTCCCCATAGACTGTTACAGATGATTTCTAAAGTTTTCATTTACCTGGAATATTGAGCATTTAGAGTTGTTCCGGGTGGGTTTCTTTTAAATGCTGAACCTGTGGCCCTAAAATTTTCAACCCAAAGTCGTATTGATTTTCTATCTGGAAGAGCGTCATTCCAACATAACATGAAACGAGCACAAAAAGTTTTCTCTGTTGCAATTACAGACTCACCATTTTTTAAAAAACGTTTCAACAGCAAATGCATGGTGTGAGTAAGTCCAAGCCATGATGGTAACTGATAAGAAATGGTAAGACATTAGCCAGATTAAGACATCATTGCCACTTAAGAAAGTTCGCTAACACCACACAGGAAACAGTTTAAAATGTGGGAGGTATTTTTGTCACACCCTGTATTATGTATAAACTAATAATGTAATAAACACAACCAACTTCCTTGTCACTACACTTAATCAAATACTTCTCCATTAATCACATAGATAAAAAATTATACAGTCAAATTCAGAAGTCAGGATATGTAATGACATAAAATTTTGCATCTACATCAGATATATATATATATATATATATATATATATATATATATATATATATATATATATATATGTACAGGGTGCAGTGGGTAAATTGATGTTAGTCTATATTTTTAATTCCATGCATGCACAGTGTTTTTCATTTTGTCGACTGCATAGTAGGGTAAGTTGGGCACCATCTGAGAGAAAAAGAGCACCATGATGCAATTCACTCTGCCAGAAATTAGGAAACTACATACTGTACTGCTTGTCATTTGTGCTGGAAACTACAATATGAACATTTCACAGTGTTTGGGTATCAATCTGAAGACAGCTTTAGATAAGTTTAATGGTGATTATGAAGGTAAAACAGATTGGAAAACTCACTCTGTTCATTCTGATAAAAAAAGAACTCCTGAATTTTTTGGTGTTGGCCTCAGACTCAACATGGAGGCTTACATCAAGTGCCTTGAGGAGGTAGTGCTGCCCTGGGTCAAGAGGGTGCCTGCTGGAAGACCCTATGTCTGGCAACATGGCTCTGCATCATGCCACACAAGCAGGAGAACCCCCAGTCATGGCTGTTAGACAATTTCTGTGACCACATCACCCCTTACATGTGGCAACTTAACTCCCCAGACTGCAAGCCCCTTGATTATTTTATGTGGAGTCCAGTTGAACAAGACACCAACAAAATTCCTTGTAACATGAAAGATGAACTGAAGGTAGGGATTATGGCAGCATTCACCAACTTAAACAAGGAGCTTGTCCAAAAGAGTTGCAGGAGATTCTGAAGTCATCTGGAGGGAGTGGTTGAAGCCAATGGGCAATTTTATTAAATAAATTTACTCTTTAGTATTTGGAGATATTTTGGACTAATTTTAGTAAATATATCTTTTAAAATGAGATGTCAGTGTTATTTACAATTTTGCATAATTTAGGCAACAATTTATCTATTACACTCTGTATATATATATGTATATATATGTGATAGGGCAGTTAATGAAATTTGGTGAATAAAAACAACAAAAATGATAATAATATTGTTAATAAGACTAATAATATTTATTTTAATTAATAAGCCTTTTGACTAAATAGAAACATACTGAGAGAAGAACTTTATAGTTAGAATTCTCATACACGCCTGTATCTTTTAGCAACGAGACATGAAATAAACAATTGAGTGGGACTCTCTTTTGTTGTTGTTGTTTTTTTATGTGTTGCATTCTTTTCTCAACATGCTTCTATTTAGTCAAAAAGCTCATTAATATAAAATAAATATTATTCATCTTATTAACAATATTATTATCATTCTTGTTTTTTTAGCTCTTGAATTTCATTAACCATAGACTTTCTTTATTATCACACACACACATATATATATATATGTATATATATATATATAATATTAATTTCAATTTGTTATATAAGCATTTTTGATGTCAACAGTCATAGATCTCCACAGATTTCAATTCTTTATTATTTTTGTTTTGCCATGATTTCTTTAGAAATATAGTGGAATGGTTTCCCATTGTTTTCTTTATGGTTTTCAATTCAAAGTAGTCCTTTTTGCAGGAATGGGAGCTAATATGTAACTCATAGCTGGAAGGAGAAAAATTCCCAAGGGCATTTGTGTGAAGGTATATGCAACAGACTTGTCCAGAACTTGAACTCAGATTGCTGAATTCACTTCCTTCAGAGATAATTATTGTAATAATTATAATCATTACATTACTCATAAAACTTACATATAAATATATTTTTAATCTTTCCCTCTCTCTCCTATAGTATGTCTCTTATCTTTATTTCTCATAATATATATATATATATATATATATATATATATATATATATATATATAATATGTGTGTATGTGTATGTGTGTGTGTGCGTGCGTGAGTGTTTTTGTTTACCCAGCCACTGATGTATAATTTATTTATTAAGAGTAGCAAATAATTTATGAGTTGATTTCAACTTACTCTGATAAAAAATAAAAAAACTTTAAACCTTAAATAAAACAAGTAAATATATATATATGTGTGTGTGTATAAAGTTTGAAATATATTTTTAAGTAGATAATTATTCAACCTAGAGTAGAACTTGTTTTCAGATTTAATTAACACTTAGGTTTTAGGTTGGTGTCATACATCTTACAAAACCAAAAAAACAAGGAAGGACTAGCTTATATATATATATATATATATATATATATATATATATATATAATTTGAAATATCAGCATCTGAAAAGGAAAAAATGTTAATTAGATCAAATTTGATCTATGATGCTGTGGGTCAGGGAATTTAGGTATCTTGGTATCTTACATATAACACTTATTGGTGAAATATTAATGCCAATGTTATTGTTGTTGATGATGATTTTTAGGTGGTATTGATGGTGATGATTATGACATTTGTTGAAATTTTCTTTTAAGAAAAGAAAAGAAAAATTTCATAATTAAAATACTCATAATTAGGAATTTATTTTTGATTGATTGACTTGTTTTTTATGGCTTATTAAATTTTTGAAGGTTATTTAAAGCCAAAAATTATTCTCAGATTGTAAGAATTCTTTGGAGATAATAATTATTGTACTGATAGAAGTTTGACTAATTAACCAATTACTGGGGGGAGAAGAGGTGAATTTATACCTTTCCCAAGTATATTTGAATATAACAAATATGACTAGAATTGGAACCCAGTTCTCTCATTTTCAATTCTAAACAATTATTATTTTACAGCACCTGCACATCCAAGCTTACAGCATGTGGCAGTCCTAAATGCTCATCAATTTAGATACTGTTCAGAGTTAATGTTGCTTAACTTTGGTGATCATGCAAGAACTGATGTTTCAATGTGATATGGCCATAAGCCTAAGAATTTTTAAATCCTGATACAATTAAGTGTCTTGTGTTAATGTCTAGAATGATGGCTTTAAAATGTACATTTTAAAAGTATATATATATATATATATATATATATATATATATATATATATATATATATATATATAACAAATGGGAGATAAAGGAAGTGTGAGGATAAGCAAAAAATATAGAAAAAGAAGTGTTATTATTATAAAATGGTGATTCAAAAATATACCAAAAAGAAATCAACAAAAAATAAGAATGTGCTATATAAATAAATAAATAAAAATTTTCTTACCTCTCTTCAAAGTTCAATCGAGTACAAAACATATAAATTGTTCTTTCACTTCCTAGGCCTGTTTTTATATTGACCACTGTATGTTGATATCTTTTGTGCACATTTTGAATTTTGTATTTAATCTATATAAAAAGAATGTAAATGTCAGTGTGTCACACTTTTTCAGTTAAAGTGACACAGCTCTCAATGGCTCATCTTCTTCTTCTATATAGTAAATGCCAATGTCAGTGTGTCACATTGTCACACTTTTTCAGCTTTACTCTTAGAGATTGTAGCCCAACATATTATGACATTTTGAAATCATGCAGACTCCGTAAGCAAATTAAAAATATTCCAGGCTGGATCTAGAGCCAGAATCCTGAAATTTTGGATTCCCAACTTTTCATTACTGCAATTGTTTTCAGATTCCCTTATTTTAACTTCTACTGATAAAAACAATTAAATGGACACAACTCTAATTTTCAACAGCTCGTGTTCAAAAGAAAAAAATTGCTGTTCTCAAATTAGAGTGTTTCAAAATAAAATTGTCCCTGTTTTCAACATTTCTCCTAGAGGCCATAGCCCAACATATCAAACCATTTTGGAATAAGGCTGGCACCATGTTCATTATTAAAAACATTCCAGGCTAGATTTGAACCCACAATACTGAAATTTTGTTTTCCCAAGTTTTCATTACTGCAATTGTTTTTGACAATTTTTTTTTTTTTTTTACATGATATTTTTGTAACAAATTTTTTGTACAATAACAATATTTATAACTTGAAAAAAAATTTGGGAATAATCAAAATTAATTGTGAAATCCAGCAAAAGTCACCCATGACTTAAAAATAATTTTTGTATGAAAAGTAAGGACCTACATACATCAAATTTTCTTTAAAGTGACAGCAGAAGAACTATCATTGAACCTTTAAAAGGTAAGCTTAAATATTAATGCAATACTTAAATGCAACAATCAATTTTGAGTTCTTCTATAGTTTATTGTTGCCTATCACATCTACCCCTCCTTACCTATTATGATGAAGACACAATCAAGAGCCCTCCACAGGAGCTAGCTTAAATAGGGAAGTATATTATAAGTAAATGCAAAAACTCAGAAAAAAACATGGTGGGAATTTGAAAAAAAATTCAAACCATAAGGTAAAAATAAACACAAGAAGTAAAGAACTGAAATTATACCAATTTTTTTCTGGCATGGTACTCTAATATATAAGTTATTATTTTGAAGTGCCATACCCTTCTGCTACCAACTTAAGCATCTGCCCATCAGTTTAAATTTTACCCATCCCTTAACTTTTCATTTTTCTAAAATTAATGCAACTAATTGAAATAGCAGAGCTCAAACTGTGAATATCTTATCACAAACTCCTACACCATCTGGTGAGAGAGAACAAAGGAAAAAAAGTAAAATTTGCCAAAATTCTTTCAGAATTCAAGAGATTCATACTTAAATATACTTATAATCAAATACATGTAAATTATGATCGAATTATTATTATTATTATATATATATACATATATATATATATATATATATATATATATATATATGAACTTACCAACAATGGAAATCTCTTACTTGCTTCCCTGATAACTACAATCTTCAAAAATTTAAATGCAATGTCAGTCGTCATCCTGTTCTTCTTTTTATCCTTTCCACTATCCCTCCCCCTATATTCAGTCTTTTTTCTTACTTTCATACTCTATAAGCCCTGCATACTGGGTGACACTCATACCTTGCTGGATGAAATGCTTAATTATAATTATATATATATATATGCACACACACACACACACACATGTATATATGCACACACACACACTCATATATATATATATATATATATATATATATATAATAGATTTTATATACATGCACACACACACACACACACACATATATATATATATATATATATATATATATATATATATATATATATATATATACAGACACACCCACTAAGAGAGGATGTGACACATGGTCAGGTTTAATCTGAAGAACCTGAGCATATACATTCATGAAACAAAACCAATAAATAAAATAATTATAAAGAATAAAAAAAATTCATTTTCCCATGATGCAAGTTATAAAAAAACCTGAAATGGTTTCTGGTCACATGTGCAATTTTATGACCCCACTTCTGAAAAGACAGAATCTAGTTCTTTCCATTTTCAGAGATCGTTTGGACATCTTTCCAGTAGCCCTACTCATGAAGTAGAGATTTGTCCATTCTAACTCAGCATGAGCTTGACTTGGGCTCATCAATATTTACTCATTCTTATCTTTACTTACCAAAAATAATTTCTGAACCAAAAAGGAAAATGGACATACTCAAGAGACATTTAACTTTTGTTTCAATACAGTCAACATAAAAGGAATAAAGGTCCATAGAAGAAGAACAAATTTTTTGTATGCTTCTTTTATCTTCTTTGTTTATATATTGAACACACCCCTTCACCTAAAAAATGCACACAAAACCCACAACTTTAACATATACACAGTCTTACAGAGCTGGTGACTTAGTAAGGTTGATTTTTTGAACTGCTTCTTGATATTATTTAAGCTTTTTGGGGCAGTTTAGTTTGGATACATCAATCTGCTTGTGTGCCTTCATGCCACTGCACCTCATCTTTCCACAAACAGCAATTGACAGAAAGACTCATAGGCGCATTTATCGTTTTAAGTGTCGGTGTGAGGCCAACTATGTGGGTAAGACTATTCAACAGCAGGAGGTGCAGATTGCACAGCACGCCCTAGTTTTATATGTAGACATGCCCCATTAACATCTGAGCACTCACAGGCATATGAGTCTGAAACGTAAATTTGGCACTCTTCAGTGAGTCTTTGTCTTGTTCTGGGCAACTTAAATTTTTTTTCTTTTCACCTCTCACTTGTCTCACTTAATTCTTTTGCAAGCAGGTTTGTTTCCCTTCAGTAAGTTTTTTTTAAACTGACAATTTTTCTTCTGATGAAGTGCTGGACGAAAGCTACCTAAAAATTTCTATTTTTGAGACAATACTTTTGTATCTGATTTGTTGATTAATAAAATGTTCTCTGTTTTAAGAATAATATATATATATATATATATATATATATATATATATATATATATATATATATATATAAAATTGTGTATTTGGACAGCAATCCCTCTTTGATACAAGTTTCATTAAAGACATCTGACAAGCTTTTTATTTAATTTTCATGTGTTTGTAGAAGTGTTTTCTGGACATAAACATAAACTTCATCCACAACATACTTGTCGAAAATACAAGGATAATAACCTCATCCACATGGAAAAAAGACTAAAAATAATGGAAACACTAATAATAGAAAAAGCCAACACTCAATAAAATCAACTGTGAACATGGGACAATGAACTAGCCATGTTTGGAAAATAAAACATTTCTCTAACTCAAGATATATATATCTATATAAATCCATACATTCATTTAAGAACAAAGTAAAAATCATCCTTGCTAATAGCTAAAAAGATTTGTAGAACATTTGGACAGTTTTTACACACTTTATGTCCAGAAAAGAGAACAGAAGAAAAATTAAATAAATAGCTTAATCACAGTGTCTTGTCAGTCACCTTTAATGAAACTTACATATGTATATTATGGTTGGCACTCTTAAATGTACAGATTTTGAGGGCAGGTTCCTGACACCAAAACAAGGTAAAATGTTCATATAAACATTTGTCCAAATGTGCATCATTGTACCTCAACAGACCAACTCATGACAAATGTTCAAAATTTCCTCCACTTATTTTTACACATGCATGCATCCATTAGTGGTCAATACATATATATATAAATTCCCAAGAGGATAGAATCCAGGTAGAACTCAATGTCCAGGACAGAGTAAGAATAAAATATAAAAGGCTCAAAAACTAATATTCCATGGTTATAATTTATTAGACTGGAATCGTAATCATGATCCAATTCATCGGACATACAAATTCAAATATAAAGTCATAAAAAGTAATTTTTCAGAGTTTATTCTTGTGTGAAGTTAACACTGGAAATGCAAAATTACCTTTATTATTTAAAACCTTTTGATTATTAAAATTTATTAATTAGAATTAGTTTTAAAATGCTTTAAATTAAGTAGGAACTTTTAATAAAAGGTTGATATGAGATATAAATTAATATTTTAGATCTCCATCCTTCACTGGAAAAAAAAAAAAAGAAAAAATAATCTAATTCTACATTTACAACATTGAATATTATAAAATTGGAAAAAAATTCTCATTGTTCATCTTGGAATTCTTCATTCTTGAATATTATGATAAAAATGGATGTGAAAAAATAAAATTAGCTTTTGGTGTGTAATGATAAAATCAGTGTTCATTATATCTTCTTTATTTATGCCCAGAGTATATATATATGTATACACATTTTTTTGTATCTATCTTCATATTTTACAAGAGTCTAGTAATTATAACTTACAACTTTATATCTAATAATTTCTGTAGTTCTTGAGAAATGTCTTGATACTTATTGGTATATTTTTCTTTTACTATTTTCCAAGGGCTCATGACCACATCATGTTGAAACAATGGTTCCCATATGATCACTGTAGTTAAGTAATGTCGAGCCTGGTAACTCCCTAGATGAGTGAGAACTTGGGAATACAAGGTAAGCTTGGATTTGCAGATGCTGTAATGAGTAATGATTGATAATTGTTGATCAGAGAGTAGAGTTCCAATTCCAGTTGGGTTCATTATATTCACTTACAAACAATACCATTGGAAAATGTACGAATCCATCTCTTCTCTCCCAGCTATGGGTTAATTAGTTAAACTTATATCGCTAAAACAATTATTATCTCAAAGAAATATTAAAATAAAATAAAACAATTTAGATTTTGGCATTAAATAATTGATAGATATTGATGTGCCACTAAACAAAAACAAACAAACAACCAACACTAATATATCATTCATAATTTTAAGCTGTTGCATGTGCAGTACATAAAATTTTTAATGCATATAAAAATATATTGAGATTAGAATCATGTTAAAAGGAATTATTATAAATTTAAACCCCGTTAATTAATAAATCCATATTATAGAACTTATTAAAACCACATTTCTTGTATTTCCACATCTCTCACCCACTCTCTCTCTCTACAAACACACACACATGCACACACACATGTGTGTGTAGTGTATATATATATATATATATATATATATATATATATATATATATATATATAAGAGGCACGGTGGAGTAATGAATAGTGATTCAGATTGAGGAATTGGAGAATGGAATTTGAATCCAGTCATGTTTGTTACATTCACCTAGGTGCAAATACCCTTGGTCTAGGAAAAGGACGACTTTGAATTCAAAACCTGAGGAGGATTCATTTGGGGATCTTTTGTGACACTATGTGCACCATTTCTCACTATCTGGCTCTTCCCAAAAAAGTGTAGTTTGTTCTGCACAACCCTTCAGTGCTATAATCAAATCATACCTGTGAGTAGTCTGGAAGTTTGGTTCTATGAACTGAGTTGCTTTGCCCTCAGCTGTCAAAAAGCAAATGTAAGTGAGTCATATATATATATATATATGTATATATTTCTCTGTCTGTCTGTCTCTCTCTATGTATATATATATATATATATATATATATATATATATATATATATTTATATATATATATATATATGTATATCCAAATGTAAACGAACAAAGAGTAAAATTTTGGCATTCAAAACATTAATTTGAAACAGGGCTCAATACAAAAGTAGAGCAATAAATATTTATTTCTTATGCAGTGTTACATTAGATCATGTACATACTCACTACAAAAGTGTACATCTTATTTCAAAGTTAAAAATTAACATTTCTTCAGGTGGGATTTCTTGATAGTACTAAACTGGGAGTTCCCAACACAAAGTATATTGTATGGATTTAAATTTAATACCATCATGATTCTCCACCTGAGGAAATGTTAATTTTTAATGTTTAAACAAGATGTAGAGTTTTGTAGTGGGTATGTACATGTTTTAATGTAACAGTGCATAATTAACAAATATATATATATATATATATATATATATATATATATATATATATATATATATATATATAGAGAGAGAGAGAGAGGGGAAAATTATTTTAACTAAGATAAGTTTATTCATGTTATCCTTTGACAGATATCTGAAATTTTACATACATATATATATATATAAATAAAGGAAAAAGACAACAGGAAAACTCTATGTAGTTTTAGCTGATGTGTTTTGTCCACTGTGGACTTTATCAAGGCAAGGAATGAAATGAATTTATTTGAACAAGGAATCTATAAACAAAAATAAAATTTTGTTAGTGACTAGAAGAATTTAGAAACACTCATATATATTCATTAGGTCAAGTGAAAAATTACATCATTTACTTTTTATGATTGAAGAGAATTTTTCATATGTAGAAATATTGTTTGGATTGCTGTGATGATGGATTCAACCATTTTCTTTTGATTTCTTGATATATTTGTTGTGTATGTTGGCTTGGGTGAGTAGTGATTCTCTTAAGAAAGGTGAGGCTGGGCAAAAACCAGGGCATAGATTAATATTTGGATAATATTCAATGGCAGCACACTTGAGGATCTTCCTTGTAAGTGAATTATTTTCTTTTTTTATGAGTGTAGCATTTTTAAAATCAAAATAGTGGTTGAATTTATTTCTATGTATGACCAGTCAATTTGTCAAATTGTTGTTTATGAGTTCCTTTTCAAATTTCTGCATATTTCTCCAATATATTGGGAGCAACAGTTTTAGTAATTTATTTTATATATGCCTGCTTCTGAAATATTTTTGTTGGGAGTGTTTTTATATCTGATTATATCCACAATGGTTCTGGAATTGGTTGTGATTATTTGGATGTTGATTAGTTTAGATAAGTTTTTCTCTATAGTGGATGTTATGGAGTTGGTAGATAGTATTATATATCTGTTTTTTATAATTTATTATTATTGATTATGCTGTTATTTTTGTTGCAGTTGTATATTTTGTATGCCTTTCTTTTTGCATGGTGGATGAAGTGATATAGATATTGTAGGTTTTTGAATATGTTTTTTATGTATGTTTCTTCATTGGGTAAATATTGAGGGATAAACATTCTTCATGCTCTTAAATAGAAAACAATAATTATACCAGATTTAATTTTAGAGGAGTGGTTTGAGTAGAAGCTGACTAGGTCATTTTTGTTGGTAGCTTTTCTATAAATGTCAAAATTAAGTTCATTATTCTTTTTGTATAATATGATATCTAGGAAGGGAAGAGTGTAGTTGGTTTCTGTTTCAAAGGTGAAGTCTTTTGTAGGTTCAACATTGTTAAGTTGGTTGACAAGATCTGTTAAATTAGTATTTTGTGGATATATTAGCAGTAATCTATGTATCCGAAATAGGAAGAGTTTGTTGGTAGAATGTTTTTGAATGGGTGACTTTCTAGAAACGCTAAAACTAGACAAGCAAGAATGCAGCTGAGAGGAGATCGCATTATTTACTGGGTAAAAGTGCTCTATATCTGGGATAGAATGTGAATAAATATGTGAACACTGATCTCAACACTGTGATGACAGTCTGTTTCACATGTGAAGATTACATTCAAACTTGAATTAGACTGTCGTCACTCAATGTTGGCAATGGTGTCCATATAATAATAATAATAATAATAATAATAATAATTATTGGCAACTCATATTCGAGGATACCCGTCTACTAGGGTGGCTAGCCAATCCCTATTGCAGACGCTCACTCAGGCACATTTGTTTTTGTACAACACCCACAGAGCCCACCTATGGTTTATACTGCAACTATGCTGAGCAGACCGTAGTTACAATTTCTGGGAGAGAGAGTGTGTTATATAGTGTGATCAACAATTTGAACAAGGCCAGCATGCTCAAGCCCTCAACCATGATGACTTGTGGTTTCATGCTAGCACAGCTGTTGATGACCCACAAGAGTTCTGTCCACCCAATTTCACTTACAAGGCTTGGGTCAACCCATGATATGGTTTTCAGGAACTTTCCAAAGATGCTGCATGCTGGGATCAGCCTTGATCCAGTCCAATAACATCAGGAAAGCACCTTCCTGACAAATCGACCATGATGAGATTTGAATCCAGGTTTCAATCCAGGAAAGTGAAAATTCTAAACACTTGGCCATGCACCACTTTATATATATATATATATATATATATATATATATATATATATATTCTTTACAATTGGAATT
The DNA here is from genome assembly GCA_963932145.1 of Acanthosepion lycidas. Classification (NCBI taxonomy): domain Eukaryota; kingdom Metazoa; phylum Mollusca; class Cephalopoda; order Sepiida; family Sepiidae; genus Acanthosepion; species Acanthosepion lycidas. Next base: position 45,673,630 of record OZ010583.1, read on the forward strand.
AAGATACCTTTAGTTAATGACCATTTTCACCTATGAATTTTAATTTTAAAATTTGCAGGATTTTTCAAACTCTCTACACTGGGATCATTAGTTTCCCCTTCTTTAACCCTACACTTAATTTTGTGGATTTCCATTGAATCAAACTTTGGCTGTGTGGCCATTAGGATGTAAATTAGCTCACCATTTTCCCTTTCTCTTCCCCCTACCCAGGTTCTCCTACATTCATAATATAATTCCTGTAACAGTGCCTTTTTCTTCCATATCACTTACCATGTCCCTTTTAATGTCTTTCCTCTCTTTTTCCCCAACTAGCCAGTATACCACTACAACTGATACCGTAAACAGTTTGAAAAATCCTTCAAATTTTAAAATTAAAATTTGTAGGGGAAAATGGTCATTAACTAAAGGTATCTTAATTCCATTTGTAAAGAGAATTTTGCCCTGCTTAATGAAAATAAACATTGAGCACTCTTTGTGAGTCAGTTTTAACATATTTCAAATTCTATGTTGTGTTAATAGGACTTATCTGGATTATACCAACAGATTACTACCTGTATGTATATATACATATATATATATATATATATATATATATATATATATATATATATATATATATATAAAGTGAATGTATTTAATCTTATATGTGTGCACAGGTATGTCCATGTAACTGTGCATATAGTGCTGTGCACTTGAAAATTTAAACATGATGAAACATAAGTCTTATTTTCAAAAGAATTTCTCCAGAAAAATTTTAAGCTATAAATCTGAAGCCATTATAAAATAAGAAAAAAATAATGGAAACAAAATTGAAGGAATGGAAAGAAAAAGGAATGTTGCAAAGATGTAGCTGATGAAGTCGTGAATTGAAAGATTAAACTGCAGAAAACATAAAGAGGTTAATCATGGAAATGAGAGAGACTGTGAATTTGAGAGGGTCACACAGGTATGTGAGAAGAAAACAATTTTAAGAAAGAAAAGAGAAGTTGAAACATGTAAAGGAACTGAATTAAAAGAAAGTATCAAATTTCAAAAGGAATTAAATCATAGAAGAGAGAGAAAGAATAAGAGAAAAGGTAAAAATGTTGAGAAATGAAAAATTGTTGTTAAGTAAGGAAAAGTTATTTCACAAACATTTTGTAAGAAAAGTAAGAGAGAGTTTTGATAATGATAAACAACAAAAAAGAGAATTAAAAGAAGAAAGAAAGAGAAATGAATGAGAGTAAGGAAACATGAAAATAAAAAGAATTAAAAAGATATAAAAGAAAGAAAAAGTAAGGAAATATGTAAGTAAAGAATTTGAATTCATTATATTCACTTACATACTAATACCCTTGGGAAAGGTATGAATCTTCCTCTTCTCTCCCCAGCTATGGGTAAATAGCAGGACAGGCCAGGTCCTATCTTGTCAGTAATATATTGAAAGACACATGATTGCCTAAGCATGTATCATGCATGGCACATAACTGACTGAATGAAAGAAATATGAAAATAAAAAATGAATTCAAAAATGAGAACAGAAGAAAAAATAAAAAGTAAGGCAATATGAAAATAAAAAATGAATTCAAAAATGAGAACAGAAGAAAAAATAAAAAGTAAGGCAATATGAAAATAAAAAATGAATTCAAAAATGAGAACAGAAGAAAAAATAAAAAGTAAGGCAATATGAAAATAAAAAATGAATTCAAAAATGAGAACAGAAGAAAAAATAAAAAGTAAGGCAATATGAAAATAAAAAATGAATTCAAAAATGAGAACAGAAGAAAAAATAAAAAGTAAGGCAATATGAAAATAAAAAATGAATTCAAAAATGAGAACAGAAGAAAAAATAAAAAGTAAGGCAATATGAAAATAAAAAAAAGAATTAAAAAATAAGAAAGGAAGAAAAAAGAAAAAGTAAGAAAATGTGAAAAAAAAAGAAGTAAAAAGAATTAAAAAGACAACAAAGTAAGGAAATAGAAAAAGCAAAAGAAGAAGAAAAAGAAAGAAAGAAAAATATAAGAAAGAAAAATTAATGAAATATGAAAATCAAAAGAAGAAAAAGAAAGAAAGTAAAAAATATGAAAAGAAAAAGAAGAAAGAAAGAATTAAAAAGATAAGACAGAAAGAAAGTGAGTAAGGGAATATGAAAAGAAAAAGAAGAAAGAAAGAATTAAAAGGAAAGAAAGAAAAAGAAAGAGTAAAGAAATATGAGAATGCATAATAGTGTAAAAGAAAGAAAAACGTGGTAAGGTGAAATTGAGGAATTTAAAATGTTACTAAAATATAGGTAAAAGCATTAAAGCCTGAAAATGTTAGGAGAAGAAGGCATAAAAATGTAAAAAGGTGAAGTAAAGAATTTCGTTTATTCAGAAGATAAAAGTGCCACATGTCACAGGAGAAACACCTTTAAAAAAAACTGCCTGCTGCGGGGAAAATAGGAGAAAAAGTTTCTACTGAATTTTCAATAAAATTGTGACTTCAAATGCAGATCTAGAATTTTTAAAAGAGGTATGGATGGAGCAAAAATAAAAACACCAACGAAAACAGTTTAAAAAAAAAATGGAAGAAAGAGGTGGGGCAAAGGAAAACAGAAAGAAAGGCTAAAAGAAAAGAAGGAAGGTAAAAGCAGTAAGACAGAAGCATAAGAGAGAAGGAAAGAAAAAATGGCAAGAAAACAATTATTTATAACAGACAGGGAAGACAAATTAAGAATGAAGAATAAAAGGTTTGCAGAATAAAATTAAAGAAAGACTAAATATATAGAATGAAGAATATAGGTGGAAGGAAATATGAAAATAAGAATGAAATAAAAGGAAATAGGATATAAAAGAGAAAGAGAGAGAGATGAAAGAATGAATGAAAATATTATTATGGAAGAAAAGTATGAATGAAAGAAAAAAAGTGTAACAAAAGCTGAAGAAATCAACAAGAATGTTAAAATATTTGAAAAAATCAAAAAAAAAGGGGAAAAAAGTAAATGTTTAGAAGAAAGGAAGAAAGTAAGAAAACGAAAGTAACTCATTAAAAATTACCAAATGCAAGCTCGGAGAAAATTTAAAGAAGAAATAAGGAAAAGAGGAAAGATTATACAAATAAAGAGAAAAGGAGACAGATTTATATATCATAACAAAGACAGAGAAAGAGAAGAGGTATGAGAAACCAGTGAATAGGAAAAAGAGGTGTGAATTTAAAATAAGCATTTATCAATTGATATGAGGCACTTGTGGTGCATAAAAAATTTTGCAATCTCAATCAAAAAAGAGGAATGGAGGAAGTGGCTGCAGGCAAAGCACTTGGCGCCCTTTGCAGAGGTGATATCTAAAAGCCAAAGAAACCAGTTGCATTGAATGAGATTTTTTAAAAAAATTATCATAGAAAATGAACAAATTCTATATCAGAAATAAACCTTAAGCCTGCAATATAGAGAAACCCAGATCAGAATATGGTCAGTTTGAATTTAATGTTAAGACCATTATCCAAATACTCTTTTACATTTAAACAGTAATATTCATGGTATTTACTGAGTCAAGCCTCCAAAAAATAAAATAATACAAATATTAATGTTACTGAGAAGAAATGCCTTTACCTAATTTCATATAGTATGATGAAAAACAATGTTTAAGGACCAGTTTTCCATGATTAAAATAAAGTTATTAGGATAATAATTCTTAATAGGCTTCAGGGAGAGAAAAAAATTTGAGCCGTTGCAATCTAACAACAGATTTTCTCAAATGTTTACACAGGACTGATATTAATAAAATCTTCCTTCACTGCTAATAGAGGAGATCAAAAGATGATGGTCAAGTTATCTATTTAAAAAATGAGCAGGACTTCCTAGTAAATTTTTTTTCCAAAGATGCTATAATTCTTTCAAATATTTTTTCACGTTTATGTTTGAATCAAGCTGAATACTTTGGTATTCTTTTCTTTCTTTCTATCTATCTATTTATCTATCTATCTATCTATCTATCTATCTATCTATCTATCTTCATTTGCTTTCTTTCTTTTTCAGTTCATTCATTTGCTTTCATTCTTTCTTTCTCTCTCAATCCATTCATTTGCTCTTTCTTTCTTTCTTAGTCTATTTATTTGCCTTCTTGCTTTCTTTTTTCTTGGTTCATACATTTGCCTTTTTTTTTCTTTCCCAGTCCATATGTTTGCTTTCTTTTTTTCTCAGTTCATTCACTCATTTACTTTATTTTTAAGTTTTGATAAATTCAAAGTAATATTATTCTTCCTTTCTATGAACTTATACCATCTTTCAGGCATATTGTGCATTCTAGAGGAATGAATTCTTTGAGGAATTTGACAGTATCTTAAAATTCTTGTGATTGTTGCATGAATCAAAATGAATGATAATATGAAGTTAACAAATTGGAGTCAGACTGTTGCAAAAGAACTTCCCATCCTAGATGTGTCACATTTACAACATGAGAATAGAAATTTCTGGATAACTAAATTACTGATTGACTTCCTTATCCAGAGAAGGGTCTTTTCTCTTCCAGTGCATCATTCAAACAAGTTGACTGATTTCTACTTTTGCTGAAACTTCACCTGTTCTTTGTGTTATCATTTTTTTTCAAAGATTCCAACAACTCCTCACTTTTCAATTTTTGTGATTTTCTAGGGTGCTCTTAGTTTTGGGGTTCAAAATCTACTTTTTGAGACTTTACAAGTTATGTTTACACTTATTGCATCCTTGGTGTAAGGGTCAGTAATTCATTGCCAATTTTTTTTGCTATTTTCTCCCATGAAGATTAAAAAGTATTAATATTTTCATTTTTCCGCAATCAATCACTAAAGGATATGCATGCACAAGTAGTAAAAATCTAAGTAAAAGATGCAATATACCTTGTGAGGGTTACATTTTCCAAGCCTTTCTTCCTCATAATGTGTCCAAGGAATTCCAGCTGTCTTTTCTTGATTCTGTGTATAAACGTTCCTTCTTTTGCAATTTTCTTTAAGACTTCCTTGTTGCTTACTAGCTCCATCCACAGAATTTTCAGTGTCCCTCTGTAGAACCGCATTTCTGCTGCCTCAGTTTTTCTCCTCATCTGGAAGGAAATTGTCTGACATTCATTGCTATATAAGAGAAAAGATATCACATAGCAATCCAACAATCTTTTCTTTGTTTCTAACATTAATAACAAAGATTGTGTTTTGCAAAAACAAACAAAAATTGGTTAACCAATGGATTTCTGGAAGATAACACTTTTAATGCAAGCAGTCTTTGTAATTATACATGTCTATAGGTAAACATTGATCAAGTCTATACTTGAGTCTATATAGATAAACATTGGTCAGGTTTATACCTGAATTTATATGTAAATATTGTTTGGGTTTATACTTGAGTGTATAGATAACATTGGTTAAATTCATACTTTAGCCTGTAGATAAACATTGGTCCAAATTCATACTTGAGACTATAGGAAAACACTGGTCATGTTTATATTTGAGTCTGTGGATAAGCATTGATCAGATTCATAATTAAGTCTGCAAGCATCCACCTAGAAGGTACCCCCTATTTTTGGTAGGGTGTGGTTTTAACCCTCTTGCCTAGACAGCAATATAGAATTTTTGATATTTTATAACTATAATACAGTTAGAAAATTGCTTAAATACTGATGTCATTTTTATGGCCCAATAAAATTAGGAATTGAATTTATAAAATATTAGTATTAATTTATCTAAATTTCTTAAAAGAAACGTCATGATTTTTTTTTCTGTCTTAGTTTTCTTTTTGTCCTATTTCTGCTGTTTTTTATTGCACTCTTTTTTAAAATGCTACACTGATCAAATAAACAGTTTTGATTGGAAATAAACAAAATGACTTAAAAAAATATCTAAAGTCTCATCGTCTATCTTCAGGAGCCAGATTGACATGGCAGCACTTTACTGATTAGGCTACAAAAACTAGTCAACAGATGTTATTCAGATTTTGTCATAGAGCTATATTCTTTCTTATCTGATTTACTCCATATATATATACATACATATATATATATATATATATATATATATATATATATATTGGAGTAATGTAGTTTTTATTGGCATAGAAGTGGGATTAGCAAGTCAAGTTTAAATTACATCTTACGCTGTTGGATTTGATGTCATTGGGAAAGGTATTTTTTTTAATTCAGTTCATGTTGAGCAAGGCAGTAAAGCTACTAAGACATACTGGGTGTGGAAGAATTAGAAAACAAGCATTACTAATGAGTGACTCAACAATAGAAGAGTAATCAGGAAGACTGTAGATTGACATTGGATTTAAATTTTTGAAGATTAAAGTTGACTGGAAAGCATGGAGCTGAAGAGAGTTCCACCAGTAAGAAGTATGAGAAAAGAAACTATTAGCATAAAACTTATGATTGCATCTAATCAAGTCATCTGTTGATAGATGCATCATTGTTGCCAATCTAGTATTGTACTTAAATTCATACAGTCTAGGTACTGTAATGAAGAGCTCATCTGAAGAATTACCATGAAAGTATTTATAGAGAAGGTACAGAGAAGCAACTTTATGGCAGTGGGAAAGCCAAGACACCAAATCAGTATCAATAATATTGCATATTCTTCTTTGATTTTTATCATGGATCTCTAAGTATGGTAGACTTATAGAAAGGCAATCTACATTCTGGAGAGAAAAATTGTCTAGTATGACACAGTGAACCAACTTTCTTAACAGCTGACCTAGCAATAAATTCAATATAATCTTCCCCTTCATGTCAGTTGAGAATGTTAGCCCTAGAAGACACAATGATTCACTCTCCTGAAGGTTAGCATCCCTCTTCTCCTCCCAGATAATTGTTAATAGTAGGGCAAACTGGCCTCTTTGACTCTTGTTAATTTAAAGGACAGTCGACTCTGAAACTCAAATTGTAAAAACATACTGGCTATGGAAATCACAGTAGCAACACCTAGTCTGATGAGGCTGTAGCTCGATTCTCAATGAAAGAATCTACAAACATACATATTGTTTATTTAAATCATATAGTTGTAAATGGATTATACTTATTGTTGTAACCTAGAGAAGATTACTGAATAGAATAATCACACAAAGGTTGGCAGTGAATGATAATACTTAGGCTACAAACAACCCATATGAGATTCACCAGTGGCATGTAGAAGAAGTAGTCAACTGCTAGAAGTGAGTCAAGTGAATTCAACAATGAATCTCCAACTGCAGACCAACATACAGTATTTACTACTGTATTTATGTGAATGGGGACATACCCATTATCACCTGTAGGTATGCTACAACACTTATGTAATCTCAAGAAGCATTGTCATTATCAGTTTTAAACTGGAAGCATTTGTTTCATTTTATTTTAGTTGCTTTGTGTCATAATACATGTCTTTTTTTTCACATACTATATTAGTTGGTATTTACTCAGCATAGCTTTGTTTTGATATATGGCCACAACT